>OW388160.1:12427500-13027500 GCA_936450015.1 Meganola albula
ATTCATGGAATATTTTATCAACCAACTTTGTATATTTTGTAGGAGTTACCTGTAGTAAATATTTTTTTCAAATTTTTCTTTTTTCTCGTAGTCACATAATAAATTTAAAATGATTGAAGTGTAATGTATGTATTCCAGGTGTCCCCCAGTCAGCATCCAGAGCTGCAGTCCCTGCGCAAGCACATCGCGTCGTGCTTCTCGGAGATCGCGTGCTTCCTGATGCCGCACCCCGGGATACGTGTCGCCACCAGCCAGGAGTTCGACGGACGACTCAAGGGTACTCATTCACTGACTCACTCACTCACTCACTCACTCATACATTCATACATGTCGAGAATCACATGATTCACCAAAATATAACACCTACAGATTTTTGTTTGGAACTTTCCGAATCTACACGATATTATTGAACGTACAGGTATATCACTCACTTCAACCCTTTTTAGTGTCCCACTTCGAGTCCTCTCTCAACTATCTTACGAGTTGAAAGAGTTTAGGCCTTAATCCACACACGCTGGCTCAGTGCGGGTTAGTGGATGTCACATGTCCTCGAATGATTAGTTCTTAGACATGCCGGTTTTCTCACGATGTTTTCCGTCACCGCTATTGAGTAGCAGTGATGTAACAATGAATTGTTACATCACTGCTGCTCAACGCGTGATCACAGATGACGTAGTGCAGGGAGGGGGCGCTCCGCAGTGATGGTTGAGGTGCCCGCGTGGCGCTCGCAATCAAATCTCTGGGCAACAATATCCCTTTGCTGTACATACTTGTTTTTAATTTTCCATCCACCAACTGCAACTTGCAAGGCCTAATCTCTTAAGGTAACTGAGAGGAGACCTTCGCATAGCTGTGCGACACTAAAAGAATGTTACTTTAATTTTTAATCTGGTAACTTTGTTTAATTTTAGATATCGAGACGGAGTTCAAATGTTCCCTACAACAGTTAGTCCCGATGCTCCTGGCGCCACACAACTTGGTACCGAAGCTGATCAACGGACAGAAGGTGCGCGCTAAGGACATGTTGCAGTACTTCAAGTCATATATGAACATTTACAAAGGAAACGAACTGCCGGAGCCCAAGAGTATGTTAGTGGTGAGTGGGTGTTCGATTTTTTTTTAATAATCCTAAAATAAGCTTGCGCTTGACCACAACTTGCCTGATGTGAAGCAATGATGCAGTCTACGAAACACGCTTACCCAGTATATACCGATTCACACACGGGATTTGAACCCGGCCAAGTCCTGGGACACCTAAACTGTCTTGGAACCCGCATGAATTTAATCAAAAAAATAATATGACGGGCCTGTGGCGTGGTCGGTAAGATACTTGCTTTTCACGCCGCAGGTCTTAGGGATCGATTCCCATCCGAGGCAAACATTAGTGATAATTATTTGTGGTTGTGTCGAGTCTGGGTGTAATTATCTATATTTAAGTATGTATTTACAAAAGAAAAGTATTTTAAGTAGTATTTTACCAGTTATCTGGTTTCCATAGTACAAGCTCTGCTTAGTTTATTATATATTATAGTATATTATTATATTTTTAACATTACTTTTGTGAGAAAGAGTATAACAAATATATACACTGTCATACAAACTCACGTTGATGAATATTATTAGTTATTAGTGGGGAGTGAGTGAGTGTTAAGAGTAGTCTCTCCTCAGGCGACAGCAGAAGCAAACAATTTAACAGCAGTAGCCGAAGCTAAGGAAGTGTACACGAAGCTGATGGAGGAGGTGTGTGGTGGAGCGAAGCCGTATCTACAGAGTGCACTGTTGGAGGCAGAACATCAGCGGATCAAGGACAAAGCGACGCACGCGTTCCACAACAAACGCAAGATGGGCGGTGATGAGTTCAGTCAGGCGTATTTTACACAACTTATACAGGTAATAATAATAATAATACTGTTTTATCTGGTGATGGTAGTGTTAGAAGCGGGTCCGAACCTCGCGACAGTCTTAAAAGGGTGTGTACAATTCCAGTCAGGAAGTTGATGGAACGATAGCCCTGTGCCTCGGATTCTTTCCCCCGTATTCATAAACGTATTTTAAGCTCACTATAATGATGTTTATATATAATTCGTTTGACTTTGTCTATCGTGTTGACATTTATACTAGTAAGAAAGAGAATTCCATTTTAACTAAAGAGTTTTATAACTTTTTTATGAATAAGGCCGTTTAAGTATATAAGAGAAGAGAAGAAAGAAATTTCGCTAACAATTATTTCTGTTTCTCTAAGACATCCTAACACTCAGTGAATGGGGTGTACTTAAAAACTTCCTACAACTATACTATACTATTAACATAAAAAATGCATACAGTCACGAAACTCAATAATGGCACTGGGGTACCTCACCCTTCTAAGCACGGAGACCACGAAAAGTTGTTTGGTCCCGCCCCAGATCTTTCGGTCGTCTCAGTCAATACATTCCACCAGACTCCTAAGATTGAAGGGAATAGAGTGTACCTGCGCTTGCGCACACTCCTACGTACCGCAGCTAATCCGCTTAGCACCGTATATAATAAAGAAATGGGAAGTTTTAATGCAATATCTTTTGCTCAAATATTTTTAATCTGGCTTTATTCCCTTTAGGATCTAGATGAGCAATTCGTCCAATTTAAAGCGCAAAACGAGAGCAAGAACATATTCAAGGCAGCTCGCACGCCCTCCGTGTTCTGTGCGCTTGCGCTCGTGTTCTACGTGCTGTCGGGAGTGTTCGGGCTCGTCGGCCTCTATCCTATCGCTAACCTCTGCAACTTGGCGATGGGTGTTGCGTTGCTCACACTAGTGCTCTGGGCTTATATTAGGTAAGTAATAACCAAATAACCACTTGAATCTAGCTTGCGCAAGTAGATTATAAAAACCTGCGCCTTTAAAAGTAAATTATAAAATATTGTGTTCAATGCGATGGGCGACATCTTTTTTTATCTGTAAAATGTCGATTTTAAAAAGAGTGAACAGTTTTAGACCACCGGTGGCGCAGCGGTACTCGCCTTAGAAATAAAAAGTCGCGGGTTCGATTCCTGGTCGTGCACGTACATGTTTTATCGCCGCTGCTCAATATCTGTGAAAGAAAACATCGTGAGTTTACCGGCATTTTTAGACTTCTTAGAACCAATATTTAGAGGACATGTGACATCTACCAACCAGCCAGCGTGTCGACTGAGGTCTAAACTCTCTTAACTCGTAAGACAATTGACAGAAGCCCCATGCTCAGCAGTGGGTCACTAAAAAGGGTTTAAGTGAATTGTGATAACGTTGCAGTCGAATCAGTTGAATCAATCAACTGGTAATTATGTTTTTTGTTTTAATTTTTTATCATAACGGGCAATTAACGCGCTCACCTTTAATTTGGCTTTACGTTTCGACACGGGTTGCACCTGTCGTGGTCGCAAGCAGACTGATCCAGCGAACAGGTGCAATTAACCCGTGTCGAAACTTAAAGCCAAATTAAAGGTTAATAAAACGCAAAAGTTTAATTAATTTATACCGCATCCACAACGGCTATGACAAAAAAAAAACCTTGAGAGGTGTCAAGGGACACCCGGATGGAACGAAGTTCCTTTCGATTAATTAGTAAAAAAAAAATTGTAATAAAATTTTGTTTTTTTTTTAAGTTGTAATAATATTTTTTTTATTATTAACAAATATAATGTAATATAAAGAGAGACAGACAGACAGAGAAACATGCGCACGCCGCACAGCTTACTTAACTTTTCGTAAGAATTTTTTCCGTCTAGCCCCCTTTCACAACGCGCGATAAGGAACTTCGTTCCAATATAGTAAGCTTCTTAATAATATTTCTCGTCATATTTGCAGGTACAGCGGTGAAATGAGGGAGATAGGAGTTACCATAGACGATCTAGCTAACGTCATGTGGGATAATGTGAGTAACCTTTTATATCTTGTGGAAATTAATACAGTCGCCCTGAAGGCGCTACATTGTCCTGGACATTAGCTTTGCTAAGCGCTGCGTTGTTGTATAGTAACTGCGTTAGTGGACTCGAATAACCTCGAAGTCCCGGATCGAGCAAAAAAAAACTTGATATAGGTACTTAGAGAATCTTAGTTGTAGCTCGAAGTTTGGAATTGTGCTCGATGGACGGCAATAGGCTCGCTGTCTCTTACGTATGGGAACTAAATGGCTTGATGGTGTGAACGAAAACATCTTGAGGAAAACGGCATGTCTAAGAACTAATTATTCGAGGACATGTGACATCCATCAATCCGCTATTGACCAGCGTGTGTGGATTAATGCCTATAATCTCTCACCTCGTGAGAAGAACCGTGCAAGAACATGAAGCTAGCGCGGTACAGGCTTGATGCTGTTATCTGTACAAGTTAAAGCAGTGTTTTAGCTGACTGTTGACAGGTGTAAACAAGTTCAGTATACTTCGACTAGATACTTACTAGACACCACATTGTTCAATGACTGTGTGAAATTGTAACCGTCAAAAGTTGGCGGGGTATCGGGGAAGATTGTTAATTTCGATTGGTTCGTTCTAGTTCTTGTCCTCTAACGATTAAACCAATCAAAATTACGATAAGCGCGTACGGTTCAATTATGCGGTATCTACACGTATCTTGTCGGTGAGTACAACACCACGCAGCGCTAAATACGTGGTTTATTCAACGGAGCTTTCAAACTGTCTGTCATTTTTAATTGACGTATACTTTTTTAGGTGATGAAACCAGTATACCAGGCGTGCCTGGAGAAGGGCATGGAGCACGCGGCCGCAGTGGCTACAGAGAAGGCGTTAGGCTCTTCTCCCCCCTCCACCCCCACCACTAACGGCAAGCACAAGCACTTGTGATGTCCGCGACCCCTCAGGGGGACATGACACACTCACGCGCATGCTAAACCTACGATCATTAGTTTTGATCCACATTGGAGACGATAAACAAGTTGGTGTTAGGATTAGAGGTGAAATTTGCGTACGTTTGCGCAACGCTGCGCATGTTGTGGAACCCAGTTGCGCAAATAAAATGCGCGGTTGTAGACGTCTTTAACAAGATCTGTTTAGTCTCAGAAAAGGACTGGAGGTTTTGGTATTTTCTGTTTTACAGATTAAAAAAGCGTTTTTAACCTTTACTTCAGTACCTAGACGCCAAAATTGAAAAACACTGAATCTACACGCCAATATTTAGGAAATTAATGTCTCTATGCGTTATCAAAACGATTTGACCACTAGTGGGCTTCGACCGGTGAGATACCTAAGTCTCGAAAATTTAGATATTATTTTTGTTAAAGAATTTTCAGCCTTGGACAATAATAATTGTGTAAGTAATTCATCTGTGTTGTTTACAGATTATAAATGTTATAAACAATGGCGTTGAAATATCAAATCTATATAAAACTGAACTTTAGTAAATTTGTATGAAAATTAATTATTTTGTGTCAAAATGTTCCGATGATAAGTTCAAACGTGGTCTCAATTGACCATTGTAACTGAGGACTTGTGGCCTGAACTGTGCTGAAAACAAAATTTGAGCTGGCTAATTCGCTTGTTAACTTGCAAATAAACCATCTGAATTGTAAAGCTGCCTAACGGTTTTCAGAAACCCTCAATGATTCGTGAGGAAATCGGTATGTCTAAGAACTAACCATTTGAAGACATGTGACATCCACCAACCCGCACTTGGCCAGCGTGTGGGGATTAAGGCCTAAATTCTCTCAACTTGTAAAATAGTTGTCAGAAGACCCGTGCCTAGCTGTGGCAATCTAAAAAGGGTTGAAGTGATTTATTACATATCTAAATCTAGACTTAAATTGTGCATATTAAAATGTGAAATAAAAACATACCTATGTGTTCTATAACGCCATTATACGACCATAATACATAATGCATTATGTACACGGCTTAGAATTCTCTATCTAGTCCTATAAGCAGAAACCGGTCGGGTCCTATTTTTGTAACAACACATTTTTTTTAGTCATCGGCCATATTTTGCCACTGATGTAGGGCCATAGCAATGTAACCAGAGGCACTGAATCCCTAGAGACGGATGAGATAAAATTTTGTTTATATAATGTAGTCTAAGAGCGTTCCTTAGAGGCAAACTGTTATCTATTGCCATATCGGAGTGAAAAGTTAGTCGATCGTATTGTTAACGAATTATTAGATGTGTTAGATATTCTCCAAGTCACGGGATGAGGCGAAAATTCGTTTAAAAAAACTGAAGGAGAGGTCGACATTTACTCTAATTCAATTCTGAAAAGTTCTCAGCTCTTAATCTACAGACTCACCTATTTGCTCTCTTTACACAGTTTATATAAAGAATGTGTTACTCAATTTATTTTTATTTTAAAGAAGGTATACCTTTTATGTAAATATAAAGTTTAACGCCCTTTTAGTTGAGCTTACTAGGTTGCCAAATAACTCGCCAGATTTTGCCAATTTGCCAAAATGAAGACGTCAGTTTTGTAAAGGATTTAGTACAATATTTATAATTTTATTTCATCCCTCTAGATTTTAATGATGTCGAACTATAACAGAATAATTTTTAGTGGTACGATTTCTTATGATGCTCTTATAGGACTCTTAAAGGCTCAGGCTACTCTCTCTTATATTTTAACTCTAGCCTACTTTTTGTATTTGTCCCGACATGTTTCCGATGTCCCATCATAATCAATTCTGCAGTTTTAAATCTAACAAACCATCAATTGTTATTTAGAATAAATTTTTGTCTTATTTATCTGTTATTTAAAATCGGCCATGTTTTAAAAAATGATGATAATATTGTAATTGTAAATGATTGCACGTTTATTTTTTACTGTTACACACTAGATTTATGTTGCAAATATTTTATATTTCGTTGAAGTTTTCTGATATATTATTAAAAAAAAACTCGATCAATGTTGTTGTTGCCGAGCATTCATTAAAACACTCATGAACTACTTACTACTTATTTCAATCCAACTACATATAATAGGTACTTAAATGCCACTTGCTACTGAAAAATAAACTTTAAAATTATGTAACACAACCAAAATAATTATGAGTAACAAGGTCAAAATATAGCAAATATTTGTAACAATAAAACACTGACAGAACAGTGTTTAAATATTCTACAAACTATAATTTTAACTCAATAAAGGTTTATACAATTTAGGAAACGGTATAAGTTAACAAATCAATAGGGTATATGAAATAACAAATTTAATAGTTTAGCAAATTAGTTAGTATTTTAAATATAGATTTTCTAAGTATGCACAAATTATACCCTTTTTTGTGTCTTATGTTTTATTATTAATTTGCAGTCGTGTAATCATTTGAGTACTTAATTTGGCGGGGTTATATTGGAATTTAGTTCTATAATTTGTAACATCTCGAATTTTACTTGCCAAGTCAAACACTTGCTGTAAAATTGCTATTTACAGATATTTTTAAATTACTAAAGATGGTGTTTTAGAAAGCTGTTACAGCACTACAAAGAGTCGGAGATGCTCATGGTTTTATATAGCTAATCATGGTGACCCAGAAGGAGGGAATGTATGTAAATAATACTCGTTCAACGTATATATTTAGTAAAACATTTATATTTTAGTAATTGGTTCAGTAAATCGGTAGTTTAGGTTATAGCCAAAATTTGCTTAAACAATGATTATATCTTCCGGTGGTGGAATGCTGACTATTTTTTTAAAATAAATGTAAATCAAAATTATTATATAGTCATAATGTGGATAAAAATCAAATATGTTTTGCATTTTCAAATAAGTCTTCGTGTGTTCAAAATTTTAGTCTATTTTGCTCAAAATTAGGGAATTTTCTGTTTAATACAAGGGGTGTCGCACGCTGCTTTGAATATTCATTTGACGTTCTAAGTTATTTCGTTGTTGTTATATGTAAATATCGATGTGCGTCAACCCTTATACCTGTTACGTAAGTTAGTACTATGTATAAGCTATTGCGCTCCCAATTATGTAGATAAATTGTTTTAGAATCTCAAACTCATTAGAAAATACCGTTAAGCTCTTGATGGTCATATAAGTGACCCTCTTAGAACCAAATATCACTTTTCTTCAGTTTATATGTGTTATAAGACTCTTATAAAGCTTTTATACGACCACTTAAATTAAAAATACAAATAAAAATATTATAACGCAAAGTACTAACTTACTAATAAATAGTTTTAACATAACGAAGATTGTAAATAAGGTCTTATAGAAGTAAAATAGGACATATCGTAAAGATTTTATATTAATAAGAACATTCTCCCAAAACTGTTGCCTATTTTATGAAAAAAAAAATGAAATTCATATTTGAGTACTTGGTATTTGGATTCAGATAAAAGGTGCACTCCCACGGACAAAAGTGACTTGGCCCCAAAAGTACATTTTGCAATGTCTCAGTAGTAAAATAAATAATAATAAATAAATAAATATATATTTAATTTGAACAGCGGTGGCGTAGTGGTATGGGCCTCGCCTTAGAAATATAAGGTCGCGGGTTCTGATCCCAGTCGTGCCCACACATCCTTGTGTGAATTGTTTCATCGCCGTTGCTCAATATCGTTGAAGGAAAACATCGTGAGGAAACCGGCATGTCTAAGAACTAATCATTCGAGGACATGTGACATCCACCAACCCGCACTTGGCCAGCGTGTGTGGATTAAGGCCTAAACTCTCCCAATTAGTAAGATAGCTGAGAGAAGACCCGTGCCTAGCAGTGGGACTCTAAAAAGGGTTGAAGTGAAATATGTTTATTTCATAAACCAGTTTTAGTACAGAGTAGTGGCAAAGACTCCATACCAGTCGATTCCTATCAACTTCCTTATAGAAAATGATATTGAATCACACGTACTTAATAATATATTATGTAACGCCTAAAAGTTTTAAATAGCAACAAAAATAAGTATAGCATCAAGTGTAAGAACGATCGGTGACGGTAGTGAAGAGATATTATTTTCCTAAGTAAGAACTTTGCTCCGGCTTCCCTTTTTCAGACTCCCACCTTTCGCCACTGGTGCAGAGTTATATCTATTATATAAAATTTCCATGTCACAATGTTTGTTACCGTACTCCTCCGAAACGGCTTGACCGATTTTTACCAAATTTTAAATGCATATTCAGTAGGTCTGAGAATCGGCCACTATTTTTCATACCCCTAAGTGACAAGGGTTATCCACCCCTAACATTTTAGTTAATTTTTTGGGACAATTTTTTTATAATGTGGCATAAAAAATACATACATCTCTAAATTTTCACCCTTCTATTATCAAGCCCTATTTTTTAATAATTGTTTTAGTAATTTAACATATATAAGGAAGGTTTAAAAGGTGATAAATACGCGGTACGAAGTTTGCTGGGGCATCTATTGTATACATATATTTTTTTTTTGTAAAATAGGTAATAAATTTGAGGAATGTTTTGATATAGCATGTGCCAATTGGGGTCATTCAAAATGGATGTTGTTTTGTTGTTGGCATTGCGTTACCGAGTTCATAGTTTATTTAGTTGGAGCGTGTCTTCAGAGCGGTTGTGATACAGCTGCACAGTGGAGTTTCTTGTAAATATTTGTTTTAATACAATAAAGTTGACTAAAAAGTAATTATTGTGTACTTAATTACCGACCTTATTTTTAAATTCTGAAATAGGTTTGAGCTTGATTACAACTTGCCTGATGTTAAGCAGTGATGTAGTCTACGGTAAGACGCGCCTACCCAATATACCGATTCACTCGTGATTACGAATGATTCTCGGTAAGAAGGTAGCGGTATGAAGCTCTTAAAGGTTAGAAATGATATAGGAGCAACAATTCAGACTCACCCACTAATGGTGTCATCAGACATCGCACCAGAACACGGTAAGGCTGCTTGGCCGAAGCCTACCACTAAACCATAATAATAATAGGTGTTTCTAACCATATGTAAGCTGTTTTCGTCGTATTAAAGTCGCAGCAATCTGTCTATACAGGATATTTTTTAGCCAGTGCGCAAAATTTTTTTTAGCGTCTCTTGCTTGAATCAGTAATAGAACACATCTGTTAGCTGTTCAATACGCGTTTTTAATGTTTTATTCCTCATTAAATTATTGACGATCTATTCGTAATATTATCGATGTAAGCGCGCGGCGTAAATTAGCGGTCTGCGATTTTAGCGAGTGAACAGCTGATACAGCCAGACCATACAATGGTACTAGTATTAAAAAATGATTGTACGGTCATCTGCCTGTCGCTGTATCAGCTGTGCTATCGCTAGGGTCACTGACTGCTAATTTTACGCGGCACGCTTTCATCGATATTATAACAAATATATCGTCCTTCATTTGTTGATTTTATGACAAATAAAAAATTATAAACTTAGAACAGTGCGTTTTATTACTCATAAAATAAATTATTCATTACGAAATAAATGCGTACCTACCTACTGGTTAAAAACTGTTTCTGTATAGCAGCAGTGAACTCGATCGGACTGATAATAAAAATACATAATTAATAAAATAAAATTTTATTTTATAGTGTTTTAAGACTTAATAAGTATAAAAACATTCTTACAAGTTATCAGTTTACAGTCAAATTATTAATTTTAGAATTAGTGACAGACACGTTTCAACATCCAGCACCATTTCAAAACACATTAAATGTAAATTTTCGACAGATCTTTTCATCTTTACATTGACTAGTTACATCACTAGAAATATACCATTGATTCAATATAACATAAGTAGGTAAGTATGTAAATACCTACTTACTATGCTTCATGAGTATGGTCCTAATTATTACAATCAGCGCTCTAGTACAACTTTAAAGCGCCCGGTGTAAAAAAAAAATTTTAAAAGAGAGGGACCTCATATCACAAGCACTTATTTGCTTAAAATGTCCCGAATACCTAACCGAATAATATTCAAATTATGTCACAAACAGAAAATTGAAAAAGTATTATGTATTATTTGTATACTTGAAAATGTTCCTGTATGATCATTTCTACGTCCTTCCTGTGGAGCACTGGCTTTATGTATAACGATCAAACATCACTTGTTTTCATTAGGTTCTATCATTAGGTATAGGAAAGTCCACGAGTGTTAAAATTTATTGTATTAACAATGTTTATAATACAAACATTGCCTTGAATTTACCTAGATTTACGCGAATATCACACTTTGAAATAAAACTACTTTTAACGGATTTTATCGCGGTTTATTTTAGACTTTGGATCCCGACGTTTCAAAGTCTTTTCAGACTTCATGTTCACGGGTGGACTGAGGTATTTGACGTCCAAAAATAAAAACGGAACGGAACGCAACTTAAATATTAATGTTTGGAGGTAGTCAGTAATAATTGTGATTAATATTTTAAAAAGTAGTTTTATTTCAAATATTGTGTTGCCATATTCACTACCCTGAAGGGGCGGTACATTTGAATGATGTTGACCTAGGCCGGCTTCTTAGGCGGAAATGCGGAGCGGTGGCGCAGTAGTACGGGCCTCACCTTAGAAATATGTATAAGGATTGTATTCCCGGCCGTGCCTACACATCTTTGTGTGAATTGTTACCTACATCTCCGCTGCTCAATATTGGGGAAGGAAAACATATATCTGAAAACTAATCATTCGAGGACATGTGACATCCACCCGCACTTGGCCAGCGTGTGTGGATTAAGGCCTAAATTCTCTCAACTCATAAGAAAGTTGAGAGAAGACCCGTGCCCAGCAGTGGGACACTAAAAAGCGTTGAAGTTGAAATACATAATACAAAAGGCATAGGTTGTACCTAATATCCACCTTAATGTACATAACATAATTTTCCACCAAGAAGTTGCAATGTTTTAGAACATATCTTGCAAGTCATTATGTAAAATTAATATAATTTATTAGTTTACTAATAAATGGTTAATCATCTTTTCTGCTGCTACTGTGACCGGTGGGGGCTGGTTGCAGGTTCGTGACAGGAGCGAAGGCTTTGGACTCCACCTGTAATAATTAATTTCGAAAGACTTTTATATAATTCACTAGCTTTACTACATGTATCATGCCCAGCAGTGGGACCAAAAGTAGCCTAAAACCTTTCTAAATATATAAGCTAACATTGCAAGTTTTTTTTAATCTGACCAGTTCTTAGTTGCTGAGATTATTGCGTTTAATCAAACAAACCTTCAGCTTTGTAATATACTGCAGTAATTATATACACCGTGATTTTTAAATGGTTGCTTTACCGTGGCAAAAACATTTGCCATCAACATTACAATACAAAAATATACCTAAATTAAAAAAATAAGATTTTTTTTATTTACGAAACTCGAAACTAATACGTTGTTTACTCGAAAGCATGAGAAATAATAGTAGGCAACTAAGGTAGATAATTTTATGACGTAAAATACTTGTAAGCATGTAAAAAGAAAGTTACGTAAGCAAGTACCGCTTTTGTTCACACCAAAATAACCCATCGTACGTAGAACTTAAAGCTTAAAATAGTGTGCGCGTTCACTTATGTTAATTGTATGCCGCCACTGGTGCCGACAAAAATCTAGAATCTATGTTAGTGTGCGTTACACCCCTCTGGTACCCCGCTTACCGCTGTCGCCCACCGACTCGAGCTATGTCGCATGTGTGTGCGTGCGGCGTAGGGCGCTACTATTGCGTCGATCTTATTTAGTCAAAAGTATGAGTTTAGATGTAACTAAGTTATTTGTTACTAAACATTTTATTTTTTATATTGCTTCTACTTCCAAATCAATATCATTCTGTCGCGGGAAAGCAACCATTTAAAAGTCACGGTGTAGTATTATATTATCTGTGATGGTACTTACAAATGTCCGAATATTCGTTGCAAACTCATCTAACTGCATGCCCACTTCTCTCAAGTTACCAGTCATCCTGTAACACAAATCGAATTATTTATTAGAGTTTAAATTGCACGGGTTATCTCCCAACTAGTAACTATAGATAGATCGTTTACTCGCGTATCGCTATCTGAGGTCCAAAGTCCTCCCGATTCCGCCAATTATTTTTTTGAAGTTATACTTCTTTAGGCGCGTTATGAAAAAATGATGAGAGTGAAATTTTAAGATGCGCGCGCATCTGTGACACAAAATTAACAGTATGAAGCTGTCTGCTTATTTAATGATGCCAAAGAAGTATAACTTCTCACGCGCGTACATAAGTACACGCACATTTTTTTTATATATGAAGATTAAAGAATTTTAAAAACAAACCAACAACTTACCTGGTGTACATCCACACACCCAGCAACACTGTAGCAGAAATACTGATCCCTTGCCCCACCGCACTCAGCGTCTGCACGCCCAGGGTGCTCCCCACCACAGACACCAAGTATCCTAGCACCACCAGCATCACAAACACGAGGGGTGTGCTGATCATCTTGTACACATTTTTGCCTTCGTTATGGGCCGCCAGCTGCTGATACAGCTCTTCCAGCTCCTGCAGGTGATACATAACCTTGATGGTGGCGGTAAGAAGAGAAGAAACTTAAATATTATGTGACAGAAATAGAATGTAGGACTGCACCCATTGAAGTTTAATAGTTGGGAAAAATGTGTGGGTATTTATCACTCTTCTTCTACGAAAAACAGCGTGACTGAAGCTATTTTCAAGAGCAGAGGAGAGAGAGAGAGAGAGAGAGAGAGAGAGTTGGAGTGCGAGAAATTATCCACCAATGCCAATGTCAAAATATGATATCAGAATAAGGATGGGAGAAGAGAATCAGAGAAACACATCCAAGCTAGAAGAAAGAAAAACGAAATTTCAAGACGGAGATAGATACCTTAATTAAAAGTTCCCTGAATTTAACAGACATTTCATCTCCACCCATCTTCTTTTTAGTATCAAATGAGTGGAGCGCCTTATTCAACGCTCTTCTATTCTCCTCCTCAAGACGGGAGGTGGTCAGGTAGGGCCTGGAGCCGCCGCACACCTCCTCCATCAGCGTCTCGTACACCTCGCGCGCTTCCGACATGGCTGAACGGTTGTTGGCGTCTGCTGTTGCCTGGAATCAGGAATGATGTTGAATTTACTTTTAAGATCTTTATCTTTTAATTTTTTTTTTCTATCACCTTTAAATTGATTTCTTGTGTGTATGGGCCTTATTGCAATTTGTAATACCTTCTAATACTTGAGCCAAGAATATCAAGTTGCATTCCACATGATAAGCTCGAGAGATTTATTGTTGTTTTTTTACTCGATTGCCTAGGAAGTGTTATGTTTTCAACTAAATAACAAGACTTAGCCTACTTTTTTAACAAGTCAGCTCATTCAACGCAATGATTTTGCTGGATCAGTCCGATATCACTACTACCCATGTCTGTAGGAGACATTAATTACCCAATGTGTGAAGAATATTATAAAGAGACACGCTTCCAATTATTTTCCTCGCTGATTTCATACAAGACAGGCTGCCTAATTTTACACTAACTGGGAGATTTAGGATGTTTATATGATTTTAGATAGATCTTCAGTACCTCCAGTATAGTCATGGGCTTGGGCAGTTCCTCACTGTTGAACACGTGGATGTAGCTGCGGAAGTAGTTGAGCAGGTCGCGCGCCTTCACCTTCTGTCCGTCGATGACCTTGGGCGCCAGATTCTGTGGCGCGAGCAGGAGGGGCACCAGCTCAAGTAGGGATTGCTTGAACTCGGGGTTGATGTCTGGAAGTAGAATACCAAAATTTAAATAAGGAGGTTTAAAGACTATAGTATCTGTGTTTAAAATAATCGATATTCATTCTATATCTTTTAAACTATCCACAAATTCATTGACCACAAGGTGGGTGGGTGTCACAATCGTCGAATCTTTAGTTCCAAGACATTATATTTTACCTCACCACCGCACCGATTTTGGCGATATTTTTTGAGCAGCCGCGAAAAAACAATTCACAGAAATAGATGTGGCCCCACGACCTAGTATCGAGCTCGGGACTCGCCTATAGGTATTTCTAAGCTGAAGTTTTTTTTCTTCGATAGGCTGGCGCTTGACTACAACTTGCCTGATGTTAAGCAATGATGTAGTCTACGATTGAACGCGCTAGCCCAGTACCCCGATTCACTCGTGATTACGAATGATTATCGGTGAGAAGGTGGCAGTGGAATCAGCCCCTTTAAGGTTAGAAAAAAAGGAGCAACAATTCCGACCCACCCTCTCTGCATGGTGTCACCTGACTTCGCACCGGAACACGGCAAGGCCGCACCACCAAGCGGCTTTGTCTAGTCCTAGTTAAGCCTACCACCAGTTGATTGTCACCTGATTTGCACCACCCGGGGACAACGTGTGGGGATTCAATTAAAGGTCTACACCCACGGACTAAGGCACTCAGCCCCCAAAAAGTCTGATACGCCACCGCTGACTTGCTTGTTTAAAAGCTGTAACCAGTTTATTAATTTGAAGTTTGAAGTTACCAACCCGACAATTTGCCGTTGAAGTGCGGATCCGTGGCCACCTTCAACCCAGGGTGCGGCATCAGAAAACAGCTGACACGCTCGAAGCAGCGCTCAATATCTTGCCGGACGCGCTGCAGCTCTATATGCTGTACCGGTTTAACCTGATGAGAGACATTTTTTAAGTTGTGTAGACATTCTTCTCCATTGAAATCGGCTATGGTTCTGGACTGTGATGATTTGCCTAGAACGCTGGAGACATAGTGCAAGTCCGTAAGGTGCTTTTTACTCCCTCACTCTTCAGAGTTCGATGGATAAGCAGTAAGACATCAGGCGTAGAATCAACTGCTTAACCTGCTCTCCAACAGTCACTTAACACGGAACGTATTGCGCGCGTTCCCCTTACGCCGTGGTATATCAACAATCATGTCTTGTGAATAGCTTTTACTTTTACATGTGTGCTGTATTGTGGTTACCTCGCCTCCCCAAAAACTGACTGAACCAATTTAGTACTAGAAATTGCGTATAACACCTCCCGTGTTAAATGCTCAAGTCTCCAACACATGGATTGGTCTCTCCACCAAAAGGTTTCAATACCTAAACTACTCTTTTTGGTTAACCTAATGAGGCTAGAGTAAGCTATAAAATTACGGAATAGTTCCGGTTCTTTGTTTACCTTGAGTCTCTTCTCCAACAGCTGTTGACCCCCCTCCGCTCCGTACGGGTGATCGTACCCATACGACCAGTCCCTCACTAAGAACTGAAGGCGCTGGAACGGCTTGCCTTCTATCTTGTCCTTTGCTACACATCCGTAGTCCATAAATAGCTAGAAACAAAAATAAGTTTCAATTACAATTACAACACTCATTTTTTTGTATCAAGTCAATTAATTTCTGAAATTTAATATGTACCTAACTAAGCGCATAATTTCTAAACTACCGGACCAAACTAGATATCCTTTTTTGGTTTCTTGTTATAACTGTCTAGCGATTATTTAATTTATCATGTACCTAGTAAAAAAGATTTTTTTTGAAACACGTACCTACCTACTCGTACGCACTTTATCTTTAATAAAAGAAATGAAATGAAAATATGTTTTTTTTTTGAGACGCAAGTTTACACTAACACTTTTGATGTGTCTGGTAAAGTGAAATGTTAATTTATATAGAGTAGTTAGACCATTTAAACTGAATATGTACCTAAGTAGTCTCCCGAAATCCGTAGGCGTCAGCTCTGAGTCCTTGATATAAAATTGTAATTTTTAAATATGTAAGTAGGTACTGTTAGCACTTCATTATCAAATAAATAAACATGCTACCGAATCCCAAAAAAAGAAAGGTACCTGTAGATGCTGCAGATCATCCTCTTCAATGTTCTGGCTGAGGTTGTAGATCTGAACTGAGGACAGCATAGTGGAGAGCGCGAAAACTGTCGCGTTGTCCTTCACTGTGGAGCTGCTGTCAAACGTGCCTTGTGTGTCCATCAGCAGGATCACCACCTACACCCATGGAGAATAAGTAGCTTTTTATCATACTGCTCCTATGAGAACTTACAGATAACTCCATAGCTGAACTGGCCTCAGGTTTCTATTAGTCTAACAGACTGGTACTGTCACCAATGAGTTTGCCCATTGAAGTACTTTTTCACGAGGAATGTGCTATTCTACATTGTCCTAGATGCGCCAGGTGGACGGTCACAGAACTCAGGTTCCACATACAGCATAGCTGTCTCTGTGGTAAAAGCACCTATAACGTCCCCCTTCTCACTACTATCAGAGTTGAGGGAGTACAGAGGTTAAATTACAGAAGCTGGCCAGCCTGAGCTATTGCTGTTTAAATATCACATACTGGAATTCTTAGTCCTGATGTGTGTAAGCAGAAAAAAGATCCCAAGGCTGCAGGTTTAAACGGAATAGCAGCATGGCCGCAGTTTCCAATGACTGTCGTAACTAACACCAAGTTCATCTACTGCCTACGTAGATTCTAAATGCCTTAAGCTGTAACAGCAAAGAGTATCTTTACATGTCCCACTGGGATTATTTGTCGTTCTGTACCTTTTCTCCAGTAGGTAGCGTTGCTTTGAATGGCTGTGACCAGAGGACGATGCCGGTGGTCTCCCTGTCAGAGCCACCGCGCCATGTGAACCCCTTCAGTGGCTCATCCTCTGAGCCGAGCCATTCCACTCCTTTCCCGTCTTTGTTGTACTGGAACAATTATTTTGAAATTATAGAAGAATGGAAAGACAGTTGCCTAATTTTTGTCGATTTCTTGTTACGTCACAAGTAGATCTTATACGTTCGTGCGAATGACACGCGCGAATGTGAACTACGATAGTGAACTTACCGCAAAATCTAAATACCGTAAGAAGAAGTCGAGCAGGAAGGACTTCCCCTTCCTGTAGGCGCCCGCGACGGAGACCAGCACCACTGCCCTGTCCTTGACATCCTCGCGCAGCAGCATCAGCCGCAGCGCCTCCTCGTCCAACACGAACGAGTGGTCTTCTGGTACCACCACGCTAATGCCCCGTCCCTCGTGTACTGAAAGATATTTTTACGTAACTTACAGCGCTTTTCTTGGTATGGTGGATGACAATCGAGACGAATATGTTTACACATGCTGTCAGTAAGTGCCTAACACCAACTAAATACCTACGAGTCATACTGTAGGAAATTTTAATCGTAAAAAGTTGGCGAGGTATCGGGGATGAGAGTTAATTTTGATTGGCTCGTTAAAATTAGCTTGTGGTCGGATGATAAGTGGTAGGTACGACATAAGCTAGGCGTGCGTGGAGGCCCAGCTATTAGGTAGTAGCTACCCCTAGTTTCCACTGGCGAAACATGCAGAGGAAAACATGTTGCATGCACTATATATCTCTATCGTTTAGAGATGATTAGAAAGAGACAAGACTATGCTTGTATCATGTTTTGTTGTGCAGTGCGAACGCACAGTTAGAGGGCTTCAATGTTTAATCCTACGGACTCGAGCTGTGTGACATTGATTGCTGAAGACATTTTTTTGTTATTATTAGAGCAAAACAGCGCTGTAGTTTGGTTGTAGTTAATCTTTTAACGAGAAGCTAAATTGGGTATCTATTGGTAAATGACGTCACCTAAAAGGCTGTTCTTATGAGATCACATCATTAACCTAACCAAATCATGACTCATACGAAACATACCAGGAGCGAAAGGTAAAATTTGAAAAAGGAAAGACTGTGCATTTCATGAAAAGTGTTTTTTGGTTAGGTACTTACGCCGTTTATCAGATTTACTAACAAGTATGTACTGAATTTTTTGATGCTATTTAAAACTTTTAGGCGTTACATAATATCTAGTTAAGTGCTTACGTCATATTGACCAACTCATAAAGGGAAGCCGGTGGGAATTGTGGTATACGGACTCTTTGCCACTGGTAGGTAAGTACGGCTCCTGTCTAAATCCTACATAATATTAGAAACGCGAAAGTTTGTAAGAACCCAACGTCAACCCTTTTTGTGTCCCCAATTGAGTCCAGTAGTTTTACGTGAAAGAGTAAGTAAGTAATTCTTTATTGCTTTTGATTGAGTACATAAAGATGGTAAAGTACATTAAATAAAGTAACATCAATCAGCAGGTTTGGGGCATACAATATTTAGCATTTGTTGAAGGTTTAAGATTATTTGTGACTTAAGAAATCCTTAATATTGTAAAAACATTTGTATAAGAGCCATTTTTTTAACCTGGCTCTGAATAAATTGGTGGGTAACTAACTCCCTTATGTTTTGGGGTATTTTGTTAAAAACGTTTACACACATAAATAATCAAACTGTTTCTTCAATATAGTTTGGATTTACACTTAGGCATGATAATCTTTGTTGGATCCCTTTGACTGTATAAACTGTTGTCGCCGATTTTTTTAAATAGTTCTGGGTATTTTTTTACAAATAAACCAATCTCAAGGATATATAAACCGGTAAGGGTCAAAATATTTGTTTTTTTAAAAAGAGGTCTGCAGGAATGTGTGGGCTCTGCATTACATATAGCTCTTAGGCATTTCTCAAACATTCTCGCAGCCGTACGGGCCTCACCTTTGAAATATAAGGTTGCGGGTGCGACCCTGATCGTGCACACATCTTTGTGTGACTTGTATCATCGCCGCTTCTATATCAGTGAAAGAAAACACCGTGAGGAAACCGGCATGACTAAGAACTAACCATTCAAAGTTATGTGATGTGACATCCATCAACCCGCACTTGATCAGCGTGTGTGGATTAGGGCCTAAACTCTCTCAACTCGTTAGATAGTTTAGAGAAGACCCGTGCCCAGCAGTGGGACACTAAGAAAGGATTGATTGAAGGACTTATTTTATCTGTAGATTGAAGTAGATAAGTATCGGGGAGGTCTACGGAAACACAGGGGAAAAAATGGTGATTACTTTTGTTTTTCAATGACATCCGCCATTTTTTTCGACATTTGCGCGCTTTATTCATTTACTCTAATAGACAAATATCGAAATAAAGCCGGATATCATTGAAAAACCATAAAAAAATAGCCATTTTTATTACACAAATGTGTATTAGAAAATGTCTAAACGCGAGAACTGGAGCCCACTTGCCCACAATGGAGCCATTCACGTAATTTCTTGACGTCCCGATCAAGTTGCGGCGCAGTTGCAATTAAGTTTACGTCTTAGTGCAAAATAGTATTCTTGTAATTGTATAACTGTCATATCTAGTGTAAAGCGCTCGCGTGACGCGAACTTGACGCGAGCGTATCTGACAGCAGTTGTCAAAATTACTAGAGAACGAAAAAGGCTGTTTTGATCGCAACATAACTGCAACTGCACTGCAACTAAACTTATTTATTTACGTGAATTAGCCTACAGATCTCATTGGTGATGTCGTTCAAAAGGGGGACTGCGTAGCACTCAAAATAGCCGTGTGCATGTATGACCAAATGTTGTTGTGGTTAAGTATGTTTTGATCGTAGCTAGTGGCGCTACAATCTCTGTCTACCTTCAACTGGGCGTTTGGACTGCACAATAAAACATGATACAAGCATAGTCCTATCTCTTTCTACTCAACTCTAAACGATAGAGATAGATAGTGCTTGTGACATGTTTTCTTGTGCATGTTTCGCCAGTGTAAACTAGGGGTACATACAATAAGTAAGATTTTTCAATTATTGAGCATTATCTACCAATTATGATAGAGCCTGTTAATTTACCCTGAAAACCCCGTAATATTATAAGCAGTTTAACGTAACCCTACCAAAATTAATTGGTCACTTTCACAACAATTTAAAACATATAAGCTGTTGGTACTATATCTACTTGACGAAAGTTAGTTTTCATATTGTAGGTTAGCTAAATATTTATTGTATAACGGATAACGTTTGAAACAGAACGATGAATGTAATTAATTATTCTTACCTACCAAAATCATGAGAGTTGAATTAGAAAGTTTTAAATGTCTGAGAAGTAGTGTTAGAAGATAAAATGTTTCTAACATAAACATGGATTAAAGTTTCTTTACACAATCACTTAGTTATGTAAAGTAATTAAAAACAAAGTTAATTAGCACATTAGGTATTCATTTTATATCGAATTGAACCAATGACCTGCGTAAAAATTCATAACACTACGCAACAATTGGTCATTTGCAATACGTAGGAGTTTGGTAAACAATTTTATGACTTTAACGACCTTGTTTAAATTAAAAGATACACATTACCATAACATAGCGTTAGCCGTTAACTAAAAGAGTTACCTACTACTAAAGTTTACTAAAAGTTCAACCTCATAGCGAGTAGGTATTTACCTAGGTACCTACCTACATACCTAACACGCCCATCGCCGCTTAGTAGCCCGTTTTACTTAATTATTAGTTAAAAAACACCCGTTTAAAGTTGGTAAACATGTCTTGCTCTTGAAGAAACATTAAAAAATCTAGTTTATGGAAACTGTTATGTTATTATGGTGCAAATTCAATAAAGGAATTTGATTAGAATAACATTCTAGTTTATGAAAACTCATTTATTTTGCTCTTGAATGCACTTTCAGTATAATAAACCTTGCTTATCAATTTGAAATCGTATGATTCATAAAAAAACTAGTTTCAAACAGACTGACCACTGTATGTTTACAACACGCACAGGTGAACACATGACATAATAACTAATTAAAACAACGAATTTATAAACTTTTACCAAACAAATTTCACAAAATCTTGTAATAAATATCACAAAAATCACAATTTATACTCACTAGACATTGTTTTTGTGTTTATTCACGGTTTATTTACGAGAATAATTCGCGATTTCACAAATTCTAATTATACGTGTGTGTACGTGCAATGTTTGCGGTCAACTGACTGGTGTACCTACCTACTATGATGTCAGACCGGGCTTCGCTGCCGTCCTCATGTCATGATGTCATACGCCGTATTCAGAGTTGATCTACTACTTAGCTACTACTAGATATGTCAAGGGCGTGTGTGGAATCTGTTGTATGACGTGGAAATTTGTAGACACTTCTCTGTGATCTATCTATCCCGTTCGTTCCCGATTTATCCCGTTCCTACACAGCACCCTCACGCAGTACCTACCTACAGATTAACTGGGTTTCCATACAGCGTTTCCCTTCAAAAAGTACTATCTAGTATCAAGGTTTCTAAAGGGTCGGCAAGACGCAATGACGCCACTGGTGTGGCAAGCGTCCATAAGACTACGGTAAACGCTTACCATCAGCTGGGCCAAGCTTGTTTGTATAGGTACTGCGACTAACAAGCACAGTAAAGTATCTACGAATTTATTATCATTTAATCATACATACGTCATACCTGTATTACACGAAAGTGTAAGCAGAGGTGTACATCACCCACATTTCACCGGCTATGTTTAGGTACCATACGTAATAAGGTCGAGGTTATTGCTGTTCATCAGGCACAATTCGACACTTATATATCATCATCAGCAGCCTGGAGACGTCCACTGCTGGACATAGGCCTCCCCTTTAGAATATCACAGCGATCTGTTCTCGGCCGTTAACATCCATCGGCTTCAATTTAATAATGTCATCAGTCCACCTTGTGGCGGGCCGGCCGACGCTGCGGCGACCATTGCGATCTCCACTCGAGAACCTTTTTAACTTGTATGATACCAATGTACCTACCTTTTATACTAATAACGTTGACTAAACAGCTAAATTTCTCATTTCTTGGCACCTTCGTAGCTCCGTAACGTGCTTTCACTTCACTGCAACCCTTTTTAGTGTTCCACTGCTGGACACCGGTCTTATCTCAACCATCTTATGAGTTGAGAGAGTTTAGGTCTTACACACACGCTGGCCAAGTGCGGGTTGGTGGATGTCACATATCCTTGAATGATTAGTTCTTAGACATGCCGGTTTCCTCACGATGTTTTCCTTCACCGATATTGAGCAGCGGAGATGAAACAATTCACACAAAGATGTGTGGGCACGACCAGGATTCGAACACGCGACCTTATTTTTGTAAGGTGAGGTCCGTACCGCTGCGCTACCGCTGCTCTACGTGCTTTGGTTAACGATTTAAGGCAGCCGTGTAATTATCGCTTCGGTATATAATTTGTCTAGTCTGGGGTCAATGCTGATGGTTAAACCTCAGGTATCTAATGGTTTAAGCCTTTTTGAGTAAGTACATACTCAAAAAGGCAAAACATCAATGCTCAACTAAGTCTGCAGTTTGTAAACATTCACACACTGCAGACTTCGTTGAGAGTTGATGTTTTACTTCAGCTTTACCGGATTAGTAAGCTGAAAAGGCAATGGGCCGGTCACATCTGCCGCAGAACTGACAACCGCTGGGGTAAACGAGTTCTCGAGTGGAGACCACGAATCGGCAAACGTAGCGTAGGACGCCCTAAGACTAGGTGGTGTGACGATCTCAGCAGGGCGGCCGGCAAGAACTGGATGAGAAAAGCGGATCGTGCTCAGTGACTAGAATAGGCTTATGATCATGATGACCATCTCTAATTTGGTAGCTGTTCGATGTTCGTTAGAGACAAGGTAACAGAAATAAACTGTTGAAAGTACATAGATATATGTTTTGTAAATTGTTGATACAGCTCGCTCGGTGCAAGGGATCCGCTATGTTCTGCGCGAGCGCCCGTCACGGCGGCGCGGCTGCGTACCTGCTTCTCATTACATATGTAACTAAATGTATAGTATTATATTATCTGTGCTAAATGCTGATTACTCTCATTAATGTTTCGTTTGTAGGATTCCGTACACAAAAGGTGCCAATGGAAATCTATTATTACTAAGTGTCTGGTCAGTTCGTCTGTTAATCATTTCCCTACCCATACTCCTATTTCTATTGGGGTCGGCTCCCAGTCTAACCTGATGCGGCTAACTACCAGAATTATAAGAGCGACTGCCATCAGACCGCGAAACCCGTAGGGAACCAGTACCAGAGATGGTTAGATTATATTGGCTTCCGACTACATGTACCTAACGATTGTCATAGATGTGTTATATGACAACCGGTACCGACGGCTTAATGTGCTCTCCAAGACACGGGGGGTAGTCCCTCAACCAACCAGACATACAAACAAATCTTTGTTGTTACACAAAGATTGTTCGGGGTGGGAAAAGAACCCGCGACCTCGAGGCACAGTATAGGCCCCGGGGCACAGTATAGCCCAATCGGACGGTTTACACCGCTCGACTACCTCTCTTCGTCTGTTAAGCTATGGGTGAATTGTTTCATCGAGCTACTCGTACATCATAATATCGGTGAGATCTTCTATTTAGTTTCACATCCACCAACCCACACTTGACCAGTTTCGTTGTGGTTATACTTTTCTTTTACCCACCTATCCCAATGACGTTTCTAAACGTCATTGACCTATCCCCTTGCGCCAACCGTCGATAAAAACTTTGTTTCAAAAACAACTATAAATTATTTTTACCAGCTAAAAAAAGGATAAGGTTCTATGTCCGGTTGTATCACAGATAATATAGAGCTATACTTTTTATGTAAGCTCTTCCATTTAAATAAATGGAATGACGATAAATGTCCAGGAGCCCAGTACCGATACAAAACAAACACGAGAATAATCATAATTATCACAAAATTCAATGAAAAACCACCATCTAACCAAACATCTTTTTAATAACCTTAGTATAATTTTGATTCATTTTATCTATAATAGGTTTTAGTGTATTCGCCTTCAATAGTGTTGCTTTGTCATTAGGGTCTATTCTCAAAGCACTTTGTATATCTCTCCATGCTTCTTCGTACATTTTAAGCCCAGTATACCCACAACTTCGTCTGTAGAGAGCCTTTACATTGTCTGGATCACATTTTAGAGCTTTGTTACATAGATCTACAACTGCTTCATACTCGTTAAACTGTAGTTGACAGTGAGCCAGGTTGTTGTACAATTTTATCTGAAAAGAAATCGTAATTATGTAGAAAACCATAAAAAAACTAAAATAATACTGCAAAATAACGATTTTCAGCCGGTGGCGTGTTCAGTAAGATACTAGCTTTTAACGCCGCAAGTCGCGGGTTCTGTTTTATTCTGCGATAGGCTGCCGCTTGACTACAACTTGCCTGATGTAAAGCAATGTTGTTGTCTACGATGGGATGCGCCAACCTAGTATACCGATTCACTCGTGATTACGCATGATTATCATCGGTGAGAAGGTGGCAGTGGAATGAGCCTCCATATGGTTAGAAACCTTAAAGGAGCTACAATTCAGACCCACCCTCTCTGCATGGTGTCACCAGACATCGCACCGGAACACGGCAAGGCCGCTTGGCTGTGCGGCTTTGTCTGATGGGTGGTCACTAACCACGGCCGAAGCCTACCACCAGTTGACTGTCACCTGATTTGCACCACCCGGGGACCACGAGTGGGGATTTAATTAAAGGTTTACACCCACGGACGATGAAGGTGACTCAGACCCCAAAAAACACCCACAGTACACCGCTGGTAGGTATGGGTGCAGAGCATAAACCCTAGTTTCCACGGGCGAAATATTCATAAAAAAAATGTTGCAAGCACTATCTATCTCTATTGTTTAGAGATGAGTAGACAGAGATAAGACTATGCTTGTATCATGTCTTGTTGTGCAGTGCAAACACCTAATAACGTTACTACTCCTATGACAAGTGTAAACATTAACAAAATGTAAAAATATTATGGAGCTGCTAAGTGCTTGGCCCAACTCATATAAGAATACTTGATATGTTTTTAATTTAATCAAAGAAGTTCGCATTAATACCATTGTGTGGAATTTTTCTTCATAATTTTTAGTGTCCCACAGCAGGGCACGGGTCTTCTCTCAACTATCTTACGTGTTATGAGAGTTTCGGCCTTAATCCACACACGCTGGCCAAGTGCAGGTTGGTTGAAGTCACATGTCCTTGAATTATTAGCTGTTAGACATGAGAATGAGCAGCGATGTAACAATTCACACAATGTGTGGCCACGATTGAGGATTGAATTCGCGACCTTTTATTTCAGAGGCGAGACCCCTACTACTGCGCCAATTCTGGTCTAAAAATAAATGTTAATGAGATAATGTAAAGTAATCCCTCTGTTTGGTACGCCAAGCTTACCTTAAGATCCAATGTACTCTTAACAACTTCCTCACTAATAACAGCCGGGTCTACTGGCTCAATTGCGATCAGCATCTTCAGAGCCTTAGTGAACCTTCTGAAAGCATCTACTATTCTCTTCTCTTTAACTAGTTCCACTCCTCGCTCCTGGAAGTTGCCAAATAAATGTTACTAAGTTTAAGAGGTATATATAAAAAGAACAAGTACCAAGAAAAGAAACAGTACAAGTTAAGTGAGACCTTAACAATAATGTTTAAAAGTTTATATGTTTTTACAATGAACTTCCTAATAATAATATTACACCTGTAACTTCCCCTCTAGCTGCCATGTTGTAGGCTTTTTTTAAATGAAGAATTAAAACGAAATTAAAAAAGAAGAAAAATTTAAATAATTAATTATGTACAGTTGATTTGTAAAATGAAAGATAAAATGATAATGATAAAGAATGATATATTTACACTATAGATTTGATATTGCTAATGATAGGTACGCGGTGTGGACAACTGAGCTATAGGTCGCGGAGATGCTATGTCGACGAATTTGCTGCAATTACTAACCGATTGTTATTGTGTTTTAATGCGTTTTATAAAGAAATAAGTTAGTCACTGCACGGCTGCGTCAACATAAAACTAATACTATTGATTTGTACGGGTTTGCCCGTACAAATTAAATTAATTACTTCATTTAAAAAAGCCTACTGTGTTTTGTGGCAATTTTTCCCACAAGTTGCCAGTCATTTCCTACATGATAGGAAAAGAAATTGGACTACTATTACAGACTCACATCTCAAAGAAAAAACTTTTATTTCTTTTTTACAGACCAGTGGTGAGGTTGGTAAGATACTTGCTTTTCATGGTGCAGGT
This sequence comes from Meganola albula, assembly GCA_936450015.1. NCBI lineage: Eukaryota > Metazoa > Arthropoda > Insecta > Lepidoptera > Nolidae > Meganola > Meganola albula. The sequence continues at coordinate 12,454,274 of OW388160.1, forward strand.
TACGGGTTTGATTCCCTCCCAAGTCAGACATTTGTGTGATTAAGATGTATGTCTAAATCTGGGTGTAATTATCTATATTTAAGTATTATTTACAAAAGAAAAGTATTATATGTAGTATATTACCAGTTATCTGGTTTCTATAGTACAAGCTCTGCTTAGTTTGGGATCAGATGGCTGTGTGTTAATGTCCCCCTATATTTTTTATTTCTTCATTTCTTCATAACAATGTAAAATTAATCTAGGTAAGAACCATTTCTATCTGTTACGAAAACCAGATCTCAGATTTATTAAAGAGCTACAACTTTATATTTAAATTGCAACTTTTAACTTATAAATGTCTTTCTTTGTTGAGGAAATAGATGATGTATCATTCTTTACCTACAGACCATATTCAAGAATAAACAGCCTCTATAAAACGTAGGTACTGAGTCCTCACCTTATGATGTTCAGCATTCTCAAACAGTCTCTCCCAGCCCCAATCACAGACTAGCTGCTCCTCTGTCACCTCCTTCAGCTCTATCCTACACTTTATGCTCTTCACCAGTGAGCCATCACCATCTCTATACACCATACTCGCTTCGCAGGTCTCTCCACAGCACATTTGTTGCAAAATCAACTCAATATCTTTATCTATAAACCCATCACAGTCTCCAATTAAAACGTTCCCGTCAAAGGAACTGCTAAATATTCTACTTTCAGCTTCTATTTCACACGGACCTTCGTTGTTTGTACAAGAAACTTCGCTTAAAATTATCCGGCAGCGGGCATCTTCGTATGGCACCGTTGAATAATCGCCTGGTGTTATTATTTTTTTGCGGATTTCTCTATCAGGGCGAGAGCTCACCACACTTTCTTGTTGCATGATAAAACCTGGGTGCTAGAAATACGTTTTAATACGTTTTTGTTTTGGTGAAAATACCAATATTCAATCAAAACACAGACATGAGACCAGTAATAAAACTGACAGTGGTGACATCTGCTTGACACCACAACTGTCATAAATGACATTGAAAACATTTCTAATCCATTTCACTCAGAATTGAATAAAATATTAAACTGAAATTATTGGTTAGATATTTTATGAGGATCAAGGAATCATACATATTACCAGTTATTATTTCTTTATATTTAAATATAAGAACTAATAATATTGAAACTTAAACATTTAAAACTACAATACTGGTTGAAAATCTGTAGTAAAATCTTAATTTCTTAGAAAACGGAAATTGTCAAAAGCCAGAATCAGCTGTCAATCACGCGAGTTTTTCAAATTTCCTTGGTTTTATTTCATAATTTTCATCTTTATTTATTTGCAAATTTACCTATATTACAACAGATAACGTAGGAAAAGCAATCTTATTAGTTTTACAGTTAATTTAAAGTTGTAATTGCAGTGCTTACATTAATTGATAGTAAACATTGCTAATTTTGGATGTAAGTAACCTAACTATATGATGTCAAGAATCATTTAATTTTATTTCTTAAATTTTTTTAGAAATACATAGAGTAGTTTAAAGTTAACAGCTAACTTCTGACCAATTTATGGTATCGCAGGTACGTATTTGTAAATATGATTAGCCATACATAACCTATAACTTAATAAATAATACTGTATTGTTAAATGTTTAAAACATAGCAGTTAAATTGCTATAGTCGAGTTCATAAATATATATAAATTTCAAAGGTTTAAGAAGTATAGGTGTTTACATAAAAGGTTACATAATTATCTGCACTACTTGAATATCAAAATCTAATAGGTATCTTTAAATGAGCAATTCTTGTTTAAAATTGGAATCTCGGAATCGGCTCCAACGATTTTGATAAAATTTAGTATATAGGGGGTTTCGGGGGCGATAAATCGATCTAGCTAGGAATCATTTTTAGAAAATGTCATTTAAAAAAAATACCTAGTAAAGCTCGGTCATCCAGATATTTATATTAACAGTTATTATTGTCTTAGATTTACGCGAATATCACACATTGAAATGAAACTACTTATTAACGGATTTTATCGTGGTTTATTTTTTTTTTTCACTCATAATCATGAAGTCTGAAAAGACTTTGAAATGTCGGGATCTTAAATCTAAATTAATCCGTTAAAAAGTAATTTTATTTCAATATATTAACAGTTGTCCTATCATATTAATCTCAGCATAACTTATGTGAAGTCAAGTTCCAAAATCAAAATCAGTTTTGTTTGTACAAATATTTGTGAATTTCTACTTGTTAATAATATAACAAATTAGCTTAACAATCACAATTAGCGTGCTGAGACTGATGAATTCTTATTAATACAAATACCAACACTACATACTTGAAACTAATGGTGAAGATATAAAGCACTGGTCAAATGAACCTAGTTCGAAAAAAAAAAGTTTACATACATCCTACCTATATACTGCCCACCAGACACTAAAGTGCAGTAATAGCACTTTGATGATTTTTCGTTTTATTAGTGATTTTAAAAGTGGGTTTCATAAGGTTTCTGCTGAATTAACTAATTTTTTTCTCGGACAATTGTGGTTTTTATGTGTTCTACTCTTTTATAGTAAATTCTTAACTTTAAATGGCTTTTCCTCACAATCGTTATTTTGTGGTTACTGCACTTTAGTGTCTGGTGGGCAGTATAGGTCCATTGACTCATATTAAAATTTGTAAGTAAGTTTGTATTGTATGTTTCAGATATAATGACACTGTTGCTGAAGACCGCCTGGCGACATGTACTCAAAAAGAGCAACCCACTCAACAAATCTCTGCGGAGTCTGTCTTCAAGCAGTAAATATTTCTTTTTCATTTAAAATCTTTGTTCAAAATTGGAAACTTGTGACAAATTTGTTTATGATTTTTATAAATAGTGTAAATATTATGAGATAAAAAACTAAAACAAATTTTAATAAGCATATTATTATTTTATATTTCATAAATCTTCTTGCATAACATGCAGTAATCGCTAATGAATAATGTTTACTATTGATTGATACTCATTGCACTATCCGGATCAGCTGTGCACTCGCTAGGGTCACTGACCACTAATTTTACGCCACGCGCGTTTCTCTTGTCTTTAAATAATAATAGCCCGTTATTTTGAACTGTCAGTATTCAGTTCTAGTGTAGATATAGAATGTCTCTCAGTTTGGTGTCTTGTGACGTAGGGCTCCTCCATTGTTCTCTACCGGCTGCAACTCTGGTCCAGTAAGGTCCCAATGCTAAGTGGAATCTGTGGTCTTGGAGGTTAATAAATAAACATTAATATTGTATTCTTCTGTTTCCAGTTACTTCAGAAGTGACCAGATCACGGTCTCCAGATGATCTGATGGTTAAGATCAAGACTGCGCCGACTGCATCTGAAGTGTTGGCAGCAGTGCAGACAAACCTGCCACATCTGAACCACAAACACATGCTGCAAGCGTTACGATGCTTGTTTGAGCTGCAGAAAGCTGGCAAGTGAGTAAAAAATCCATATACTTTTAGCTAGCCAGATATGCAGGAAATTTCACTTAAGTGCACAGTGTATGCGCATTATACAAGTGCACTTTTCAACCGACTTCAAGAAGACTTCTCAATTGGAATGTATAGTTTTTTTTGTATTTAACGCGATAATTCCTCCAATTATATATCGATTTTGATCATTCTTTTTTTCCTACTTTCCAGGTGGTCCCATTAAATCTTAACTAAGTCGGTTGAGTGGGTTTTGAATTATTGATATAACATTATAGTCCGTTCTACCTATTTTTAGCGAAATTACCTAAGAACCTTGACTCCAACATTTATAAGAGAATTAAATTTATTTTGTTATTTAAAAAAGCAAAGAAAAATTGTCTCATTTTTATTTATTTACTCGACTAACCAGAATTCTGATTTTTTGTATCCAAGAATTATGTGTCCTTTTTTATCCCCAGAATAGAACAAAATCCAGAAACAATAGTCAAGGACCCGACATTTTGTGTACTCTGTCAAAATTTTAAAAAACATGCACGAGCTCTTGATGTGAACGAAGCAATTGAAGCTACAAAAGTTCTCTCTTACCTCAAGGTCCCAGCGGATTCTTTAATAGTCCAAACTATGCTGCAACTCATCAGATGCAATATTAACATGATAAGTGTCCGACAAATCATGTTTTTAGACTTCTTACTCAGCAGATTTGATAAGAAAAATCATTTAGTTGACGCCCTCAAATTAGCACTCCCTCTTGCGTTTCAAATTCATCTACCAACTGAAATAGATAATGAAGATCTGCCACTATTGAGAGATATGCTGTCTTATGCTTGTTTGAACAATATTCCAGATCGATATATTAATAATATTGTCACAGCCCTCATTCTGCAAGACAGAGCTATCAATGCTCATATGGCAAAATCCATAATCTGGTCGCTTTGTCAAATTAACTGCACAGAGGTTGTATACCCAACAAGGATGCAATTGTTACATATGTGTTGTGAAGTGTTGACTAAGAAAATAGATGAGTTATCCTATGATGATGTTCTGAGGACTGTCGCTAAGATGAAAGGTAGAATATTAGAGAAACATCCGGAGTATTATCATGAGCCGTTAATGGATGCTGTGGGAAGATATTTAATAGTTAATCAAATTAGTTTTGAGAAGAGCTTGCTTATAGCAAGAGTTTTCTCACGTGTGGTAAGTGATAATTTTTAAAGGTAACTTAGTTTCTCACGTGTGGTAAGTGATAATTTTTAAACGTAACTAGCTGTCCCCAGCGAACTTCGTACCGCGTATTTCTCACATTTCAAACTTTCCCTAAAATTGTTAAATTACGAATATCGCTATCAAAAAATATGGATAAGTGGTATAGAGGTGAAAATGTAGTGTTGTATGTATTATTTAATACCACATCATAAAAAACAATTAGTATCATAATTATTCGTATTCACATCGTGAATCAGCATAATGGACCTGACCAAGCCTATTCCAAATAAAAAAATAAAGATCTGAAAAATAAAGGAACATTTACGAGATGAACCACCCTAATCACTAAGGCGTATGAAAAATAGATTGCGACAGATTCTCAGACCTACCGATTAGAGATATAAAATTTCATAAAAATCCGTTTCACTCATGGCCTTAGTTTCGATGTCTACAATGGTGTTTAGGCGTCACAGATGTTATTACAATATCAGTTTTGAAAACTTTGCTACTTTTATTATGATATATTTTTATAAGATATATCGGTATAGGGAGCCGATCAGAGGGATAGTCCTCGCCAGAAAACTTAATAAGTGAATGTGGTTACGAGCAGCAAACAAAATTAACTTAATCACACTATTAATTTGTTACAAAATGTAAAAATAATACAACGAGTGGTAAGACAGTTCCTAGACCAATGTTGGTCACACGGATGTCTGTAGAGAACTGGGGACAGTTCGTGTAGCGACAGTCCCCACTAGTCGCCCGCACACCTCAGGCTAGACTCTGTCGAAGCGTGACGTCACGACGCGCTGCCGCCTCGCTGGCAACTCTGCTCCCGTACTAATGACTTCTCCGACAGATATATAATTTATGATATATTTTTCAGGCACATACACACTTGGGTCTCGTGGGCTACTTATGTAAGCTCGCTTTATCTAACCGATCGATATTGGAAGATGCCCGTCCGAATGTCTTATTTAGCTTTATCAACTGCCTATCCAACAATAACTATATACCAGATCAATGGGATGAAATCAGCAGACAAATTTCAAGAAATTCAATTTTAGAAGGGAAGCAGATTGCTTTACCCTGGCCCAAAGTTTGCTTAGAACTGGCTTCTTTAGGTTCCTTCGAAGATAAATTATTGACAAAGGTGTTTTCAAAGGAGTTTCTAAAAGAATTTTTGACTCAAGATGACAATGTGCTTGATTATCTTCAACTTTTAACTCTCTATGAAGCAGTAAATACTTTCCATGATAAGAAGTATGAACTGCCGCCGGAGATCCTGGAGAAGGCGAAATCTTTGTACCCAACTCATGCGTTGACTGAGCAGTTGGAGAAACATTTGGCTCTAGGTTTGGGGAGTTCAGAGTATATTGTGAGAAACGTGGTGTTGCCAAATGGAATTGTTTCTGGTATGTATTAAATTTCAGCCTAATTTAAAAAAAAAGTTTTGAGCATTGTCTATACTTGTACCATAGACAACCTAGTTCTAAGTTTGGGCAGCAGTGCTGCAGTGGTACGGGCACTGCATTGAAATATAATGTAGACTTATCAAGTCTCAAGTTTGAATCCAGGTCATGCTCACTTATCTTTGTGTGCTATTATTATTACCTTTTTTTTCGCTTAGTATCTCAGATTTTTTTATTTGTTACCTAAATATTACGGCGATACGTCAAAGCGAATTTTCAAAAGACGTTACACGTAGGTAAATTTATTGTATACCTCTATGACGTAGCGCACTCCCACTCCATAACTTTAATGGGGTATATCTTCTGGTTTTATTTCAATGATAAAACAAATGATACGTGTTCTACATGTTTTTACAATCTTACTGACAGACTTCATTATTCTGTCTGTAAGATTATAAAAAAAATCGAACACAAAATTTATTGTAATATGGTATATTTGTTTCAATTTGGGGGCTGAGTCACCTTCGTCCGTGGGTATACACCTTTAATTAAATCCCCAAACGTGGTCCCCGGGTGGTGCAGGTGACAATCAACTGGTGGTAGGTTTCGGCCGTGGTTAGTGACCACCCACCAGACAAAGCCGCACCGCTAAGCGGCCTTGCCGTGTTCCGTTGCGATGTCTAGTGACACCATGCAGAGAGGGTGGATCGAAATCACGAGTGAATCGGTATACTGGGTTGGCGCGTTCCATCGTAGAATACATCATTGCATCATCATCAGGCAAGTTGTAGTCAAGCGCCAGCCTATCGAAGAAGAAAAAATTAGTTAATCCGTTAGTAAGATTATTAAATAATGTTAGACACATATTTATGATTTATCATTGAAACGAAACAATATTAAGATACAACGTATTAAAGTTGGGACGGATTGGATTGGGAGTGTACCACTGTATAAAACATGGGTGTGACGTCATTTGAGATTTCGCTTGGACGTATCGCCGTAAACTTTAAGGTCACACAAAATATACTAAACAAAATAAAACTTTCGTCATAGCTATTGACCGAATCGACGCGACTGATGATACCCTTTCGCCAGATATGTGCCTACTCTTAACCTCGATCTTTATTCCAGATTGTTTCATCTGCCTGAAGAGTGGGAGCCCTATCAAGCTGCCCAACTGTAGTGGTGCGCTCAAGGTGCCTATCGACTGTCTTAATTTACCCGACGGCAGTATTCCGTAAGTGATTGTAATTTTTTTTCTGTTTTTTGTTGTTATCTTAAATTAAATTAATAATTAATTAATTAGCTAAATTGTATAAGCTATGGAATACGAAGGAGCGGAGTCTCCTACAACAAGCATAATCTATAAGGAGACTCCAAACACAACAATTGTTTGTAAATTTGGGCATGAATAAAGGGCATTTTGTAAGTATGTATACGCAATTTCTACCAAAAGAAGAAAAATAAAAAATAGCATAAAATCATTTGATATGTTCTTAATAAACAGGAGCTAATGCACTAACGCCATCCTTGGTGCATTAGTCATCATCACAAAACAGTAAGCTGCTTCTGGCAGCTGCCAGACATCACGTACAGTAGGCCGAACAACTATTTTAATTCGAATTTGGTGCTGGATGCGATGCTTAAAATATTTGTTTTTAAAATTGGCACCTTGGGCGACAGGGCTTAGCGCCTAGAGGGGCTGAAAACCATATTTTCTAGAGAGTGTTACTGAAGGTCAAACATTATCTTATATGGCACTGTGTTTAGCTAAAAATGGTGCATGTGTTATCGACAGCAGACTATTGCAGCCATCTTTCGAATATACCTTAAAAACAGTCTCTGAGCCAGCAATAAGTGGACTACCTCCCCATTTATTTATAAATAAATAGTATAATAACATTATCTACATTTATTTATTATGCTTGCAGTGTATGCGTCCTCAACTTCCAACAAGGCTGCTTCTCAATGAACAGCAACCGTTTACGAGGGACCTTCCGACTGGTACTCGATATTCTGGAGAAGCAAGGCTACGCCGCAGTCGCCATCAACACAACAGAGTGGCTGTCAGCGCCGGCGCATGATAGAACGGCTTACTTGATTCGCGAGGTGGGGTACAAGTGCGGGGAGATCGGCATCAGGCTAGCAGCCACTTGAGGGGCTCAGAAGTGGAATTTATGGATTTTTTAGAACGCCCTTTGTAGTGCCAAATTTGTTGTGAATAAATGACGAGTTTTAATGTTTCTTGTGGTGTTAAAAGTATTTTTATAGAATACTAGCTGCGAACTGCGTACCTTGTATTTCTGATCTTTTAAAACTTTCTTGGACTAGTAATTGACTTCAAAGCTAAAATAACCATATTGGCTCTTTCGTTCACGAGCTTTGATACAGTACAAACATCCGTCAATTCATTTTTATACATAGAGATATCAGAAGGCTGCTGTCTTAATTATAAAGCAACCCCGAAAAAAATAGAAAAGGTGCTCATATACAAAGCGCCAAACACCTACGACTGTAGTTTGCTTGCAAGAAACATATTTGAAATCATAGATAAGATATTCTGTTTCTATGTTTGAGATATTAAGAATATCGGTATCTACCTTTTGCTGATTTATGGTCAGCAATTATTTTAATAATCTGTAGCTCAATAAAACATTATTGACTCATTGTCTTTGGTCATTGATTGACAAATTAAAATACCGCGATGGCGCGTGGCGTTATTTTTGAATAGTTGTTGTGTTGCGCCACAAAAATAATGTAATTTTCATCCATGTATAGAGCAACAAGTTACAATTTAGATAATGAACATCAAAGGTTATTACTATAATTGCGTTTTGGAGTGGAAATAGATGCCTTATGTTTAGAAATACGGCTACTTTACATACGATTACATACAATGATTAAGTGTATAGCGTATATTTTCATAATTTTGAGTGAGATTTTCATGTGCGAAAGTAAATACGCGTTCGTTGTGTGGGAAGACGAGCTGTTGATTAGACTTACGGATCATTTCGCTGATATACCGGAGAAGCGCGTCGCTCAAGCAACTTATTCCAACGAAATCAATTCTACTGGGTAAATATACTTATTATCTAGCAACCCAATTGTACTACTTATTATTTAATTTCTGTCTACTCTTTGCACAAAAAGTGTATGTAGATACAGGAAATTCTTGACCAGTGCGCAAAAATTGAAAAAAAAAATTGAACTAATTTTTTAAACCCTTTTTTTTATAATGTACACACTGATAGGTATCGAATAACAAATGTTCCGAACTGAGTTCCTCAACCAACAACATCGTCACCTACCTGTCTTTTTAGGACGTATACAAAATATTACAAAGATGAGGGTAGATTTATAAAACAATATATAAATCTACCCTCATCTTAACAATATTTTAAGAATTTGTGTAGGTCCATCGACTAAGGTGAACAACTGTATACCGCGCTCTTTCTATCTAGCATAAATCAGGGTGCGTAGGTTAGGTTAGGTTAGAAGAAGGTCGTAAGTACAACTCGATACGATAAGCTAAATTTGTGTGGTTTTGCTACTGCAGTTCTGTTCCCTATCACCAACGAAAGAGGTTTACTGTAGATACTGATTGTACGGTCACCCTCGCACCGCCACCGTATCAGCTGTGCGCTCACTAGGGTCACTGACCGCTAATTTTGCGCCGCGCTTTCATCGATAGTATTACGAATAAATCGTCCATAATTTTCTGATTATATCTAAAAAAAAATGTAAAATATAGGTATATTGAACAACTGGTGGACATGTGTTCTATGACTGATTATAGAACCACCACAAAAAATCTGCGCTGGTTAAAACGTTTCCTGTAAAGCTTCAAAGACATTATTTAAATTAGCTACTACCCTCCTTTCATCGTTTATTGTTAAAAAAGTGTTAATCTCTCGTGTCTGTTAACAAAATTCCATCAAAATCGGTCCTTTCCGTTCATGCGTTCTAAACCCCTAATTTTCACTGACGAGACATTTACAAGAAAACATGTTGCAAGCTCTGTCTATCTCTATCACTTAAGGATGATTAGAAAGAGATAAGTCTGTGCTTGTAGCTATCATTTTTTTTGTGCATTGCAAACGCGCAGTTATGGTCCTTCCGAATCTGTGTTTGTAAAAGGTTCTAGAAACATCCAGTGTAGAACTAGTTAGAACAGGTAGATGTCATCTATGATGAAAAAATTGTCTTATTGTTTGTGATGAAATGGAGATACTTATTTTGCACCCAGCTGGGCATTCCTAGAGCTACACACGTTTGACACTTATTCTGACGATAAGCAAGCGTACGCTGCCGGCTATCTGGAGGGCTATATCACCAGGGATCTCATATGGATGCACTGGCAGAACATGCTCAAAGGGTAAATAGTTCCAAAATTCTTTCTTATATTACTTACGCCGTGGCCACGGGACACTGAGTCGGGCGGTGTGAAAGTCGATTTTGTAGTTCATTGCCCAGTCGCGTTCACTTGTCTTTAGACACTTCTAAAGCAAACACGCAATGAACGATGAAATCGCAAAACGCGCCGCCCGACGCCAAGTCCCGTGGTCATATCTTACCTACCTACTTATAATCTGTGTGCTGTTGAAAACCTCATAAAATTCTCCCAGTAGTTTTCGAGGCCGTCGCGTCGTGTCGACAGACGCTGTTTAATTTTATATGTCTCACTTTCTTTATACATACGTTGCTATCTGCTTAACACCGAGGTTATATATAGCGCGATGAGTAGCCTAATGATTTTCGTCAATTGACCACTATTACCAGACCAGCAGGCTGTACCTGGCGAGGCGGTACAGGTGTACTAAAGAGGAACGACCGATGGACCGACCGTTCTTAAAAACTGGAAGCACCTGCAAATAGGAAATCCTTAAAGAACTTTTTGCTTTCGTTCTGATTTAGTCCTCGTTATAGATACTGCTATAACAAGTTGGACGTCTGTGGTCTGATAGAGGAGCATCTCAACAAGAACGATGAGTTCTTACAGGAGAGCGTACAGAAGAATATTGATGACCCTTACTGGTACCAGGTTAGCTCCGTTTTCCACTCATCGTAGGTATACTTAAGAATTATGCACTTATCAGGAGGCAAGGGACCCCCGTCGCAAGGTTGAGATTCAACTGCTAACTGCGCTCAACGCTTGCTGCTTGAACCTCAATAGGTATCTACTATAAACTAGACTGCAAGAAACAGATGACGTTTTATTAGTCCGTTCTACTGCAAGCCACGCAGAAGAACTACGTCCCAAGAAAGCGAGATTAGCTCTCTGTGTATACCAGTTTTCATGACTCACAGAGCGACCGGTTTTTGTTGTAGATGAGACTGTACTTCCTGCAGCTCGAAGGTCTAGCTGTCGGCTACAACGCTGCTACCAATGACCCCTACCAGTTCCTGACCACCAGAGACATAATGTAAGTAAAGCCAGTTTATGTACCTAGTACGAAAACTTTAGCTTCTGTAATGTACTAAGGAAGATTTAGACAGCTGTGGGTAGGTGCTTAGTGATTTCAAAAGCGAGTACATGGTTACCTACTAAGAACATAATGACACTAACAATTTTTTTGCGTTTTGTTATCCTGAAATAGGCCTGCGCTTGACTACAACTTGCCTGATGTTAAGCAATGATGTAGTCTACGATGCGCGTGCACACTATACCGATTCATTCACGGTTCCGAATGAATTTCGGTGATAAGGTGGCAGTGGAACTGAACAATTGAACAATTTCGACCCACCCTCCTTAATGGTGTCGCATACATCGCACCGGAATACGGCAAGGCTGCTTTGCGGTGTGGCTTTGTCTGGTGGGTGGTCACTAACCGCGGCCGAAGCCTACCACCAGTTAATTACAAGTAAACTTACTTACCAGTTGATCGTATTTAAATAAGGCCTCTCCCCTTTCCTCTTTGATAACACGTCGCCTTTTGTTGTTATTTTTAGGATTCTTGGCTCTTGGACTCTATAATCCTATTCTGCCGCATATTCTACACTATGCATATTGCACTATGTTCATGATACATGAGAGCAAATGTTAAGCGTAATTTACTTTCACTGATGTAGTTAGTGTATAAAATAATTCCTAACAGCTGGATCAACATGCTTGGTGACCTGGATGACTTGGCGGCCGCGATGACAGCGCCCAAATTAGACAAGGACGGATTCATGTTCACGGAGCACTGCACCGGCCTCGTCAAGCTGCTGCCGGACCTCTCCAACTTATACTTTTCACACGTCACCTGGAACAGGTCTGTGGTGAGGTGGTGACATATTCTAATAGCTGGACAAAGTTCTAGGTCCAAGTCCTTAGGACTAGTTCTAGTCTTAAAGCGTTCAAATCAGTGTCATATCGAAGTTATAGTGGCGGTAAAGTTGGCAACATTAGTGACTCGACGTTAGAATCATCTCAAACGTGGGAAAGTTGGCACCGAAGTCATCTTAATGGCGGAAAGCGTCGAGGCTGTTGCTTTTGTTGCTAACGGAAACACTATCATTGTAATGTCATAGGAACGTGCTATACACCTAGAAGAAAATAGGTCTATATCTTCCCCTAACTCCACGACTAGATCTCCCTGCCACTCCACCTGATTCGGGAATAAGCACAGTGCTTAACAGTACTTGATGTTGTGGCTATTCAACAGTTACCAGTCAATGCTGCGGTTTCAAAAAATGTACGTGATGCCGCTGCATATGCACCCCAACGTCACAGCCATCATCCCTGGGTACAAAATGGCGCTCACATCATATCCCGCTTTTGTACAGGTATATTGCATTTGTCCAGTAGTATCCCGTTTGCCACACATCCGATCCTCGGTTGGACTCGTCTGAAAGACCGTTGAGACTATCCAAATGCCTACTCAGTCATAACCATGAAATTGGTAGTCCACCGGTCCATCGGTTCTACCGATGTAATTGAAAGTAAAAAAACATCTATACTTTTGCGCATACGCTCTCTGGCAGGAGTCTTAGACTGTCCATGTTAGCAAAAGAAATACCATCAAGATGTTGTGTTCAGTCCACAGATGACTTCTACATACTCTCGTCAGGTCTGTGCGCCGCGGAAACCACCATCGGGAACAGCAACCAGACACTGTTCGAACTCATCAACCTTGAAGGACAGGTATATTTAGATTTAAAAACCCTCAACTTCCACCTATTTAATAATGTCATGTTCCGCGTTCATAGACTGACTTTACACTGACTGGAGAGGGATGTGCCAATTAACCGTTAGATTATTTACTTTGAAGCCTACCCTCACATCTTTGGTAGAATGTGAACCTAGAACTCTTTAATTAGCACTTTAGTAGTAAAAAGAGGAATTTATCCCTTTGTCTTTACTTTTTATTGATTTCATCTAAACGTCCGAACCATCTAAAATATCTTTTTATGTAATATAATATAAGAATGTGTATATTTGTCTACAAAAATGTACTGAAGTTATAGGTCCTGGAGTTTGCGCGTGCGATGGTGGCGAACAGATTGGCGCACAGCGGGGAGGAGTGGGTGTTGACCTTCCAAAGGTACAATAGCGGTACCTATAACAACCAGTGGTACGTGCATTATTATTTGGCTCTCTCAATATAACATTGACTACAATATACAAAATTGGTTCCTGTGACCGGGTTTCCTAAACTATTATTATCAAACATCATTACTAAGAACGGAACGTCATTAGAAATGTGCATTTTTCAAAAGAAGAGCTTGAAAGGAGAGAGGTTTGAGACTAGATCACAAAATATCAGAAGTGGGATAGGGTAGGGAATACCCTACCCTATCCCACTTCTGATATTTTCAATAGAACAACCTCGATTTCTATACCTATAAGTGGTAGTGGCGAAATGGCGTTAGCTATCTGATTTTCCAGCATTTTATTGTATCCAAGCCTTTATTTAGCGTGATTGAAAACCAAATGTCCAACAATGCATGGAAATCCATCTTCTATGATGTCAAATGTCTCACAGGTATATACTGGACTACAACAAGTTTACACCTAGTACCCCGACGTCCAGAGGCAGTGTGCGTCCTGGACTGCTGTGGGTTTTGGAGCAGTTGCCTGGGTATATCGAGACCGCGGACTTGTCAGTACCTTTCTATCTTACGTAGGTTAGATTAGGTACCTCAATTTTAGTTAGGGTGGTAGTTTCAGTTCTAAGTAGATAAATTTTATCTGAGGAGTTCTTTTCACTGGAAATGTATTGAATAGATGTGTTTTTCATTTAGAGGGACTTATCCAATCAACCTAAAGCGTACCTCCCCAGTTAGGCTGCCCACAGAGCGAAAAATATTGCTGTGCCTAACAGTGGCGAAGGGTGGAAGTTCTTACTTAGGAAAATAATATCTCTTCAATACTGTCTCCGATCGGTCTTACACTTGATGTTATACTTATTTATGTTGCTATTTAAAACTTTTAGTCTTTACATAATATACTAGTTTCCGCCCGCGGCTTCGCCCGCGAAATTGATCTCGCTAATCTTGTTTCTCCATATAGACTTTGAAACCCCGTTTCATCCCCTTAAAGGGTGAGTTTTGGAAAATCCTTCCTTAATGCACCTCTAGACCCCATAAGGAACCTGTTAGGTTTATAAAGTTCAAATTGTCATAACATCGTAAAATGTTTTAGTCGCAAATATACAGTACTCAAGCACGCACGCATTTCATTCAAAGTTACTCTATTCAAAATTGAACCTTAATACAATCAACATATGGCCTAATACGAGCCGGATACATCAGTGCATCGAAGCTGCCCGACCGGCACCCGACCGCCCGTGAAAAAAAAAAGAACTGCATTCCACAGCGAGCCGGCCGTGCAAAAAACTGTCGATTAGAAGGTGTTTACAACATATTGCTACCTTCATTTACTTAAGCATCGATACAAAATAGTGTTTTTCGAAGAAATTCAATTTGTGAAGTGTTTTTTAAACAATTGTTTACGATGTCCAATGTTGAACAACTACTCGGAACTTTAGAAGAAACTGCTAAATTACTACAGAGAACTCAAATAAACTTAAAGAAATGTCCAAAACAAAGATTAACGCGCGGTTACATTGAAACTCGATTAACATGCATAGAGGATTATTGGAAGAATTTTACAAATGATCACAACGAGTTGATAAAACGTACAACACGCGAATCTCGCCAAAACATCAGCTATTTTGTGAACGAAGATTATTTTATATGTGAAGATCTTTATTTATCGTTGCAAGCCGACCTTAAAGACTTATTGCTACAATTAACATCGAGTAACTCGGCGGGCTTAAACACAAGTACAAGTGATTCGTTTACGTCACAACTACGACTTCCGAAAATTGAACTGCCGAACTTTACTGGAAGATATGAAGAATGGGCTACGTTTCACGACTTATTTTCGTCTTTAGTTCACAAGAACACTTCATTAAGTGATGTACAGAAACTACATTATTTAAAATCTAGCATTAGCGGCGAAGCACAAGCAATATTGAGACATATACAAATTACAGAGGCTAATTATGCTCAAGCCTGGTCAATACTAAAGCAAAGGTATGGAAATAAAAGACTTATTGTAAATGCTGTTCTTAAACGTTTATTTAATCAAAGAAAAATGAACATACAGAGTGCTGGTCAAATAAAATCATTGTTAGACACAACTAATGAGTGTATTAACAATTTAGAAAACATGTCGATTACTACAGAGTCTTGGGACCCTCTATTGATATTTCTGATAGTGCAGAAATTAGACCAAGATACTCATAAAGACTGGGAGGAATATTCATATAAAGAAAATGCTGAAGAGTTACCTACCTGGAGCAGCCTGAAGAAATTCCTTGAATCAAAGTTCCGCACACTTGAGCTACTATTACCAGCTACTGCACCTGTAAGAGAGAAGACCAGAGAAAAATCATTCGCTGCCACTGCTACAACATCAACTGAAAGAACGTGCGTTAAATGTGAAGAAAACCATACACTGTGCCATTGCAAACAGTTTACAGCCATGGATGTGAAGGACAGAAATGCTTACGTGAAAGAAAATAAACTGTGCTACAATTGTCTGTTGCCTGGACACTCGGTAAGCAGATGCCGAGTCCCGTTTAACTGCCGCATTTGTAGAAAACGCCATCATTCTCTTCTCCACGAACAAAGAAACGAAAATACTACGAATATACAGCAAGACACTGCCGCTGCTTCTGTAAATATGTCTGTCAACCATACTAGTGATGACAAGCAACAGACATCAATAACAATGGCGGCACATTACATGAACAAACAAGTTATAGCGCTGTTAGCAACTGCAATGGTTACTGTCAAAAGTGAAGAAGGACATACAATTGTTTTAAGAGCGCTAATTGATCAAGGCTCTCAAGCATGCTTCATAAGCGAGAAGGCGGCTCAGTTTCTGAAACTAAAAAGGCAACCAGCGATAGGCACCGTGATTGGAGTAGCATCAACTAAAACTGATGTCAAGCAAGTTGTTCAGCTACAGGTTTTATCGAGAAAGGAAGACAACTTTAGTCTTAACCTACAAGCCTATGTGATAAATAAACAGCTGACTTCAAAGATACCACAACACACTATCGCTGTAAACAATGAATTTCAACACCTAGAGGGTCTAGACCTAGCAGATCCAAGTTTTCATACACCTGGGTCTATTGACCTTCTGTTAGGTGTCAAAGAGTACGGAGAAATTATACAACAGGAGCTTATCAAAGGTCCACCAGGCACACCCTGTGCACAACGAACCAGCCTTGGTTGGATCCTATTTGGGGAAGTACAAAACAAGCAAACTTACAGCTCTTTTCTTGTCATGCACCATCAAGTCGAAATGGATGAGATGTTAAAAACACTGTGGGAAATAGATACAGAAAACAAAAGAAACTATACACAAGAAGAGCAATTATGTGAAGATATATACAAAAGAACACATACAAGAGACGAAGAAGGAAGATACGTGGTTAAACTACCCTTTAAAACTGAAAACCCTAAGTCACCAGATGGTAACACAAGGCAGATAGCATTACAAAGACTATTGCAACTAGAAAGAAAATTTGTTAGACAACCTGACTTAAAACGAGAATACGAGAAGGTAATGGAAGAATACAAAATACTTAAACACATGGAAGAAGTACCTACCTCCGAAATATTTACAAAAAGAGCTGTCTACCTACCACACCACGCAGTTGTTCGTAACGACAAAGAAACTACAAGGACACGCGTTGTTTATGACGCTTCCTGTAAAGGTTGTAACGGGGTATCGTTAAATGAAGAACTCCTAGTTGGACCTGCAATACAAGATGATCTTCGCACCATCCTCATGCGATGGCGAATACACGCTGTCTGTTTTGCAGCAGACATCGAAAAAATGTATAGGATGGTGCAACTTTCCAAAACAGATGTAGATTACCAACGTATCCTGTGGAGAAAGGATTCGTCTGATGAAGTTAAAGACTACCGCTTACTTACCGTAACATTTGGCACCACACCAGCTCCATACTTGGCTTGCAGAACTCTACTACAACTGGCTAATGACGAAGGTCCAAACTACCCTATTGCTGCTCCAATGATATCCGACTTCTATGTGGACGATCTTATTTCTGGAAAAGATACATTGGATGCTGCCGTTGAAGCTAGCCAGCAACTAAAAGAGATGATGAAAAAGGGTGGTTTTACATTAAAGAAGTGGTCATCAAACAACACAGAGTTCATAAAATCCATACCGCCAGATGAGAGGTCTTCAAGCGCACATCTTGATCTGAATATGGACAGGAAGGTGAAGGCGTTGGGCATATTGTGGAATCTGAAAACAGACAAATTTGAATATAAATTTAATTTACAACCAATAAAGGGTGATATAACCAAACGAAGCATTTTATCAGATGTACAAAAGCTTTACGATCCACTGGGGTGGCTTTCACCTAGTATAATAACAGCTAAGATTCTCATACAAAAACTTTGGTCAGAACGGGTAAACTGGGACGACAAAATCAACGAGGAATTGGCTAATGAATGGCTGCAAATAAGATCAGATTTAGAAAACATTAATTGCATAGACATTGATAGATGGTTACAAACATGTGAAAATGACAGATCATGCATACAAATTCATGGATTCAGCGATGCTTCTTCACGTGGGTTCAGCGGAGCGGCGTATGTGAGAGTAACACGCCCCAATGGAACTGTACACACGAGCTTAGTAGCTGCAAGAACAAGAGTAGCTCCATTAAAAACCATCTCCATACCACGGCTAGAGCTATGTGGAGCACTGTTGCTATCACAGCTTTTGAAACATGTGAGGCAAGCAATGAAAATACCAATTTCACAAACCTTCGCTTGGACAGACTCATCAATAGTCCTTGCGTGGTTGTCAGGCGAGCCCAATAGATGGAAGACATTTGTTTCAAACAGAGTTGTAGAAATTCTTGAAAATGTAAACAATAACCAATGGTATCACGTGCAATCACACGAGAATCCAGCTGACATTGCTTCGCGTGGGATATCAGTACAAGAATTAAAAAACTGTAGCCTGTGGTGGCGAGGGCCAAGTTGGTTATGTCATAAAACAATAAAATTCAATAAGCTACATAATATACAAACTGAAGAAGAAAAGAAAACAAACAAAGAGATACAAGCACACTTAAACATAAATGATTCAGACACAAAAAATATAAAGATAATTGAACAGTTTAACAACTACTATAGTTTAAAGGAACTACTCACATCTATCTGCTACTGTCGTAGATTTTTAAATTATAAAAAGAATACAAATCATTCTGAAGATAAGAAACACATCACAACAGTAGAACTAGAAGAGTCACTACACAAATGTATAAAGCTAGTACAAGAAAATGAATTTGAAGAAGATATTAAGGCACTAAAAAAGGAAAAGAGAGTCAAGAAAACGAGCACTTTAAAGAGTTTGAATCCATACCTAGATCCTGAGGGTATTGTAAGAGTGGGTGGGAGATTAAGAAACGCAAACATTTCGCACGAAAGCAAGCACCCAATTATCCTTTCAAACAAAAACGAACTGACACGATTAATTGTGAAGAATGCACACGCAGAAACACTTCATGGCGGGGTACAATTAATGTTAACCTACATTAAATCCAAATACTGGATACTACGAGTAAAAGATGTCGTGAAAGCATGTATACGCCATTGTCTCATATGTGCCAGACATAGTGCCACTAACAAAAGTCAGCAAATGGGCGATTTACCCAAAGAACGAGTCACACCCTCCAGACCATTTCTGCATTGTGGCGTTGATTTCGCAGGCCCATTCCAAGTGTCATTATTTAGGGGCAGAGGAGCTAGAACGGATAAGGCATACATTGCTATTTTCATATGCATGGCTGTTAAGGCGATTCATCTTGAGCTAGTGGGGAACATGACATCCGAAGCATTTATTGGCGCATTTAGAAGATTTACATCCAGACGAGGCAAGTGTGCTCATTTATGGAGCGACCAAGGCAGGAACTTTATTGGCGCCAATAAAGGATTGATTGAAGCATGGCAAGAGGCAAATTTAGAACTTCCCAAAGATGTGGCAAATTTATTAGCAAAAGATGGAACTCAATGGCACTTCATACCCGCATACAGTCCAAATTTCGGTGGCCTATGGGAGGCAGGTGTTAAATCACTGAAAAGCCATTTAAAAGGGGTACTTACCACAATTCTGACCTTCGAAGAATTCACCACCTTGTTGTGTCAGATTGAAGCCTGTTTGAATTCACGCCCTCTCACGCCTGTAGATGAGTCAGACATAGAAACAACAGAAATACTTACCCCGAGTCACTTTCTTATTGGCGAATCTCCACTCGTAGTACCTAATCCAAGCTTAGAAAATGTAAAAGTCACTTACCTTTCACGTTGGCAGCATACACAAAAACTTCTGAGAGATTTCTGGAAGAGATGGCAGCAGGAATATCTTTCGCGCCTGCAGCAAAGACCGAAATGGCTGAAAAAAGAGAAGGAATTAGACAAGGGACAAATTGTACTTATAAAGACAGACAACCTACCACCTGGAAAGTGGCATTTAGGAAGAATAATGGAAAAACATCCAGGCCCAGATGGCCTCACTAGAGTATATAGTGTTAAAAGCGGTGATAGCGTTGTCAAAAGATGTATAACAAAATTGTGTTACTTACCTGTAGACTGTAATGATGATTCTCGTTGATATATTTTAAAATGTAGAATATACTTGTTAAAATTCTTATTCAAACCGACTCCAATTAATACGTTAGTTTCCAAATTAATATTGTATGATTGTTAATTTCTAATACATTTTAAAGGACTTAGTCGTCCTTTGGGGGCCGGTATGTTAGGTTTATAAAGTTCAAATTGTCATAACATCGTAAAATGTTTTAGTCGCAAATATACAGTACTCAAGCACGCACGCATTTCATTCAAAGTTACTCTATTCAAAATTGAACCTTAATACAATCAACAGAACCTATGTACTAAATGTAGAGTCTCCAGACCCAGCGGTTTGGGCTCTGCGTTGATATGTCACTCAGTCAGTTTCTTCTTATAAATATTTAGATTATTAAGTACGTGTGATGTTGACCTATACCTAAAGGGAAGCCGATGGAAATCGGCTTGTATGTACTCTTCATCACTGGTGCCTAGGTACCTACTGCCCTACCTCGCCCATTCTATCATATACATTATCTAAACCCACAGAACGGATCTCCTAGTGAAGACTTCATATTTTCCGTCATACAACATTCCATTTTTCCCGCGCATGTTTAACTTGAGTGGAGGCAATGTGAGGATCGCCACGTTTGGTGACTGGTTCGGATATCACACCAACCCTAGAGCCAAGATCATAAAGGAGAAACAGGTACTGACATACACAAACCTTCCTCTAGAATATAGTTGAACATCTGCAAGATATTCGGTTCGTAGTATTTAGATCATCTCGAAAGTACAGGCAGACGCAGCGAGGGACCATGTAGACCCATTTATTTATTTTTGTACTCTTACTTTCATTTTAAATCACATTAGGCCACTGTGATATTTTGGTATTCATGAGGACTATATTTTATTACATACACAACAATTTTTAAGAGGCATAGTATAGGACATTTAATAGTGGCGAATGGTAACCACGAAAGTCGTCCTACTTGTTAAGGAGGCTGAGAGATTGGGTGGTAGTGATCCTCCATTGAATCTTCCAGGAAAGTGTGATGCCCGGTGACCATGGTTCCAACACTTACTGTTGGGAAGTTGTATAGGTACTAATCGACGGAGAAACTTTACTTGTGTGATTTAGGATTGCTGTAGCCAGGGCTCAGTTAAAGGGAGGGTAAGTTTAGCATACTCCCTCCAGTCGATTACGGTTCCGGTCAGAACCGGGCCACGTGGATGCAAATTGCCCCTCAATCTCCTAAAAAACTAGAGTGTCAGGCAACGTCCTGATCCGAGGTTCGTCCCCACATGGGGAGCCCTCATGGCAGTTGCCACAGTACTTGATCGGTTCGACCGTCCTCGGACGGCTCACCAAAAAAGTCCGGTGAACGAAAGAGGCCCTTCCGGCCGATTGGGTTAGGTCATCAGCAAAAAAAAAGCATACTACCTGGAGGTGGTTACCTACACTTTCGTACCAAGGTTTTATGTGATCTTAGGCTAGTGAGAGTTAACTAAATCCTGTCTACATCTGTACTATAAGCAGATAGATAAAACCACATAGTCAACTAGGCGAAGATCAGGAGTCTGCGTGACATGTACTACGTGATGCGGTACAACGACTTCAAGCACGACCCGCTCGCGCGCTGTGACCTCTGTCGCCCACCGTACTCCGCCTGCAACGCGATCGCGGCCAGGAATGATCTCAACCCTGCTAATGGTACACCATTTGTTACTGTAATACCAGATATCTATTAGGTAATCCAGATTTCTATTAAGGCTACCTACTGCTTGTCTCTATACTGTGTCGCAATAGGGACCATGCGAGTTCACTGCCGCTGTGTCTGCGCGAAGTTATTGCGCGCGCGATTGAAAGAAGAGTAAATCTAAATGCCTACTTTTCTCGAATAATGCGGCCTTAAGCTATAGGTACCTATTTTTTAAATTTTATATTAAATAAGCATCTGTTACCTGTCTAATTATTTATAATTACCTACCATGTAACATACAACACTGGACGGAAAGAAACTAGACCTTCCGACACAGGGTATCCTAGTGTAGGGTCTAGGGATGCTGTGACCGTAATATATTTAAATTAAATAATGTTTTTTTTTCATTTATTTTTTAATAAACCATTTTCGTATCGAACCAAATTTCTCTTACCTAAGGCAAATTCCTATCAGACGTCAGATTTGTACTAAGTCAGATTCCTATTAAGCCAGATTTCTGTTAACCCAGATACCTTAATATCCTTCCAGGTACATTTCCGTTCCGTGCCCTGGGTCACCGGTCCCATGGTGCTACAGACGCGAAGCTGACGAGCGCTTTCCTACACACTGACTACCGGTTCCTCTCCATAGCCGGGCCCACGTATAACATTGCCAGGGGAATACCCCCATTTGTGTGAGTACCTACAACAACAAATAAAGGCCGATCGTTTAACTCGCGTATCGCCTATCGCCAAGATTCTGCCTCCTCGAGCTGCACAGACAGTGATGATGATTCAAACGATATGGATATTAGTGACGAATAGTCTTACATTACTTTTATCTGTGGTTAAATAGTTCTTTAAGAGATTTAATTAATGTTTTATGACTTTGTACCTCAGATGGCGATACGCGAGTTAAACGGTCGGCCTATAGTTGCCAGCTGCAATAAATGCACATATGAAAAAAGATTTTTTTTTTTTACTTTTCTTGTTTTAGATGGTCTGAGTTCGACTTAGGGAAGTACTTGTCACACGAAGGACATCCAAACAGGTGGATGTTCCAGCCGCTGATTCACGACTGGGAGTGGGCGTAGGGAATACTTTTTTATACCTAAACCGCCACATATTGAACTAACTTTAAATTTATTAAAGAAGGCATCAAAATAGGTCCATAGAAGGCACTTTTACTGGACTTACAAGCATAGTCTTATCTCTTTCTACTTATCTCTAAACGATAGAGATAGATAGTGCTTGGAATATGTTTTCTTGTGCGTTGGAAAGTAGGGGTTAGATGATACAAGGCAACAAAACTTGTACTCAGATACACTCGTCGAACTTGTAAGACTTTCTGTCTGGGGTTAAAACACCCCAGAACTTAAATAAGTAAGTACCTACTCAAGTCCCATTAGTTGTGTCAGTAAAGTGTTCCAGATAGACATTTCATTAGATTGAAATTTGCAATTTAAAGTAGGTTTGCAATTATAATTTGCAAGACGCAGAGATTGGTCAGCCGGGGGACAGCAAGAATTTCCGACCGACTTCAATAAGAAGGAAGTTCTCAATTCGACTGTTTTTTTTCATTAAATGTGTCACGCAATAATTCTGACAATTGTAAGTAGATCGATTTTGATAATTCTTTTTTTGTTTCAAAGAGTATACTTTCCAGGGAGTCTCGTTTAAATTTTATCGAAGTCTGTGTTAAAATAAAGTCTGTTCGGGTTTTTTTAATAGCTATTATAATTAATTGAGAGTACCTTCCCGCCTCGTACACTCGTTCCGGTATACTGGGCTGGCGCGTTTCATCGTAGACTACATCATTGCCTAACATCAGGCAAGTTGTAGTAAAGCACCAACCTATCGAAGAATAACAAAAAAATCGCCTCGCAAATCATCAGAAACCGCAAAGACCAACAAGGTAATTTATCTTTAGTAAAGATAATGGGAGAAAGGAAACAAGGATTTTGAAATGTATTGTCATAATTAATTTTGTAAATAATTATGTAAAGGTAGGTAATCATACGAATCTGTGATGAAGTTTGTGAATAAATCATTCAACTTATGTTGAGATTGTTTTTCTTTTAAGCTATAGGGTGTAATGTAACTGCCTCGGTGGTGAAGTGGTTAGCGTGTTCGTTTAGTAACTACAAGGTCCCGGGTCGAGCAGACTTTTCTATTCATCATCATAATCATCATCATCAGCCTATCCTAGTTCACTGCTGCAAATAGGCCTCTCCTAAAGCACGCCACTGAGCACGATTAGCGGCCATTCTCATCCAGCTCTTAAAGACAGACTTTTCTATTATATTTACTTATAGACAGAATATGACCAATCTAACACTCCAACAACTATTATCTGTGCCTTAATTAACGTAATTTCTTGACGCACCGATCAAGTTGCAGTTGCAGTTAAGTTTACGTCTTAGTGCAAAAAGGTATTTATTTAGCTGTCATATCTACTTAGTCTATGCTACCGGCTATGCGCTCGCGTGACGCGAACTTGACGCGAGCGTATCTGACAGCGGCTGTCAAAATTACCAGAATACGAAAAGGGCTGTTTTAATTTAAACGTGAATTAGCCTATTGATTAAAATTCATGCGGGATCAAGACAGCTTAGGTGTCCAGGGACTTGGCCGGGTTCATGCGTGCCGCTGGAGAACCTGCTGCACAGGAGTAACATTGACAAGATTGCGGTGGTGCGTGGGGAGACCCAAAAAAAATACTCGTTGCAGCTCGATGAACGGCAAAAGCCTTAGATACGTATGTATGGAACCTAAACATACCTGGCCAAAAGTCGCTGATATTCACCTCTGCCTATACCTTCCGGTAATAGAGGCTTGTTGCTATGTTAGGGAGTGTGGGAACAGAAACACAATTGCTAAGTAATAATTTAATTTACTCTAATATACAGCGATAAATATGTTTACAGTACTTTAACATACATTTATATACATTTGGATCTAGGAGAGCACGTAAAACAGTCGGTCCTGCGCCCATTTTACACCCATTCTACTATATTTTTCGGTGAAAAATATAGTAGAATGGCTAAAAACCTTAAAGGAGCGTGCGTGGTAAGTATTTTAAACTAATTACCGGTCATCCAGTATACATATAGAAACAAGACCAAGGCCTACAACTTCATTTCCAATTTGTATGTTATATTGCAGCGTAAGCATCGGGTGTGCCTCAAGGCCCTATGCGCGCATAGGGCGTCGCGCGTGCCTAAGCACCTTTGTTATAGCCTCCCCCTGTTACTACCATTGGCGTTTCGAAACGACCTCTTATTACGAAGCGCACTCTCATGTGTAGACCTGGTATAATAAGATGGAATGGTTGAGTATTCTTAAATTTTTAGCATCTACTATGTAAAAGAGGTTTTTACTTATTTGTTTTTGTAAAGATACAAGGAGACCCACAGTACAAAGAGTTGAAGCCATTAAAATGTTTTAAATTGCATATTTCTAGCATGTAATTAGTAATATTAATAGGCTTTTGATTTCAGAGAATCTGTTCTTAGTTTGGAAGCCATCTAGAGAAACTAATCTCATCATTTTTGACATTATTTAGGTATAATTCTAATTAACAGCATACAACATAATATACCTTCAGAGAATGGTAAGCAATATGACAAATTGCTTTTTACAATTAAAATCATAAAATACCTACATATTTTTATACCTCTAACAATTCATATATTTATACAAACTTTTACTACCAACCAGATACATACTACACACCTTATTCTTCAAATATTGTATGAAATTGTAATCATTAAAGTTTAAGGTAGCTAATTTTGATAGGTTCATTCAATTTGTTGTCCAATCAGAATTTGCTTTTGGTTGGATAATAATATGTAGTGGTAACACATAGTTAGGCGAGCCACGGACCAAGCTGTAGCGTGTCTATATGTATCTGGTCGGTAATGAATATTTACTTAAACTAACACTGCAATATACCTTCAGATCCTATAACTGTTTGAACAAGCTGAACCATGCTATATAAGTAATCTTATTCTAAAGAATTGAGCATAAGCAGTTGCTTTAATACTTTAGTCTGTGATGTTTCCCGAATCTCACCTGCTAGGAACATCTCATCCACTACTGTGTACACCTGAAATATTATACAAATGATTTAATATACACTAAGAATGATTCCCTGTTATACATACATGAAAATGGCTAAACTGATTTGATAGAAAATTTGGTTGGATAAACATAAAGGGCACTTATTATATCAGAAATAGAGACCATTGGGAGTACAGCTGAAACTGTTGGTGGGCATTGTTGTCTATTATAAAATGATGTGAGATGTCTATGTGCTCTATACTACAGAAGTACCCAAAAAAAGTTTATTACACTATTGAGGTTTGTAAAACTGTGGTTGGTTGATGGTCGTTTGCAAGTTAGTTTCTCTAAGAGAATAAATTTCTCTAACTGTGACTTTGCAAATATTTACAAGTTTCCGCCAATTACCTTATAAAAATTGAAAACCAGATCCAATTCACAGACATTATGGAAATACTCATTGAGTACCTCAACAAAGTTGTGTATAGCTTCTAAATAACATAAGTTGTTATCGTTTACGTCCACGCAAATACAGAAGTACAGCCCTGCGTACCTTCTGTACACTATCTTGAAGTTTCTAAACTGTAAACAGTGAAAAATAAGATTATGTAGTTTTAGAAAAAAAAAATATTTGCACTGAAGTTTTAGTCAATTTGAGTAAGTTACCTCAACGAAGTTTGTGTGTTTAGCATCGCGCACAGTCACTACAGCGTGGACTTCTTCTATCAGCTTCTGCTTTTCATCGTCATCAAAATTCATGTACCATTTCGCCAATCTAGTTTTACCAGCACGGTTCTGAATAAGTATGAAGCGGATCTACGAAAATAAATTATTAAGTTAGGAGACTTATGAAGCAGATTCAGTTGGCGTTTAAAGTAGTTTGGATAAATAAAATTACCATTATTTTATTTGCACTAAATCTCAACTATTTCGACTTCGACGCCTCCTTTACTGTCAAAATGCGTACTTAGGTAGGTACTTTACTTACTTTGTCGATTTAGTTGACACTAAACACGTTTGATTGACAGAAAAATGTCATTTTTTCATAAAAAGTGTTTATACGGTACAAAATCCTAAATAAATCCATGGTAAAATTGTTTTAGCTTAGCGCTCGTGTCCTCTTTCTTATGCAAGACAACTAAATTATGGACCGTAGCCATAGATATAATTTTAGCAGGAAACCATAGTCTAGTTTAGAGAACTGTCAAAAGTGATAACTATTTCCTACCATCTTGGTCAAAAATAAAATAATGTTTGGTATCTTCGTAGTGTCCTAGTCTGTATCTTATTTACTGTTGATTAAAAGCACAAGCAAATCAAATTATAATATATAACCTTCTATTTAGTCATGTCATCAAGCATGCACAAAATTAAAGAAAGTGTAAAAAAAATGTTAGTATAGAAGTATTCCTAAGATAAGTGTGGCAACACAAATATTGAATTGTTTTTCAGTTTTCCTTTTTCAGTGGATTTTTGACGTTGCCTCTACTTGCTCGGTTTTGCCTTATATCAAGTTTTCCTCCATGTAGTGCTTAGGTTTCCATAATGTTACTAAAATAGTGTAGTTTAGTAGGGAAAACAGCTATAATCTTAAATGACGCCCACGAAGACCACGAAAACTGAAGTAGAAATGGTAATACGGAACAGAAAAAATGTTATAAAAGACGATATCATGACGATGTCTGGCATCGGTGAGCCGTCCGTATTCCACGCTCTGGTGGTGATATTCCTGGAGTTCTTCGCGTGGGGACTGCTTACGATGCCGATCATCTCGGTACTTAACGCGACCTTCCCGGATCACACATTCTTAATGAATGGCTTGATAATGGGCATCAAGGGCATCCTGTCGTTCCTGTCTGCACCACTGATCGGTGCCCTATCGGACGTGTGGGGCCGCAAGTTCTTTCTCCTGGTGACTGTGTTCTTTACATGTGCGCCTATCCCGCTGATGACCATTAACACTTGGTGGTTCTTCGCGATGATCAGCATCAGTGGCGTGTTCGCAGTGACCTTCTCGATAGTGTTCGCATACGTTGCCGACGTGACGACGGAAGCGGAGCGGTCTCGCGCGTATGGACTCGTGTCTGCTACTTTTGCCGCTAGCATGGTGATTTCGCCCGCGCTCGGTGCCTACCTCATGGACCTGTATGGTGAGGCGCTAGTGGTAGCCGCCGCCACTGCTGTGGCCTTGCTCGACGTGCTGTTTATCATGGTGGCGGTGCCAGAGAGTTTACCGGAAAAGGTGCGTCCGAGCGGCTGGGGCCCTGCCATCAGCTGGGAGCAGGCAGACCCCTTCGCTGCGCTGCGCAAAGTCGGCGCTGAACGTACAGTGCTCATGCTCTGTGTCGCCGTGTTCCTCTCCTACCTGCCTGAAGCCGGGCAGTACTCGTGCATCTTCGTCTACCTCAAACTAGTGATGGGCTTCGGTGTAGTGCAAGTGGCTATATTCATCGCGATAGTGGGCGTGCTCAGCATTGGTGTGCAAGTAGTGCTAGGATTCCTGATGCGATCTCTCGGTGCAAAACACACGATTATGGTGGGACTACTGTTTGAAATGCTACAGCTGATGTGGTACGGGTTCGGCAGCCGAACGTGGATGATGTGGGCGGCCGGTGTACTTGCCGCGCTCGGTTCCGTAACGTACCCGGCCATCAGCGCGTACGTGTCAGTGAACAGCCGCGCCGACCGGCAGGGAGTCGTGCAGGGCATGGTGACGGGCGTGCGAGGCCTCTGCAACGGGCTCGGCCCCGCCATGTTTGGAGTCATCTTCTACCTGTTCCACGTGGACCTTAACGAAGAACACGCGGCAGCAGCGCGCGCGGGCTCGACGCAATACGCGCGCGCCGTGCCCGGGCCGCCCTTTGTGCTGGGCGCGCTGCTGGTGGTGTGCGCGCTGGCCGTGGCCGCCTTCCTGCCGGAGGAGGCGCGGCGCGGCTCGGAGCTACGTGAACTAGAGCGCGGGCGGCGCGCGGGCGCCCTGTCTCCGCTGATGGCTCCCGAGTCGGCCGCGCTCTAGCCCGCGCTCGCGCCGCGCCGCGCGCACAGCGTCTGAAGGACTGTCGAGTGCATTTACAAGGTACCAAAGCTGACTCGAGTGAGTGACGGGGGCTCGCCGGGCCTGACTCTCGGTGCTGTCGTTTCCGGTGGTTCGTTGCATTTTAAGCTTTGTATTATATTTTTGTACGGTTCGGTGTCACCGCAGGAAAGTGTACATAAGTTATCAATAAAATCGATAAAATCGTCATTCAGCATTATGTGTTTAGCATTGGGAGTGAGGAGTGTGACTCTGCTCCCAATGTAGTGAGAATTGTTGGGTGGGCCGTTGTTGTAACTTGCCTCTTTAATACTTCTATAATTTGTATCATAAATGGTAGACACAAACTAATAGAATCAATAAGTATAATGTTCAACGACTCCTGTCCAAATTACAAAAATATTTTTTCATAAAGAGAGATGAGACATATCTAAGACAAGTGCGAGGATCAGATGCAACTGGGCAATGGACAAGTTTCATAATAGTGATAATTTAAGTGAACCTAGGTGTTATCTGACCGCCTCTGTTGTTATGTTCAACACCATTTGTATAGTATTATGTAGATAAATATATATGTTATGTCTTTAACGTTATCAACTGATTGATTACGGATAAGATCTCATTGAAGTAAATCTAATTTAACAACAATATTCCAAGTTATTTCATTTATTACTTAAATTAAACCTTATTCATTACACCTAAATTAGAGGGTATTTTTGGGACATCCTATTGGAAAAAAATTAAGAGAATAACATTTAACCAATACTAGCTATCCGCCGCGGATCCGCCCGCGTAGTGTCCGGCTGTGGGATAAAAACTAGTCTAACTCTAACTGTAAGGCTTTTTCAAATCTGACCAGTAGTTCTTGAGACTAGCACTTCAGCAAAGTCTACCTTTATATGTAATGTAATTATTAGACATTAGATTATCCTTATAACAGCATAAAGCCATTTAAATTTATACTACAAAAACTTTTGTAAATTGCGCCTACAATATTCATAATTGGTATATTTTATTGATTTATAGTTTTTTTTATTTCATTTATATATTTTTTAACTAACCATTTCTGTTAAAGCAATTAAAATAAAAAAATCCATTGCGGTTAAATTATTTTCCGTATAACTATCTCCCATGCGTCAAGCGTCAGTGTAACATGCATAAAATCACTAAATAAAGGTACTGGATTGCTGCGTACACGCCAGTCATTCATTACGTCTCATTCAAGGGGAGTGAAACAAGGTCCCTGTTAATGACTAGATTAATAAATGGTAATAATGATTCACACTGTCCGTAATCTGGTCACTGGTTTTTAACTTACTTGGTCTGGAAGATAATATTATTTATTTCTTTTTATTTTACTATTTTTTATTTATACTTCAGTATTCAGAATACTCTTTGGCGTCTTAGACAATTTAAAATCCCCTGACAATTTAAAAGCCCGGCCCCTAGACAAGTGACATAACGAAAGATCGAAAAGAACAAAACGTATCGGACTAACTGTCACGTGACTTTTTGAAGCTGAATGTCAATCCATCAATTTTGTTCTTTTCGAACTTTTGTTATCGCTTGGCTACGTCACTTGTCTAGCTTGAATGAAATAGTAACAAAAAGCTTCGCAATTATTATGTTAACTGACTTTTAATATTAGCTCTACATTCTCTGTCAAAAATAAAAAATACCAGAGAAAGAATTACTTTGATACGTCAATTAGTTTCCGATTTATAGAAGTAAACGTATTGTACGGTGCAACGCACATTTCTCAAGTCAGCATTTTTACGTGACACACGCGCTTTAATAATATCGTTAAAATGAATTTAGTATGCATTGATCCGCCTAGAGACATTTTAGTGCTCAAAATCCGCCATTCAAATGAGACCGTATGGTCATTAATAGACCATACATCTCTTTTTGGTCCTTCGAGCCGGATATAACCTTTTGTATGCGCGGATAAAAACAAAACAAAATAATGCGCAAGCTCCTTAGCCACTAGCCTAATGTCATTGGTGGGGATTTACAACTAAACGGAGCGTTGTAAATTGACGTCACCTATGCAGTCACGTAACTGTTAGAGGGACATTTATCATATGTTTGTATGCCTGTAAAATCAAAACTAATAGGTATTTTTGACTAAAGCAAAAACTTGTATTTGTATAAATACAAGCTTTACTGTAACAAGCTTTTTTTGGCATACCTATTAACATTTTATAGGAAGTGGGATTAAATTTATAAGTAACAGTTAAATATAATTATGTTGATAGGAGGTCAAATTGGGGTGCATCCCATTATTTAAATAACTGATAAATATTCTAATTTCTTTCTTTGTGGTTTGTAAGTAGGTACATGGTGATAGTAACATGGCACCTACACTACTGGGCTCCTAATCTGTTATTGTAATACTGCTAGAATTGTAATATAAGGGTGCTGTAATGGTAGTATTAGTATTTTTCGGTCAACTGTATTTTTATTAGAAATTAGCGGACCCCGCAGACGTCGTCCTGCCCGGAAAGCAGGTGCCACCTGCCGGGTCCGAAAACAGAATACGACCTATAAAATTTCATAAAAATCGGTCAAGCTGTTTCGGAGGAGTTTTTTTTATTTTTTTTCTGCGTAAAAACCATCCTCGTACTTCAAGGAATATTCAAAAAAAAAAGAATTAGTGAAATCGGTTCAGCCGTTCTCGAGTTATGCGCTTACTTACACATTTTGCGATTTTAGATTATAAAATATATTTAGGGAATATTTTTGACGCTTAGAACCCTTGTTGTTACCTTATTTTTTTAAAATAGTTTATTCGTAGCATTGGCGACAGGGTCTTCAACCGAAATTATTACCTCCTTAAATAAACGCACAGAACCTAGCGGGGTAAATTATATCTAGCTATTGAACAATCAGCCCATAATCGCGTGGGGGGGAAAACACGAGTCGACGATTTATTTAATAGTTTTATTGCTTGCCCAGTTTTTTGGGTCAAATCCACTTATTAAAATTTTACCCCCTTAATTCTACTTAATTATTCAATGTCACAATGACATAGTTACAATGTGTATGAGTTCATCTCTGTAAATCAAAGATGGCCGCCGCCACAAAATTGCGGATTGCAAATATTTCATACAATTTTACCTATTTTATTACAAGAACTTCTTATCTAGAATACTAATATTGTAATAGTTATAAAAATGACAACATTATCATAATCTATTAAGCTTTAATGATACATGGATATCACAAATAACGTTTTATAACTAAGTAGCTGTGTGCCTGTATGAATTTGCCTTTATTGTACTTGTATGATAATATAACAAAATGAAATTACGTCAGCTAGGTGTGGTAGATTTTCTATTATTCAATAACATGACAGCTCACACCTGTAACATTCAAAGATGTAAGCAGAGGTGACTCACTAGCTTCTAATCTATACTCGATAAGGCACGACCTGCTTATGCCCGTTCCTTACTCCGAGCTATTGTTTCTGTTAAAATAATCCAATTGCCCAACCCACTAAACGGAACACTAACTACATTAGCCAGTGATGGCGGTTTCCCACTATAGTCTGCGCCCCACACGTGGTCCCCGGGTGGTTTAAATCAGGTGGTGTAAACTGGTGGTAGGCTTCGGCCGTGCTTAGTGACTACCGACCAGACAAAGCCGCACCGCTACGGCCTTGCCGTGTTCCGGTGCGATGTCTGGTGACACCATGCAGAGAGGGTGGGTCGGAATTATTGCTCCTTTAAGGAGTCTCATTTCACTGCCACCTCGCCGATAATCATTCATAATCACGAGTGAATCGGTATACTGGGCTGGCGCGTTCCATCGTAGACTACATCATTGTTTAACATCAGGCAAGTTGTAGTCAAGCGCCAGCCTATCTAAGAATAAAAAAATAAAAAATACCGACAGCGAGATCGCGTACGCAGACGCAACTGCTCTAGACTCTTCTTGAGCTGATATTCTTGCTTTTGCGTCAACTTGACTGAACATACCTTAGACCGCTGCAACGTTCCTCAGATTATATCTACCCTGACGCTGAAACATCTTTCAGGATCGTCATCATTTGCTTCTTGTTAATCGCATCCTCTCTATGTATAAATAGATCTAACTGCGTTTGCGCTGCACAACAAAACATGTTGCGAGCACTGTTTTGACTATCTCTTTCTACTCATCCTAATCGACAGAGAGGGTGAGTGTTGGCAAACTGTTTTCTTGTGCATGTTTCGCCATTTTAATATATGAATGCTATAGATTGACGGGTTTAGGTAATGAAACGCCCTTCTTTAATTAATACCTAATAATATAATTGGCAACAAAAAATATCACACATTACATTTTAGTGTTAACGAACGGAACCTTCCGAGCAAAGGTAAAACACGAAAAAAAAATCAAAAGAAAAGTTATTTATTAAGTAGTCTGAGTTTTTCTTCTTAATAAATATAGTGGGGGCCGTTATTTTGTGGATGCCCCGGAGCTATAGCCCCGCTGCTTTCCCCTAAATCCGGCCCTGCCTGGAACATCTCTTGCCGCCTCCATCTCGCTGCTCACATGAGGTGTATTTGTGCACAGGATAGTGAATTAAAATGGTTACATAATATCATGTGCATTTCAAGAAGACCTCATTGAAACTACATTATGATGTAGTAAGTCCCAGCCTCCCGCCCACTACGCGACACGCTGCCACGTTATACCGCAGTTATGACGTAATTGCTGACATAGCAACATTGCAACCTTGATTTATTCTTTGTTCAATTTGCAAGGATTCTTAATTCAAACTATTCATTTACGAGAATATTTAATAATTTATTAAACTGCTTGTTTGTTATAATTATCCTTGTTGCGTTTAGTTACAGTTGTAGATAATTATAAATAGAACGGCGTAGCGCGAGATTTGTTTTGAGTTGGTTTAGGTACATAGTATTTTCTTAAATTTATTATTTTATTTTAGATTTTTATATTCCGACCATGGGTGACCATGAGTAAAAAACAAGAAAAATACCCGGGAAAAACGGGGATACAACAATAAACAATAAACCGCGACAAAATCCGTTATAAAGTAGTTTTATTTAATTTTGAGTCGGTTTTTTAAATACATACAAACAGTCAACGCCTTTATTTCCATGGAGCTAGGTAGGCAGGTCTCTAATCTCCACTCGCTATCAAAGACACACTTCCTTGGTTTCACTGTTAAGTAAATAATATATTCATTTATTTGATTATATGTGTTCATATGTACATCTGTGCCCGGATTATGAGTTTTCAATGCTCACCACTACCAAAAATATCCCTAAATATTTTAGTTAAATATCATTACCGCTGCAGGCGCTGCACTTGATTAGATACAAAAAACCCTGAACTATTCGATAATAGGTCATCATCATTTCCCTTGCCTTTTTCCCATTTCTATTGGGGTCGGCTCCCAGTCTAACCTGATACGGCTAGCTACCAGAATTATACGAACGACTGCCATCAGACCTCGAAACCCGTAGGGAACCAGTAGCCGAGATGGTTAGACCAGGTGTCAGATTATATTGCCTTCTGACTACATGTAACGATTGTCATAGATGTGTTAAATGACAACTATTCGATAATAGGTATGCACGCATTTACTTTTAATGCTTTTCGTCTAAATATTTATTTACTTTTTACTCTAATTTCTTTCTAGGCGTAAAGAAACTTATCTTAGTTTTCGTTGGATTATAGGAAATATTATATTAATATTTACCTATAGGTAACTGTCCAAAAACAGTACCTCAATTATGTAAGTATATCACGTTTGTTTCATAAAGTAACAATTAAGACGAATATGTCTTTGCTTCGTCTTCAATGTTTTAAAATAGATGAAATAAAGGACAAACGTGATGTCAGTTATGTATAAAATATTCCTAATTGTATCTATCTACACTTTGTAGTTAGGTATTGTAACCAATTGTACCTATCTACACTTTGTAGTTAGGTATTGTAACCAATTGTACCTATCTACACTTTGTAGTTAGGCATTATAACCAATTGTACGTATCTACACTTTGTAGTTAGGTATTGTAACCAATTGTACCTATCTACACTTTGTACTTAGGTATTGTAACCAATTGTACCTATCTACACTTTGTAGTTAGGTATTGTAACCAATTGTACCTATCTACACTTTGTAGTTAGGTATTGTAACCAATTGTACCTATCTACACTTTGTAGTTAGGTATTGTAACCAATTGTACCTATCTACACTTTGTAGTTAGGTATTGTAACCAATTGTACCTATATACACTTTGTAGTTAGGTATTGTAACCAATTGTACCTATCTACACTTTGTAGTTAGGTATTATAACCAATTGTACCTATCTACACTTTGTAGTTAGGTACTATATATAACCAATTGTACCTATATACACTTTGTAGTTAGGTACTATATATAACCAATTGTACCTATCTACACTTTGTAGTTAGGTATTGTAACCAATTGTACCTATCTACACTTTGTAGTTAGGTACTATATATAACCAATTGTACCTATCTACACTTTGTAGTTAGGTATTATAACCAATTGTACCTATCTACACTTTGTAGTTAGGTATTGTAACCAATTGTTTCTTTATGTAGGAAATAATGGCATATCAAGATAAGTAGGTAGATACAGACAGAACAAATGTTTGCATAAAATACGTTGAATGAGGAAATATTTGAATTTTGTCGTTCAGTTGTATTTACAAACGATTATATAAAGTGGAAAGTACACATTTTTAACATCAATACATGAAAAATATATGTAGCTAAGTGAAATTTAAGCCAGTAGTAATTTAGTTGGAAGAACATTTACCTAATTATTTAAATTATACATGTCGCAAGGTTTTATGATAATTCAAATTGTCGCAAAAACCTTAAGGATATCGCAAAAGCACGGATAATTAGATATGTATAGGTAAAACATTTCTCAATCTTACTGGAAAAATACTGGGTTTTCGCGAAACCAAATGTGTTTACGGTTTCCCATAATTGCGAAAATTCGAATTGTCAAAAACCGTGTGACGTATACAATTTATTTATTTAGAAAAACTCAGAATTGATATTTAAGTAGTACCTACTCATGTTATATTTTCGAGCTCCGATACGAAACCAGTTTGTTACGTTTATAAGGTAAGTATACTCCCAAAGACAATGTGTAAAACGTGACCGTTTGAAAAACGTAGTTGTATTGTCGTACAGGTTTAGATATCAACACCTGCGGAATACTGCGGTGTAGTGTAGGCAAGTATTGGTAGCGGTCGATAACTGTAGTACACTGATAACAAATATTATCAGTTTAATACAGTCCGTGTAGTGACCGTATTACGAGTTTTCTTCATTCGATACAGACTACAGAAAACTATACTTTATAATACTAGTATAGTATTATATTATCTGTGATAATATGAACTATTTTAGTTACATATAGTTGCCGCTAGAGGGGCTGTTGTACTTGATTTCTTGCGCCGCGCCCGCCTTTGTAATTGCTCAATTATAATCAGCTAATCTTATTCAAAAAAAGTTGTTTTATGAAAGTTTCTCTCTTTATGATAGATGTTTGTAATCCTGAGCATTACCACACTGTAAATTTATTTTACACTAATTACCAGTCCCCCTATAATAGTACCCAGTAAAGTTTTCATCTGACATTATTTTATTTACTGGCTAATCTAACCCTATATATAGCTTTCAGGTTAGCCGACATAATATCCTTGTGTTCCTATATTGTTCTGTGGGTATTGCTAAAGCTGAAAGAACAAGAGTCTAGACATAATTAGTCATTACAATCATCTACATAATCAGGGCCAGATTTAGGGAAGGATATATGGGGCTACAGCCCGGGGCATCCACAAAATAGGGGCACCCAATAGAAACTCGAAGAAAAAAAATAAAATTCAGGCTAGAAACATTAGGAAACAAATTTTAATTTCGCGTTGTTCAGCGCATAATATTTTTCGCGTTTTACCTTTACTTACAGCACTTTGTACAACGTAATCATACTACCGAAATATTCACAGGAAAAATCAATCTTTCATCACTTCACTCCACTCCCATACAGTAAAATATCGAAATCTCAAATGGCTCATTTAAGTATTTGCAAGTAAATTGTACTTAAATAAAAAATTGGGCTAGGGGGTACCACGTTTTTGTTGCCCCGGGGCCTCCAGTAATCCAAAATCGGCCCTGACTCCCATCCATGGCCGGTGCTTTAGGGTAGAGTAAAAAAAGTAGATGTTCGAGAAATGCAGCGAAGTAAAATTAAAATAAAAAACTGAAGCGTATTTTTTCAACGTTATCTGTCTCAAACGTGACGTGTAAGTAGGTACCTACCTACCTAAATAAACATGTAAAACAGTGGATACGTGTAGTGGAAATTTCCTTGATGTGCTACATAGTTTTTTGTGTTTACTGCGCAATGTCCATGTTTGACACTGATGGGTCACACTTTACTCTTTGTTTTATATTTTTTCTTCTTTTTAACTGTTTCCATTAAGTTTCTTTTTCTCTTTTCATGTGTTTTTTTTTATCATTTGATTCTGTGTCCTGTCTGTCAAATAAATGTTTTTCTTTCTTTCTCCTTTCTTTCTTTTTACAATAAGTAGGTCGTTTACAGGCATCGCAACAGTTTACAAATTATTACGATTTACAGAAATTGTCAATGAATAACGATTAGACATGAGCTATCTTATCTCGTTATTTACCTACCTTTTAATAATCGAATCGACTCAATGGTCGTGATGATATCATGAAAAATTACAGTCACACATCCTGTTCCTGTGATTAGATGGGGTTGAACTTTTCAGTCTAAACTACTTTTTTTAAACTTACAGAACACAACAAAAATGTGTCCATTTAAAAGTAATAAACAACAGGATCGAACTGGCGATAACCTGAATAATTTAATCACTAATTAAAAAAATAACATCTTTTAAAAGCAAGGATGTACCTAAAATATAGATATGTCGGTTATCGCGCCAAAACATTACCTCCTGTTTGCGCAGTCGGATAAAAACTATCCTATGTCCTTTCTCGGGTCTCAAACTACCTCCATACCCAATTTCATCCAAATCGGTT
Source organism: Meganola albula (assembly GCA_936450015.1). NCBI lineage: Eukaryota > Metazoa > Arthropoda > Insecta > Lepidoptera > Nolidae > Meganola > Meganola albula. The sequence goes on from OW388160.1 coordinate 12,492,300, forward strand.
CAGTAGTTTAAGCGGGAAAGCGTAGAAAACAGACAGACAGAGTTACTTTCGCATTTATAATATTAGTAGGGATGCGTGCGTTAGTCAACAAAAGGCGCTCCCGTTATCCCATAATAATAAATAACTTTTATCATAGAGTAAAGTAATACGCGAGGATAGATATTAAAATAATATCCCACAAAAAAAAAACAACTGTCAAAATCATAACGTGTTCCTCCTTGGACGTTTGTACTGTCTGTACCAAAGACTACTACTACCTACTACCTATACAGTCTGTAGACAACGTAGTGATTATATGCTCAGTGGTCTGTAGCTACTACGAAACATGATACAAGCGTATCTTTTCTCTTTCTACTCTTCTTAATTATGATTATGAAGTACCTACTACTCATCTCTAGGTGATAGAGATAGATAGTGCTTGCGACGTTATCTTTTTCTTGTGCATGTTTCGCGGGTTTTTTCGTAAAAAAACAGGTTAGAACATGGATAGGTATTATTATTTATTCATCATCATCGTTTAAACTGTAACTCAATTACTGCTGCTTGACCTTGTACGTTGTGTCAACACACTTTTGTGTTGTTACTACTGGTTTGTGACGTCACACTTCGCGTCGAATCCTACCTTTGTTGTTGACTGCATTACTTACCTATTTTCTTAAATTATAGGAGCAAGTTTAATCCCCAGTTGTGCCCACACATATTTGAATGAATAGCTTTATCGCTTGCTCAATATCAGTGAAAAACTAACCATTCATGTGACATCCACCAACCCGCACTTGGCCAGCGTGTGTAGATTACGGCCTAAACTAAGGCCCGTGCCCAATAGTGGGACATAAGTGTTGTTTGTTTTTGTTACTTATTTCTTGTACTACTTAAGAAATATAGGTTAGGTTCTTACTAGAACAGAAATCGGGCAAATTAGAAAAAAATCCGAATAAATGCCCAAAACAATCGCTCATAAATACCCCAAGGACCACAATAGGGTGTTTACTGCGAATTTTCTATGATTCATTTTGGCCATATTTAGCCCTCACTTACTACATAAAAAGCCTTCCTATCTAAATCTATGCCACAGACTATGGATATATTACTATTATTTTACTACTAGCTTCCGCCCGCGGCTTCGCCCGCGAAATTGATCTCACTAAACTTGTTTCTCCATACAAACTTTGGAACCCCGTTTCACGCCCTTAAAGGGTGAGTTTTGAAAAATCCTTTCTTAATGCACCCCTAGACCCTATAAGGAACCTATGTGCTAAATTTGGAGTCTTCAGACCCAGCGGTTTGGGCTCTGCGTTGATATGTCAGTCAGTCAGATTCTTCTTTTATATATTTAGATTACGATACGATCTACGATTCGTAAGTACCTTCCTATTTATAAACAAAGTATATTGAGGCAGAGATAAATATAATAATACTGTGGAGACACGTAATCGTAGATTCCTCTGACGGTTCTTCAAATGGGAAAATACCGGGTCAAATGAGTCACCCACTTGTCTAAATAGATTCACTCGAACATCTTTGAGTAGATAAGCAATTATTGTAACGTGAGAATTACTAACAATTAAATTGTACGAAAAAGTAAAAAATTCAACATTTAACGAAACATTATCACGCTGGAGTATTATAGGGTACATAAAGCTATTGAAATAAAACTATTTTTTAACGTTTTATTTTAGACTATGCTCGATAATATGTAGTATCATACCCAGCAGTGAGATAAGAAGTAGCGTATAGCTTTCCTCAATAAATGGGCTATCTAACAGTGCAAGAATTTTTCAAATCGGACCAGAAGTTTCTGAGATTAGCGCGTTCAAACAAACAAAACTCTTCAGCTTATTAGTATAGATTTTAATCCCGACGTTTTAGTCTTTTCAGAGTTCATGGTGATGGGTGGAAAAGATTTTGAAATGTCGGGATTTAAAATCTCATGACGGGCCGGTGGCGTGGTCGATAAGATACTTGCTTTTCACGCCGCAGGTTGTGGGTTCGATTTCCACCCGAAACAAACATTAGTGATGAACATTTGTGTTTGTGTCGAGATGGGTGTAAATATCTATTTTAAGTATATATTTACAAAATAAAAGTATTATATGTATAGTATATACCAGTTATCTGGTTTCCATAACACAAGCTCTGCTTAGCTTGGGACCAGATGACCGTGTGTGTTAATGTCCCAGTTTTTTTATTATATCTTAAATAAACCGCAATAAAATACGATATACTTAAACTTATAGTTTTATTCCAATGTGTGATATTGGCTTAAATTTTAAAAAATACAGGTACCTAATTAGTGTAAAATACTACACAATATGCTCTAATTATCAGTCACCTTATATACAACTTTTAAGTCCTTTATCACCACACTTGTGCAGTATAATATATCCTGAGTACCTGGTTGATTAGCTCATATTGGCCGCCGCAGCCGGTAAACGGCTAGTAGGACCAAATATTATTATGTTACCTTTACCTATTGAATATGGCATCTGTTTACCAAGATTTCACATAATATTATTATCTACGATACGAAACGTATGTATTTAGTAAAAAAAATGTATTCAATCAAGTAGTTTATTGGTTCCTAGTACCCGTAACAAGCAAATATAATTGCAAAAAAGAGTATTCTTTATATTTGAGGTATGAGCCCAAAAGCTTATTTTAACAAATTTTTTTTTTTGGGCTATGTGGCGCTGGGTGTATGTGTGAAAATATCATAGACAGTTTCATACTTCTATAGAAAATATTATTTATTATTTGTGTCATCAGTTCATGATGACGTCCGACGATTCCGCGACTATCCCAATGACGCGTTGCAGGTTATGCTGTAACTGTGTATGGATTATGTACTTCTCATTTACATTACTACGAGTAGTATAGTGACTTTTTTGAGATTCTATTCATAGCGCTCGCTTGTATTACCCGAAAGTGTAGGCACAGGTGAATATCCCCTACATTTTGTCGGCTATTTAATTAATTTTAATTATAATAAGAGACGTACCCTCGACCTGCGACATGAAAAGCAAGCATACTTGCATAGATAAAAAAAACGTGTTGGACCTCACGATTATAAAGCGAAGACCCTCAACACTGGTGGCTACACCTATTCATATAAATCGACGACGGTCGACCACGATTCAGGGACCGAGTCATCTTTGTCCGTGGTGCACCTTCTATTTGAATCCCCACACGTGATCCTCGGGTGGTTCAAATCAGGTGACAATAAACTAGTAAATAATTAGTTAAAAGTTTACTGGTAATTAACGGGTGGTACTCTTCAGCTGTAGCATAGAAAAAATATTCTTATGTATCTATGGCTGTAGTGAGTGACCACCCACTAGACAAAGTCACACGGCCAGACGAACCTGCCGTGTTCTGGTGCGATGTCTGGTGACACAATTTTTTGCTCCTGTACTCGTATAGTTTCTAACCATATGGAACCTTTTTCCACTACCATCTTCTCACCGAAAATCATTCGTAATCACGAGTTAATCGGTATCATGGGCAGGCGCGACCCATCGTAGACTATATCGCTACTTAAAACATCTGGGGAAGTTGTAGTCAAGCGCAAACCTATTTCAGAATCATAATAATAATAAAATGTACGTATGGGAATGATAAACAATTGACACGTGACTTTTCGTAGGTGTATGACATCCCATACATTTTGTTTTTGATTTGTCATCGTATCGCTATTCATTGACTAGATACCTCGTAGACACGCCACTTTCTTCAAATGTTGTATGAACTGTCAAAGTTTGCTAAGTATCGGGGAAGATAAATAGTGATTGGTTCATTCAAGTTCGTGTCCTTGAACGTACCAATCAAAGTTGGCTTTTGGTCGGACTATGTGGTGGTAACCCCTAGTAGCACAAGAAAACATCTTGCAATGACTATATATCTCTATTGTTTAGAGATGAGTAGAGAGAGACAAGACTATGCTTGTATCATGTTTTGTTGTGCAGTGCAAACGCACAGTAAGGCATAAGTTGGGCGAGCGCGATTGTCCCCTGCCCAGGCGGTGTCTTTAGGTATCTTGGCGGCCTTCTGACCAAAGAGTCAGTAGAAATTAGATTTTACTGATACAAATTTGCACCGAATTAAGTATTCAACAGCAAAATATTGTTTGTAAGTACTTGTAATAATAATGTTTAATGATACATATCGTTATTACTGAACAAAATATAATCTCCAAATCAACAGGTGAAGGTTAAAAATCGAACCGCGCTGTAAAATGAGAACGGAAATATGTGTAACAATGTCGCCGAAATTAGTTTCATAATTTCCCAACATCCTGCCTACCGATATTCTGTTGAACATGCTGAAAATGATCACAAAATACTGGTTTATTACCAGTACCAGTTTTAAATTTATTACCAGAAAAAAATACTTAAGTTATATACAGTAATATATCCCGCCAAACTGTAAAACAGCTTGTTGGCGAATGTGACCTGTAACCTTAGTACAAGTTCAACATTGCGAAAAAGTTTTCGAATACAGTTTTTAACTTGTCAAAAAATTTTTTTATAAATTCATTTCTTTTGTTCAAAACATTAGTTAAAAAGAAAATTAAATTACTAGAAATAGAATAAAATGGATAACACAACTGGTCACACGGAATAGGTAAAATAGTTTGTAGATTTAAGTGCATTTTAACTTAATAATCTTGACATGTTACTTACTGATAGTATTCGAAATTTTTTCGTATTGACGACTCGTACTAAGGTCACCGACAAACTGTTTTACAGTTTGGCGGGACATATTACTTTATTCTTAATATATATAAATCTCATGTCACAATGTTTGTCCTCAATGGACTCCTAAACCACTTAACCGATTATAATAAAATTTGCACACCATGTGCAGTTCGATCCAACTTGAGAGATAGGATAGTTTTAATCTCAAATTATAGTCGCAATTTTAATTGATTGCTAATTATTTGTCTGTTATTATTTGACAGTCACAATTATCTGTTAACTCCAAATGATTCTAACAGATGTCGATACCTTTCGACTGGGTTGAGTAAGTAATCAATAGATGGCGCTGCTATAGTTATCACATTTTATCGAAATTGTTGAGTGGGCTGAAGCTACCCGGGCGAAGCTGGGGCGGGCCGCTAGTACAAGTTATGTATTTTTTTTTTCTGGAATTAAATTTAAAAAAATTATAATACGCAAAGGTGTAGACAGAAGTTATTCACCTACGCTCGCTCAACAAGTGCTATTTTTCTTTAGATCTAAAGGTGCAATCGGCCTAGGCCGCGCACGGAGCCATCCGCGCCGTTAATTCTGTCGTACGTTTGGAGGTTTTTTATGGTATTTCTTTTTTAATAAAATTAAATAACTAAGGCAGTACAAAGTCGTAGTCCCTACTAATATTATTAATACCAAAGTATGTCTTCTACACTTTCACGCCTAAATTAAAAATCAATTTGGATGAAATTTGGTATCAAGATAGTTTAAGACCCGGGGAAGGAAGTACGATATTTTTATCTGACTTCGTAAAAAGTGGTTTACGCAATTGGACCGACATACGCGGTCGGGAAGACAGTATGTAATTAATAAATGCAAAATAGGTACACTCGTTTATTGTAATATTAAGAAATAAAACTAAACTACAACATTATGATTACATGGCACAACACAAATGCCTCTAAAAGTATATAATAGTTACTAAATATATCTAACAACTTGTCAAAAATATATGGCTTCATTATTAATACTGTTTTTAGTGGAAAATATAAGGTTGCGTGCTAAAATCAACCTTATTTCCTACACATTAGTGAATGTTATTTGTGTGACAGAATAATTCTTATGTAGGTATTTGTCGGTAGTTTCGCTGCTTGTGTATTGACAACGCTACCAAAAATTAACAAAACAAGTATGTACTATTTGCCTCAAGATTTTTAATGATATTGTAGCCACGCTTATACTAAGTGACTTAGCTACCCATCTCGGCTACTGGTTCCCTATGGGTTTCGAGGCAGTCGCTCGTTTAATTCTGGTAGCTAGCCGCATTAGGTCAGACTGTGATCCGGCCACAGTAGAAATTGAAAAATAAATGATGGTTGTCATGTAACTCAGGGGACGTATATCGCGATTACCGCGAGATAATCGCGATTCTGAAAATGTATGGCGCGACAATTGCATGGATACTATTCTCTCGCTCGGAGAGTCGACCCCTTCACTTAAACCCTTATTGTCCCATAGCTAGACACGGGTCTGCAGCCTTAATCCACACACACTGGTCAATTCCAGGTTGGTGGATGTCACATGTCCTCGAATAGTTAGTTCTTAGACATGCCGGCTTCCGGATTCACACAAAAATGTGTGCGCACGACCGGAAATCGAACCCGCGACCTTATATTTCTAAGGCTCGGCCCGTATCACTGAGCCCCAGTGGGGACTCTACGTCCCCGTAGCGTCATAAAAAAAGACAAAACATGTTGTAGCTACCCCCAACTTGAGATTCGTTTGAAAGAGGCAATACTTTAACATCCACAATCAAGTTCCACCGTATCATTGATACGCCAGGAACTACAGCCCTGAATAATTGGTTAATTTCGGTTTAGTTTTTTTGACACAATATTATAAAGTTGATTGAAAGGCGTCAAAAAATTAAATAAGTTAATCATGTAGGTATTTGGTGTTAATCTATCAGAAAAGTTAATTTTTCACAAATTTTCACTTACAATCTAGTTACCTAAATATTTTATAAACATTAACAATTGTAATCAAATATACCAGTGGCCGTATTATGAATTTACTATCCTCGCTACCGAGTACAGCAAACTATACTTTTCGTATGAAATCAAGTTATAGCGGCTCTAGCGACAACTTTAAGTAACTAAAAAAGTATAGTATACAGCTGGAGTACCGGCATATAACTTTGCCTGACGGGAAAAATCGGCTAGTACGCAGACAATGGTGTACGCCAAATTGTTAGCCAGCCGCAACACCTCTAATTATAATGATTCTATAGAAAAACATACTAAAAACAACCTGTGATTTTGTTAACATATTAATCTTAAATTTTGTTCAGTAGATTTTGCAATTATTTATCCTTTAAACTTGCACCCTTGCGCCTCTGTCCTTATTCTAGAGGAGGAGGAAGGTCATGTATCTGCTTTTCTATTCCAAGTTCCTCAATTTCATTTGTAACTCAAACCGTCGGTTAGTTCTCACGCCTTTAATAATAGTTCTATTCTCTTTCCTGCTCACACTTCTCCTGTCTGTGAAGGACTTTTCCCTCATCACAGTCTGCTTCGCAACTTCCCTTCTAACAGAAGTGGCACCAATTAACGACGGCAACGGATTTTCTGCTATAGTCACCCCAGGTTTTGTATTCGTAACTTTAGATTTTAACATTTTCATGTTCCCATTACGTTTGGGTTCCTTTTCAGTTTTGCTGGGAATACTGAATGGATTAACATCTAGGTTTAGTTTGAAGCCGAAACGAGTGAATCCGGGACGTAATGATTCGAGCGTAGGTAATTTTTTGGCAGGCGTATCGGTTTTTTCTTTAGTCGTTGGCGCCTCTTTGGTTGGTGGTTTTTGGACCTCTGTGTTATCTGTGGAAAAATAATATTATTTTATTAAAGTTATTTTGTTACAATGTTGCCTGTTCGTGACCATTGACTAGGGTTGCCATCCGTCCGGGTTTCACCAGATTTGTCCTAGTTTAGAGGGCATCTGGGGAGCGTCCGGGGAAGGCTTCATTTGTAGACCGAGTTTTAAAAAATAAATAAATAAAAAAAATTTGGACCGCCCGCGAGACACGCACTATGCTCGCACACCACGATCAACCGACGAACCGAGTAACTGATTTATATACAATTTGTAACAAATTGTAATATGGCTCTGTTTTGTTATAATAATGAATAAATAAAAAAGGTGATTTATGACATTTTCAACTGTTTTTTATTACATTGAATATGTTTAAATGATCTTGTTGACATGTCCGGCTTTCGGACTCTAAAATCCGGGGGTTTCACGCGTCTTGTCCTGTTTTCATTTTAGAGATGGCAACCCTACCATTGACGGAACAATAAACGATATAAGTATTGAGTCAAAAGGTAATAATACATTATCAGTAATAGTGGGTTGTCATTTTATTCATTGTTCAATCTAGCGCGCTATTTCTAGCGTAACATTACTTAACGCCTGTATTATCCAAGGCTATAGGCAGAGATGGATACCTACCACACATTTCGCCCTTGGTTTTAGGCTTTCGTGCCCAAAGCGTACCAACGGTATTTTGTCACTAACCTATAGCTAGCTAGGTGCCAGTTATTAAAGGATGAGGTAGAAGTCTAAAACGTGAGAATTGGGGTCTTGATGTGAAGTCAAGTCGGGCTCTCGTAAAAAGTGGAGTCACACTCCACTTTTTACCGGGGGTTATAAATAGTACCTACGGCTATCTTAAGGCTCTGATCCGAAGAGCGATAGGCACAATGGTGGCGTATAAATTTTAACTACCATCACTATCGGTAGATAAACTGTTATTAGGTATGTTGTTATTGTCACATGTCATAAAGCGCAATACACATTGAGCCCGCCGGGCCGCCGACAAAGCCCGACGACACAACCCGGCGGCCTGTATGAAAAGAATCATGTCGGCAACATGAGCCCGCGCGTGTTACCCGCCGACATGTTGGCGGGTAACGTACCCAACGCCTGCGCTCAGTTGCCCGGCGACGCGACGCTCAACCTGTAGTGAACCACACAATCTTTATCGACACGCGGTAATCACTGACTGCAAAATAAATTTCTCATCTCAAGCCGCCGACCAAATTTTCCGACTTGTAATAAGTGAAGCCGCCAACTAGATCGCCGACAAAAAGTTGCCGACATATGTCGGCGGCACGGCGGGCTCAAAGTGTATTGCGCTAAAAGCTATGAATTTCCAGTATAAGCTCATCCCACATTGTATAAATTTCCGTACAACGATAGATCAGCTTATACTGGAGATGTATGGCTTGATATATAGTCGTGTGTTTAAGAGATACTCCTATGTTTTCACATTATATTAGGAAGGTAGACCTGGTGGTCAAGTGGTAAGTGTGTTATAAAATTCATCAGACACAATTCCAAGCTATTACTAAGAATATATATATTTATGTGTATTAATGATTATTTTATTGTACCTTTCCAAGATACATTCTGAAGTCTTTCTCAAATGTCAAAATGGGCCTTTTATTTTTTGACAACTTTAGGCGAGCGCGGGGTTCACCTGTGCGGTGCGCGGTGTCTATAGGTATCGGTCGGTGGTGTTAACCACAAAACATGTAGCGAGCACAGTCTGTTTCTGTCTACTCATCCCTTAACGGTAGAGACGGAGAGTGTGTTCCTTACCTATGCATGTTTAGTCGCTGTGAAGCAGAATGTGTGTAATGTACAAAATATCGTAAATAGTAAGTAAACAATTAACAGTAACAAAGTCCTAATTGTCGATTGTGTATCTGTACCAATTGTAAGTGGCTGTGCTATTGGACAGATAACGTGCGGAACTGTAGCAGAAACGTGGTCGATAAAGATCGAACGATAACGACACAGCCAAGTTTGTAACAGAGAGGTAAGGCTCTCAAAATTGTTTTTTCAACCACCGAAAAAAGATAGCTTTTTTACTATTTTGTATAGTATAATAGGCTTGCGCTTAACTACAACTTACCTGATGTTAAGCAATAATGAAATCTACGATAGAACGCGCCAACCCAATGTCACGATTCACTCGTGACTACGAATGATTCTTGGTGAGAAGGTGGCAGTGGAATGAGACTCCATATGGTTAGAAACCATAAAGAAGCAACAATCCTAACCCACCATTTTAAATGGTGTCCAGAGATCATCGCACCGAAACGTAACAAGGCCGCTTGGCAGTGCGGATTTGTCAAGTGGGTGGTCACTAACCACGGCCTATTACTTTTTGATTTCACAGCAAGACATGTATACTGAAACTGCCTCGGTGGTCCAATTCCAGAATTTGGTGCAAAAAAAACTTTTTAATATACTCTTAATCGAAGCTCAAAGTTTGGAACTGTGCCCGTTAAACGGCATTAGGCTCGCCCCCTATTACATATGGCAACTAAACATTGCCGGCGAAAAGTGGGAGATATTCATCTCTAATGCGATAACCAGCGAAAAATGTATGTACAAGAAAACATGTTGCAACCATTGTCTATCTCTGTCGCTTAGGGGTGAGTAGAACGAGATAGACATACATTTAACATCGTGTGGTTGTGCTGTGTAAACATATAGTAATGAACATGTTGGCACATCTACTTCTCAATGTATCAGCTGCCATTTTTATACTGTCATCGCGTCCGTCTTTGAAGGCAGCTGTCACTCGGAAATGTCAATATGAACGAACGAATGAACACCGAGCACGGGTGAAGCGGCCATCTTGGAAGGGCTGACACTTTGTGATGGACGGTTGCATCGTCGGGAAGTGCGCACGCCAACACGTGCTCGGTGGACGTTACGATTTAATCCAATGTAATCTTAGCGATCTGTAATTATCTAGTAAAATTAATGATTGTGCTATCGAGAGATCGGGGCGAAGTGATATTTTCCGTAGTTATTTTATTGGAATTCCGTCTTTTTACCCGATAATTCACGCCTACCTAAAGTTGTCCTGAGATTTTTAGCCGAAAGCCTTCGAAAACCTTCTACCATATGTTACTTTCTGTTCACAATTTCTCTGTGACACAGTTAATCAATAAATTATTGAACAATTACGATGACGCATCTAGAGATTAAGAAGCCGATAACGAACATTTATTGAATCATAATGACTGTTCTTTTGTCTGTGTGGTAAAACTGGTATATAAGTTCGAGTTTCCAAAACGTGTCAAATTAAATCAATAAACCCATCTGCAAAAATATTTTATTTTCTTTATGCTATACTAGCTTCTGCCCGCGGCTTCGCCCGCGAAATTGATCTCACTAATCTTGTTTCTCCATGCAAACTTTGGAACCCCGTTTCACCCCCTTAAAGGGTGGGTTTTGAAAAATCCTTTCTTAGTGCACCCCTAGACCCCATAAGGAACCTATGTGCCAAATTCGGAGTCTCCAGACCCAGCGGTTTGGGCTCTGCGTTGATATGTCAGTCAGTCAGTCAGTTTCTTCTTTTATATATTTAGATTTAAGAAGTCTGCAATGCATTATATAGGTATGTAGTTGCACTATATAAGAAAAACATTAAGACTGGCCTGGTGGCGTAGTGGTTAGTGACCCTGACTGCTAAGCACGAGTGTTTGTTCTGTGTCTGGGTGTAATTTATCTATTATATTATTATTATTATTATGTATGTCTTTTCTTATCTCGGAGCTATGGAGCTCCGGACTTTTGGAAGGCGTGCGTGGAGCCGAAGTCAACACGTAGAGGCCCGTTAGACAATTTTGCTCTAAATGTAATGTGGCACCAACCGACGATTTTCCCTGTTCGCACCATATAGGTACACCTAAGGACAATCCCCGGTTAGTGCAGGACTGTTGCAGAATATAGGAACTAAAATCTAGGTTATGATGGTGGGTGCTAATGGATTAGGTAACTATGACTATGGATGGACTATGGCCCCTGCCTGACCAATGCAAATTAACACGGATAAAATGGCAGGGGGTGACTCGCCCACTGTATAAATGGGCCCCCGTATGGCCGCTAAAAGAAGCGACAAGGGGCAACATATTCTGAGGGGCTAGAGGAGTAGAGCAGTGTCCCACGGCATTCTTCCCGTTCATTGGGTCCCTAAGGGTCCAGCCTCACGTGCCCACTAGCCATTATTATTAACAGTTTACTTCACTTCAACCTTTTTGCCACCTTAGTTTAATAGGCTTTAATCCACACATGCTCGCCTATTACAAATATGTATTTACAAAAGAAAAACAGTATATGATTATGTACAGTATATCAGTTATCTGGTCTACATAACACAAGCTCTACTTAGTTTGCAATATGACCGTGTGTGTTAATGTGTTATTACCCCTCTCTCTCTCGTCATGGGTTAAAAATAAACTTTCGATCAGAAAATATACGTCCGTGGGTACGCCTATAATTAAATCCTCAGACGTGGTCCCCGGGTGGTGAAAATCGTGTGACAATAAACTGGTGGTAGATTTCGGCCGTGGTTAGTGAATCGTAGACTAAATTATTGCTTAACATCAGGAAAATTTTAGTCAAGCGAAAACCTATTTCAGAATAAATAATTATTTTTGTAACAACAACACAAAGCCGACTTCAAACGTAAGTACCTAGAAGTAGGCAATAATTGCTGATATAATTTTATCAGGCCGCAGGTGCTTATCGGAAACAATGACACTTCTTTCGACATAGCTTAAAAACTACTGGTCTGATCTTGATGAAATTTAAAGGGGTTCACAGGAGAAGCACTAGCTAATAAACAAAAAAAGAAACATAGAAATCGGTTTACATCTATCGCAGATATTAAGTAACAAACATTTAAAAAAACATACAGTCGACTTGAATACCTCCTCTTTTATTGAAGTCGGTAAAAATAATAATAATAATAATAACTTACTAGTAGGGCTAATCCTTCCAAGCAGGTTAGTAGACCCAGTGGGTGTTAGAAGTTGCTTCGCTCTCTTCGCCTTCCGTTCCTGGCACTCGTCCAGCGACTCCATTTTGTCGAAGCGGCGCTGGTGTAGCGCGGCGAAGTTCGGCAACTTCGTGCGAATGGGTTTTGCATCAGACTTTGTTTTAGATGGAGTCACAGGTTTCTTGGTCGGTGTGGCTGTGAGCTTGGCTGTGAAGGTAAAGGTTTCCTTACAATACTTATTTATGAAATTTATTGAAATATATTTTATTATTATAAGGAACTATTATTGCAAAGTTTGCATAAAATGGGATGAACTACTGAAGTATTCTTGTATCACTTCAACCCTTTTTAGTATCCCACTGCTGGGCACGGGTCTTGTCTCAACTATCTTCAACTATCACACACGCTAGCCAAGTGCGGGTTAGTGGATGTCACCTGTCCTTTAATGATTAGTTCTTAGACATGCCCACTTCCTTTCTTTCAGCGATATTGAGCAGCGGCGATGCTGCAATACACAAAGATATGTGGGTACGACTGGGAATCGAAGCCGCGACCTAATAAATCTAACGCGAGGCCCGCACCGCTGCACCGCAACTCGTTTCTTCAATGAATCCTTTTAATGTTCTACTGTTGTACTGTTCTCAATGTTCCACTATGTTAGGAGTTGATAGAGTTTAGGTATTCCAGACATTGGGTAAGTGAGGTTAGTAAATGTCCAATATCTTCAAATGTCACTACTCAGACATGCTGGTTAGCATCACAATGTTTTCGTGAACATGAGCACCAACAATACCAAAGACTAGAGCCCAGAAAGACCAAAAATGGTGGCTTACACCTGCAATGTAATGTATTATTATTATTATTAAACAGACAAGCAGTTGTGAACAACTAATATTCGCCTGTATATGGTCTCTTTGGCCTTTTGTAAATTAAAAAATGCTTTATTTTTTTAGAGACGCGAGTCTAGAAAAAAAATAGTAATTTATTTATCTACCTGCAGTGTTTTTTTTTTGTATGCTGTTACAACGAGATGACTAAAGACAGCAATAACGTGCGAGTAAGTGAGAATTTCAGATTGTGGGCACGTGTGAAAGTCTACTTTAGTACTTACCAGTGGCACTAGTAGTCCTAGGGCGGGATAGTCTGTTCACAGAGTGCTGCAGGTCTTCAGTAAGTCGTGTCCGTTTGACGCGCGCCTCATCTACGTCACTGTGCGTGTAGGAACGCTTGCGGGAGGGACGTGAGGCCGATACTGGAACACAAATTAAACAAAGTTAATTTTTATTTATATGTTGGAGAAGTCATTAGTACGGGAGCAGACTTGACAGCGAGGCGGCAGTGCGTCGTGACGTCACGCTTCGACAGAGTCTAGCCTGAGATCCGCACGGGCGACGAGTGGGGACTGTCGCTACACGAACTGACCCCAGTTCTCTACAGACATCCGTGCGACCAACATCGGTCTAGGAACTGTCTTACCACTGATTGTTAATTGTTGTTGTTAATTTCTCAATTACTTTTACATTACGTAACAAATTAATAGTGTGATTAAGTTAACTTTGTTTGCTGCTCCTAACCACACCCACTCAATAAGTTTTCTGGCGAGGACTATCCCTCTGATCGGCCCCCTGTACCGATATATATATTTTCAAATGCAAGACTGATGTTTGGTACTTCATCACATCAAAACAGCTAATAAACAGATCTCCATGATATCTGGCATAGATACATAACAGTCTGAAATAATGCATAGGCTACTTTGATATCTAGCAGTAGAAATCCTTGGAAAGATATCAACATTACAAGCAAATGAAATAGTGGGAGAGAACTAGTAAATAATGATAAGAAGATTTTGTCAATATTTTTCTTGGAATTGCATTATAAAAGGTAGAAATCACTATAGAACTTACCACTCTCATCAAACATGAAGCTTTTATTAGATCCTTTCAAATTGGACTTAATAATCTTCCTCTTCTCAGTAGTAGCCAGCACTGGGTTGTCAACAGGGCTGCAGAACATCACCCTGGTCATCCTTGGAGCCAATTCCACAGACGCACGGCTTTTCTCAATAGACCGAGTCACATTTAACACACTTTTCTTATGGGAACCTTTATCTATGTTATATGGTGTACACCCTGCTGCTGGTAGAGATTTATGCTTGCTCGGAGTCTCAGAAGTCTCTGGCAATGTTGGTTCGTCTTTAGTAAAAGTGCCTTCTCGTTTTAAAGGAGTTTGAGGTGCTACTGGACTTTCTACTTTAGATATATTATCCTGTGTAACTTCCATACTACTTTCAATGAGAACTGGAGTGGTATTGATAATATTTTCTGTTGTATCATCACTGGTGATGCTTATTCGGGATAAATCATCTGATTTTTCAGTAATGTTGCTATTATCTGAGCTTATAAGTGAAGATTTGGAGTTATCCTCTTTGGGTTTCGGTTCTCCTTTATCAAAAGTACTGTTTAATTTATTATTAATTGATGAAATTCTGTGTAAAGAGTTTCTAGTTTCAATATTATCTGAGGTCTTCTCCAAAACTGGATCAGTCACTTCAGTGGTAGAATTATTAACTTTTTCACTCAGTCTGTGGAGACTGGTTCTTTTATATGATGAACTGGAAATATTTTTGTCCTTCTCAAAGTCTTCTTTAGTCAAACTTGCAATAGATGTATTACTTTTGTCAAAAGTTGCATCTACAATGCTTGATTTTCTTTTTAATGCACCTTTTTTGAACTTGTCAAATGTTGAAGTGTCTTTTTCGAATGTTGTGTCATCTGGCTTTTCAAAAGTACTATTAACTTTATTAACCAATTTTTCAAATGTTGTGTTAATTTGGGTGCTGCTTTTATCGAATGTGGAATCTTTTTTATCAATTGTTGCATCTTTTTCATAAGTAGTGTTTACAATATCATTGATGTTGTCATAAGTTGTGTTTTTTAAACTTGACTGTCTTGTTTTCTTATTAGAGTTTCTAGTTTCATTAAGATCAGTTAAGTAATTGCTTTGAGTAATAGGTTTTTCATCTGTTTCTGTGTTACTGACATCCATTTTAGATTTTTCTTTAGTTTTCAATCTGATAGGAGAATGATTCGCTTGTTCGAGTGTATCAATATTGTTAGTAGAGGCTTCATTTTTCTCATAAGTAAAGTTACACACATTTGATAATCTCTTTGACTGTGTATCCCCAATACCTTTACAAAAAGAGGTACTCCTTCTTTTTTGTGAGACATTTGAATTGTTGAAATCAACTTTCTTGTTAATACTACTGTCTACAACTGTTTTATCAAAAGTATTATTTTCTATTACAGTTTTATCCTTTTTATCAAAAGTGTCATTGTTTTTACAATCATCCATTATGATAAAATCATCAGAGTCATCTTTTGTTACTGTGGTACCTACAGAATGTCTTTTATTTGAAGACTTCTTTTCTGTATTTTTTTGAGTTTGTTCAGTAACTTCAGTGCAATTTTGAGGGCTGCCTGCAGCACTATGAAACGAATCCACCGACACATTACCTCTATCAATAACATTTTTACCATCATTAGACACAAGAACATCTTCTGTTAATATAGACCTGGCTTTTTTTCCTTTCTTCTTCTTTTTATTTAACTTTTTATTGACGACTTCTGTTTCAACTTGGATTTCTTCAGGTTGAGGTTCAACACTGGTTTTCATCTTTTTATTTTTTTTAGACTTAGGTTGAGGAACCTCTGCTGGGACATTTTCCAGGTTGTCAACATTACTAGTAGTCTCCTCAATATGAATATCAGACAGCTTTTTGCCGCGACGGGACTTTCTAGTACGAATCTTATCATCGTTATTATGGTCATTGTTTGTGTTAGTCTCTACATTCAGATCTTTGAGAGTATTTTTACGTAATGCTCGACTTACTTTGGTGTCGTCGTCTGGTTTAGACGTGATATCACTGTTCATTTCATCATCAGTAGGGTAGCTCACGTAGTTATTGCGCTTTTTCTTTAATATTGGCATGCTGACATCAGCTACATCTTTCATACGCTTGCTTCGGGTCTTCCGTTCACTATTGACCACTAATTCAAGCCCAGAAGTTGATTTTTCGTGAAAAGAACTATGAATACCTGAAACACCAAAATATTTTGTTAACACAGGGTCAATTTTAAACACAGCTTGGAGCAAGATTTATGTATTTAACTCACGTTTTCCAGATCTCGTAGACATCGTTGCAATATTGTTTGCATTAATTAAACTGAACAAAAACTTCTAAGCAGTTGTAAACATTTATTTTTAGCTTTTTTAGGCCATCCGTAAACAGTAAAGCCGTTTTTACCGTTCAAAATATTCAAACATTTTTCTGACATGACGCAAGTCACACTGACATTAATAAATGTCAAACGAACCGTTTGGTCCAAAAACTTGCTTGTTTTAGCGGTCAACACTCAGTAAATAGGCCCCCCATTTACAGATTGTTTATTTGCATTAGTTAGGGCCAATGTCTTTCCATACCTAGTTCTAATTACTCAATCTATAGAAGGTGGTTGATGGTGTTTTCTGCATTGCCCATGACACATGCATGACCCTTAATCCACTTAAAAGAGAAAACTCACAAAATTATACTTTTTACACTTAGGTAGGACTGATATGTTTTGCTCCCTACATGCCTTGTTTTAAAACTGCTACAAAAGTTTTATACATAATTAGATATGAAAAATTATAGTGTTTTATCACATTAATACTCTAAATGCATAGGCACTCAATTTAAAATAATATCAAATACGTGAATTACCGCCATTTTTTAAACCACTTTTTCAATATAGAGTCTTACTATTATCGATAATACTTATCGATTTTTTTTTATAGTGTAATAGATAACCGGTATAGGTTCCATACAACTTTCGTGATGATCGTTAATTTTTTAAGTTTTAACCGACTTCTGAAATATGAGATACTGTTTTGGGTTTAGGTTATTATGTTTTTTTTAGATGTATGTTCTCCGATCTCTCCGTCAATTGTGAACCGATTTTTAATATTATATTTATGTTTGAAATAATATACTGCCATAGTAAAAAATGGTGATCTATTCTTAGTTTCGCCAAAGAACCGTTGCTCTCGCGACAGCTAGTATGGCTTGGTTTATATGTGTAGTCCATGGCTAACTACTCACTAGGGGTAAGAGGACCACCAAGGCAGTTTTAATGATTGCAGTATTTGGACCAAAATGGTTATGCCTTTTCTAAGACTGGAACCACTTTTGTCTCAATTTTGGGTTAGAAGGTCCCAAACACGAATTAACTCTCCTTTCAATTGAAACATTTGTATTATTGTTATGACTACCTAAATATTGAGGTTCATTTTGTGCATTTTAGTTGCATTTATGAAAAAAAATCTCGAAACTAAAAAAATCCAACAGAAATGACGGCGCTAAACAGCTATCATGTGGCCACTGTCGGATATTAATAAAATCATTTGGAACTGTTTTGGCGCGATTATTTTAATTGAAACCGCAATCTTTGCCAAATTATTTTTTTAATATCCTGGTGGCTACATGACAATCGTTCAAATAAAAGCAAAAATTTACTGAAATGGCATATCTTATAAATTAACCAAAGCATTTCACTTCATAATTAACGAAATATTGATTTCCAAACTGTTATATTAACACAATTTAAATATTGTAATGTGTCTTAACTTACAAAAACAATGTTGATATAAATAGTGTGATATCAATAAATGATTACTAATTATATATTTTTTTATTCTGTTATAATATAATCACTAGCCGTCAAACAGTGTTATCGATAATCGAAGTATCAGGCGGTGCATGGTGCAGCAAGCTCTATGCGCCACGCACACTACTGCAATTGGTTTTTGGTCTCGTCTTGATCACTAAATTGCCAATCTACTGTAAGCGCCAGCTTACCTCCTATATCAGCGATCGGCAACCTTTTGGCAGGCAAGGGCCACAAGGTGCCAAAATAAACTAAAGGCGGGCCGCAGTCATGGTATTAACCGTAGCGTAGAAGCCCAATACACCTACGCATAATTGGTCATATCATAAGTATTCCATAGGAAAAATAAAAATGCTATTAAAAATTGGTAAATGTCACAAAATTTAATTCGTACATGTAATACTTACATTATGTTTACATATTTTTTTAATTCTTTTAATGCGTTTATTTTGATAGAATTATAACTTATTTACAAATATTCACGGGCCGCAAGCAGAACGTCCGCGGGCCGCGCGTTGCCGACCGCTGTCCTATATGTTTTTTTTTTTTTTTTTTTTTAATGGCTCGGTTGTAGACCATTTGCCAATATCAAAGTTAAGGAAACTTATAAAACATTAAAACAATTTAATTTGGAGCGGATGGAAAAACCAGGATAGGATTTGGGAAGGATTAAATTTTTAAGTTGGTGTTTAAGTTTATAAAATCAACTAGAATAGAATATATACGAGGGTTATTATGATATAGAAGTAACTGGATAGAAGTAGGTAAAGGGACAGGAATAGATATCAAACTATTATAAAATGAATAGGAATCATAGAGGGGGCAGGAAAAAAATATGTGATTTATATCAGCTACACCGATGCCACATTCGCATTCGTCAGATTGTAAGATTTTGAGACGGGCAAGATGCGCCGGTGTGCTGTTGTGGCCCAAACGCATGCGTATAAGTGAGGAAGTTGAACGTTTATTATAAATTAGTTTGAAAAACCACGGTTGGCTCGGGATAGAAGGCTGGACTGTTTTGTAATATTTGCCCTTTACCGTAGAACTCTCCGCCCAGAGGCTATTCCAAGAATCTTGAAGATAGTCTGTGGGTAAAGAGCCAAGGTCATGGCAAAAGTTTTTATAGGGAAACATATCACCATCGACGACAGCCTCATTGGCCAGTTTATCTGCTCTACAGTTATCAGAGATGTTACTGTGACCAGGTATCCACGCAAAACAAACAGAGTAACCCGAGATGTTGCACATGTTTAAAAGCTGACGTAACTTAATGATAATAGGGAAAACGGTTTTTAACTTAAAAGGAAACTTCGATAACGATTGTAGCGCACTCATAGAATCGGTAAAAATTATGGTTTTCTTTAACTGTAATAAAAGGACTAATTCTACGGCCTTGAGGAGGCCATAACATTCACCGGTAAAAACAGAGGTCTGTGGAGGGAATTTCACCTTTTGAACTATTTTAGATTGATGGTGGAATATCCCAACACCTACGTTACCTGATCCTATATGGTTTCGGGTGACATTTTCGCTCGATCTACGATTAATTCAAGCGTTTATGCTCTTTGGTTCAAGTTTTCATTTTATAAGAGCTCCGTCGACATCTATCTACTGTCTAGTGTCTGTCATGTCATTTGAAATGTCAAAAATAAAACTAATTCGACAACGGGCGGAGGGCACGGCGAGTGACGCCGTGTTGTGATTTTTTATAAACCTAGCTCATTAGTATAGTTGGGAAGTTTAAATAACGTATTTTCCAATACAAATTTAATGTAACGGCTTAATTGATAATGCCATTTAAGTGATTTGGTATGACAAACTCGAACTGTAAGTTGTAACTGACAATGGAAAGACGGGCTTACACGCTTGTATTGTTATTATTGTGTATTTGGGGATGCAGTGGCGACCGTGGCGATATTATTGGCTGTTATAAGCTAATAGTGGAAAACGTTTTAAATACTCATACCGGGCAATCGGTGGATGTATGTTTAGCCGCGTGCGAGCAAGTTTACTACAAGTACGCTCTAATTGGCAACGAGTCTAACTGCTACTGCGGCAACTCCCCAGGTCAGTTCCAGCTGCCCTCTGAGTCATGTGCGACTCCGTGTCCGAAGAACGACAGCCAAGTATGTGGCGGTGACAATGTGGCTAGTGTTTATGATACAGAAGTAATATCCCCTGGCCCTCCAGCAAGTATAGAAGTTGGTAACATCACCGAGACCACACTGAGGGTCCGGTGGACTGCTCCCAACGCGTATTCAGTTATCACAGGTTATGTTATTAGAGCTAAGGTGATTGAAACATACTCTGATATAACTCTCTTAGATCTTGAATGGAGAGTGTCAAATAAAACATTTTATACTGAGTTGTTGAATCTCCAGCCAGGGTCCAGCTACCTTATCTCAGTGGCAGCAGTGAATGATGGTTACGAAGGTCCAAATGTGACTACTATAGTAGAAACAGTAATTGGTACTCCTGACCCTAGTCCTCCAGACATAGAAATTAAGGAAAGGAAGGGTGACAAGATGTTAGTTCATATTCCTGAAGCCAGGAATGTCAATGGTCCTGTGTCTATGTACAGAATTGTTGTTTCTATTGAGTTGTACCAGCAAGGATTTATTGTAGATACACTAGGTAACTATACCTATGCTACTGAGCAAGGCCTGCCATACTACATCACAGCTGAATTAGACCCTGATGATATCAAAAACGATTTCATTATTGGAGACCAGAGAACTTATAATGGTTTTTACAATGCTCCCCTGCTCTTGGTGAATGATATAGAAGTTTCTTTAGGAATAGTAAGTGAAAAAAATCATGTGAAAAAAATAAGATATGCAGAATCAACTAAGAAAATAATTTTAAATATTAATGAGCCTGAGGAGACTTCTCCAATGGTGATAGCTCTTGGTGCTGCTATAGCTATCAGTGTAGTGTTACTCCTTATTGGAATAGGCCTGCTTATTATTTTGAGAAAGAAAATAGAACTGGCAAGACTGCAGCGAGGCTCCCAGTCTATGCCTTTAAGTTTGAGTGAACCATGCATGGAAATAGAAAACTCAGGATTCATGCAAGAAGATGATGAAAGAGTAGATTATTATAGCAATTTGAAAAGAAAACTCTGGAACATTCCAAGGAACTTGATTGATATTGATATATCATGTGTGGTAGGGGTGGGCAGCTATGGCAAGTTTACCAGAGGCAAAGTGCAGCAACATGGGGCTCAAACATTAGGGCTGGTACATGTGGTGAATGACAGAGAGCTAGAGAGGTCTGAGAAAAAGCAAATGCTTCAGGAGCTGGATCTTCTGATCAAGTCCAGTGAACATGAAAATGTTATAGCACTTATTGGCTTCTGTGAGACAAATACTACTTTATTTGTAGTGTTAGAGGATATAAAACTTAGCTTCAAAGAAATGCTGCTACAGGCTAGACATAGAGATCTTCAGAACAACAAATTTTGTCTGGTTCCAGAGAATAGAATGCTCCAATATATTGTAGATGTGGCTCAAGGTATGGAGTACTTGTACACCAAGAAGATTCTCCACAAGCGTCTTAGTTGTAGGAATGTAGCTATAGCAGAGAATGGTATGGCAAAAGTGTCTGGTTTTGGACTATCACATATGAGGCCTTTGCATGAAACTCCGGATTATACAAGATGGACATCACACGAGATGTTGCGGCAAACTAGATTTAACCCCAAAGCTGATGTCTGGTCATTTGGTGTGTTGATGTGGGAGGCACTCACAATCGGCGCTACTCCCTACCACCACAGTTCAAGTAAAGATGTGCCTGCTCGCATTTTGAGAGGAATGCGACCATCACAACCTTCTTACGTTGGTGATGAACTGTTTCAACTGTGTCTGCAGTGCTGGCAGGTGGATCCTGATGAAAGACCTACATTCTCTAGCCTAGTTCATGATCTAAGAGAGTTTGCAGACTCCTCACGTAGTAGAAGTTTAAGCTTTACTCATTATAACGGTTTTAACTTTGAACCTCACATACCACAGTATGAAGTCATCTCATAGTATTAAAATACTATTGTATGAATGTCACATTACAAGTGACAATGAGTATATAATGTAATTTACATACTAATGTTACCTAAATGTCGAAGGTATAAATTAGTATCCAAAGAAATTATTTGTATTGTTTTCTGAATCAAGTTTTATCGGGAAAACTAATTAACAGTATAATTAAGCATTTTCCTGTTCTTTGAAATATGTTTTTATGTTATCTGAGTGTAAAATGACCTATGACTTATGAACATGACATAACTTAATGTAACAATAAGTATTGATGAGCACAGATTTGCTTCCATACATACCTACATTCCAATATTGTTTCAGTTTATACTCGACCCGCCATCCTCATATGAATTCACCAATACGTATTTCCCATTATCTTGCAGTTCTAAATTTGTTAGACACATGTGTAGGAGCTATTAGATATTCTGTATAAGCTCTACGATTTGGCAATTTATATTTTATTGACCAATTTTTATTTATTTACATTTTATAATGTATTTTACTTTTATTGATTTATTTGTGGTGTATATTTTGATGACATGTTTATTGACATAGCATTTAAGTTAATGAGCATTTAGTATTGTAGATTTTAGTATTAGAAGCCTAACTAACTTCTGACTTATCTAAGATACTTCTCCGTCTAAAATAAAATCATGACATTTTGTATGTATTATCTTCGATGCCACACAAAACTGATGCAGTTTTTATGGTGTCACTTGTGAAGCAACAACAACTATTATTGTATAACTTTTTTCCCTAGGCCAATATAATTTTCTTAAAATTCTACGTACATTTCCATAAGGCAGTTGTCCTACCACTACCGCTGACGAGACAACGATTCACTATCGGTAATTTTCCCGCTCAAACAACAAATACATAGATATATTCCGCGTGAACAAAAGAGATGCATGCATTTATATTAATTGTTGATCGCCAACTGTCCACACTGCACGCGAGAACTCTGTCTACTAGTTTGTCGCTGAGCGACAAGAGCTATCAAAAATAATACTCGCTACGATGAAAACTCGTGTCGCGCGTGCAAGTTAGCATAGGAATAAACGCCGCGAGTAATCATCTCCCGTTGCACTGGCATACTCTTATAGTCCAGCGACGACAAAACAATATCGCAAACTAGCTTCTCATCAACTCGTTTTCTACTGGTTTTCGTTTATCGTCTGGTGGGTCAACTGCCTATAGGTAATGTTCTTAAATAATATACTTTACTGTGAGATAATACATCAAAGATATGTAGTCAGATATCACAGGCAGTTGTAGGCTTATGAAAATGTTACCTTCCCAGAAGACTTTAGTTCTAAGCTAGCTTAAATGATCTGACTTAATTTTATGTACTTGATTAATATTAAATTTTTGTAATTAATCGGCAATAAAAGACAAGCAGCTCAGTATGGTATAATTAAATAGTGATGTGTTAACTAACATAAAAATCTTGTTAAAATGAACTGTCACATTCTTACTAGTTTAAATGACGAGATAACAGACTTTGTCTGTTCGTCACAAACGAAATAACCTATTTTAGCTATAATGAGCTTGTAAGACGTTTATGAATACGGGGGTAAGTATTTACTACAATACTTAGCTCCACATTTTCCTCTCCCCTAACCCCACTCTTTTTTTTAATCCTATAATAGGTTTGCGCTTGACCACAACTTGCCTGATGTGAAGCAATGTTGCAGTCTACGATGGAACGCGCTTACCTAATAAATACCACCCCTTCCTTCCTTCTTCCCCACTCTATACTCTCTTTCGTCTTCCTACAGTTACCCATTTCACTACCCTTATCTCCTCTCTTGATCAATATGTTATTGTAACTCATTTTTATATTGTATAGGTACTAAAAAAAAATAGGTAGTGATTTGTAAACTAGTTATAAAATTCAAAAATTAATGCTGAAATACTTAATTATTTTTAGCTTGATTAATAGCTGTGTGATAGTCATTGATCTGTATTTACTTAATTCCGTCCATATTTATGTATTTTTGTACGAATCTCATATTAATGATAACTAAAGTTAATTTTGTATGTAATCAAGTGGCAATTTAATACACCCGTAACGTACTACTCGTTGTTTTAATTTTGTTCAATAAAATTACAAAAGTAATTAAACAATTACATATTATGTTTAAAACACATTAAAAAAAATATTTGATAATAAAGTGTTATTACAGCTTATATGAATTTTTAGACGAGCCAGTAGTGCTCACCTGACAATATTATTATAAAAAAAAATCGATTATAATTCTATAGGATATTCTGACATCTATATTTATATATATAATTCTTCTGTGTGTGTACTGTGTATGTCACTGAACTTCTCTCAAACGACTGGACCGATTTTGATGAAATTTTTTGTGTGTGTTCAAGGGGATCTAGGAATGGTTTAGATTCACAATATTCTCCGCTGGCGGTACGAAGTTCGCTGGGGCAGCTAGTTTACTATATAAAAATAAGTCGGGTTTTCCTTCCTGACGCTATAACTCCCGAACGCACGAACCGATTTCCACGGTTTTGCATTCGTTGGAAAGGTCTCGGGCTCCGTGAGGTTTATATCAAAGAAAATTCAGGAAAAATTTCAACAGAAAAGCGGGAAAATGTTACATAAAACGAAGCCATCTGGTGGCGAAACGGAGTTCGCCGGGTTTGCTAGTTTTATTTAATTATGCATTCAATTGTGACATTTATACTTTTAATAATTTTTATTGTATAACTTGGACTTGAGAACTTTTGTGCGCCGATCTGGCAAAAACATGTAGCCACTACAAACTATTTTTATAACACCTTCACTGCAGACTTGGCTTTGTATTATGTACACTCGTGTCTTTACAAAATAAATATCTTATCTTATTCCAAGTGGTGCATGTGTGAATGGGTATAGCATAACAAATCAAACAACTCTGTTCTCATATTATTTAATGTTAATATAATATAGACATGTTCAAGGTACCTTTCAATTGGTTTCCAGCTTTAAACACTAAGACAATGTAACCTTCCATTTTTACCTCTTATCATTTACAACATTGCAAAATAACACTTCATTAGAAAATCAATCTGATAGTACAACTAACTAAACAATAATAAACATTGACTAAAATATAGCGAATTTCAAATTCAAAACATATTTATTATTTCAACATCATATTTTTAATTCAACTTAATTAAAAATTATATCCTCGTTACATAACATTGCAGACCCGTTTATCATAAACCAAGTTAACAAAAAATATTAATAATAAAAAATAAAAATTTTCATCACTGAACTGTACAGCAACAAAGTTTATTATCAACGTATGACATTTACACAAACGTACGAGCTGCTCGCTCTATACATACTTATAATACGCAACAAGTTATAATTCAATAGAATTAGTATAACATATCAATCTCAACATGTGTAAAGGTGATGAGACAACGACTGACGGCGCTAAGGCGCGACCGCTCGCCGCCACTCGCAGCGCGCGACTGACGAGTCGGAGTGCACTGAGTGGCGCGGGCGGCGCAGGCGCACCCACACTCGCAGTAATGAACCGTTCAATCGGGCGTGAGAATGGATCTGACAGATGCAGCGAGTGCGCCGCCGCGGGAATCGCACACGACTGTCCCGACAGACGAGCCCGCATGAAACCGAGTGACGTTTTACAATTTAATGATTAAAAAACAATTTATATTACAATTAATCCCTACCGATTGGGACGCGTTCGTGACGATGTCAATATGCGCGAGTTGATTCCTCAGTCTTTAATAAATTGATGACAATGAGCAAGGAGAATAACGTAAATGAAATAATGTTATGCAATTATATACAGATAGCGAGCGGCGCGCCCGTGTGCGATTCGCGCCTCCCGACGAGCGCGTGATGTCTTAATGTTGAGTTCGAGTCGAACGCACAGCCTTGTTCCTACACGATACTACTGGCGCCCGACAGCTGCGGCATCGAGCGCGGACGCCTCTACACTACCTACCGTAATTACAATAAACCACTCTATCAACAAATTCAACAACATTTAGCTATTAAAATTAAACGGAGGATGAGACAGACGCGAGAGCCGCGCTGCCGCCTGCCGGACGATACCTACCTTACCTACTGCCCCTCCGCTCGGGTGCGGCCGGGGCTACTGCACTACTTATTATCTCTCCACGCTATAGGTATTCACCCGGATCATTATTACCGCACATTAAAATTATTATTTTGTATTCACGTTAATATACTCTCAAATATTGTAACAACTTCAATATAACAACATTAACATTTTCCAGTAATTTTAAAAATTATCTATACGTACCCATTATATTGATTTTAATATGTTAATAATTATAACTAACTAGAATTCCGATGATAACTATTAAAGTGTGGGGTGGACGCGAGATGTCGCCAGACGGTGCATAGCAAAATTATTGCTTTCAAGAAGGCAAGTTGAGTATATTAGGGAAACGACACCCGCGACCTACCAATAACAATAGGCAAGTAACTAAGAGAGAGTCATAGAAAACACCGAAAACCCCCGAGCTCGCCCGAACTGAATGCCGAATAAATGATACACCTTTCGGGTAAACATTTTGCTAATTGACGTATTTCACTTACACATACCGACTAATCAAGATTTAGTTGCGATAAAATTGAGCGTGTTTACGGCGCGTGGACCACGCGATCAGGCTTGGCTGACACGACCACGCGTCTGTGCGCTCGCCGTTGCCACATGACATTTCTAATGCTATCGACGATAAAACTTTAACGATCTTATGCAAACTTATTTCTAGTCGCTTTTAAGTTAAACAAAGAAATCAATTTGACCGTTATAGATAAATTATGTAAAACGGTACTTAAAACATTTCGTGATTTAGAGACTAGTGTCACACCTTCTTATTTCATTACCATCTCGGCTACAGCGAACGCACAAGCAGATATTTATTAATTGACAAAAGACGATATATCCCCCAAATATATATATATAGATTAGATGAGAGGAAGTTGAAAAAACACCGGAAATTCATTCAACAGCGTTACCTACTTTAAAGATTGAATATACATTAACTAGCTACTATAATGCCACACTAGACTGCGCAATGTAACTACATAACACACGTGTATACGTAATAGATCAGTTAACAATACATACAAGTTTGTCGAAATGTCGTTGGACAGTCAACACGTCCGGCCGCCGCGACGTCCCGCGCCGACTGACGAGTTGCTGCGGGGGGCGGGGGAGCAACAACGGGGGGCGGGGGGCACCCGCAGGGGGCGGGGGGACCCGCAGGGGGCGGGGCGGCGCGGCGGACGGTGCCAGTCACTAACTTACAACAACATTATTGTACTTGCTATTATTTTCACTTTTCACGGAAGTAAAAAGGTTATGGCGTAACGAGCGTGCCCACTTCCCTAATAATTAATTAGTTAAAATATTAATTATATTTAATTACCTTAATATCGCATAGTGATGAAAGTATTATAGCTGAGAAACGTCTCAATTCCGATTTACTTACAAACTATCGTACATTGCTTCTGTCATTAAGCCGATTTCACATTATTATACGTTTTATTATGATTACGTTATCATTTGTACTTCATACCGTCATTCAAATGTTAGTATTCACAGCTAGTAAGGAGTTTTCACTCTTGCATTGTATAGTATCACGCGAATGTAACTTGGCGCCCGACCCGGGACCGGAGATGTACAACAATTTAGCCTTATCATTATAATTATTTGTAACATTTTATTGTGAACATTACTCGAAGCACAACAACCGACATTGTGAACATTATCACATGTACTGTTATATTATTTTAAAAATCACAGTTAGTGACAAAACTCAACATTCAGAATTTCTAACCAGTGACTTGGAGGTTCGCCTCCAATCAGTATCTACGTTGAACGATGGCACTTGTGAGGTAAACGAACTGCTTAAAACTACCCTCCGGTGCGCACCGGCTCCTACACTAGGAGACTGTCACGAAGTACCTTGACAATGTCAAAAACAATCACAGTTTAATATTATGTAACGTTACTAACGAAAGTTCTCGACTTTTTGTCGTTGCGACTGAAACGACACGGCATCATATCACGTGCTACAATCGGTGCGACAAAAGATCGCAATCGCTAAACCACTAACAGACGCTAAAAGAACATTTTTCACTAAACGACTGCGCAAAAAATAAAATATTCAATCATATAATTAATGTAAATAAGATTATTATATCATTTATATTGTCATCGATATATAGAAATCTGCTTTAAAACTTTAAAATATTTCATATTAATGTTTTTCATCTAACAATTATAATCTGGACACCACACATTATTATTAAAATTGTACTTATATCGTAAGACAAAATTTAGACCGATAACAAATCAATAACATTCTAATAACATAACGAAATATATTTCAAAACAATTTCATTGTCAAATAACTTCAAATATTTGTTTAAAAAAAATGTGTAAAAAAATAAAGATCTTTATCGAGAGAAACCAGGAATGAAGAGCTGGTTGATCAGCTCGGAGACAAACAGAACAGATAATACCATTGACTGTGTACATGAAACATTCCTGCGCGGTCAGACATTTGCACAATGTCCAAATTATTTATTTGTACGACCGCTGTGCGGGACATTACCATCCGTTTGACTCCATAATGTACAAATTAAACGTTAATAAACTGGCAAGGCAACGTTTAACCTTACACGATTCCCCCACCACACTAAAGCCCCACATCCCACAAGATACTCGACCGACCACTACTACTTTGGTCATGTTAAAACTCCGATAGTTCGCGAAAGGCGTCCCCGATTCCCTCACTAACACTATCCCCTAATATACCGTATCATTATTAACCCTAATGAACTAAATGAAAATAACTTATCAATGGTAACATTTACAATGAAATCAACTTTGTAAATAAAATAAAAACATACGCTGCGGTGAATAATATACAAAAATAATATGTGTATGGAATAGGAATTTCCGTGATAGGAGATATCACAATATTTCGTCATTATAATCTTAAACAACAATAACTTCCGCTAAGCGGTAAAATAATTATTCGTCATCACGATAAGAAATAAAACAGTCGCGTCGGGGAGCGAGCCACCGCACCGTCAACGGTGACGTCGTCGAGCGTCGCGGGCGCATCCTCGACGCTACTATACAACATGCAACCGAACAGTTAGACGTCTACTTGCAAATAGGTAACTAGATGTGAAGCTGCGGCACCGCGGCCGAGGACTGACTAGAACTAGACGCGTAGCTACTACGGCACTACCTGCTACGAGCTACGCCGTAGCGCCGCGCCTGCTACGGCGTAGCCGAGCGTCGCTACGAGCGGCGAGGGTTGGCGCCCAGCTGGGGCCGTCCCTGCACGCTCGAGGTGAGCCGACTCACCTTAACAGTGGCTGACGGTCACGTGCAGGGAACACGACACGTTCCTTATTGCATAAGACTTAGGGTTCAAATTTCACCGGTTAGTTAAAGTGACTTTACATAATATGACTAAGAGAATGTTCTAGGTTAACAACAGCCTGCTAAATTCCGAGGACGGTCATCAATAAATTGCAAAATACTTTCTACTTAAAGATTTTTAGGAGATTTGAAATCTCATCCGTACAAGTAATCCCGGTGAAACGTGACGCTAAGGTTTGTACCGTTTGGCGAGGCGGGCGCTCATTGCATAAGTCCGGAGATGGCGTTGTGTCGCGTACGCTTGAGCTCCTCCTCCTGTATCTTCTGCTCGATGAGGTAGTGCGCGGAGGAGATGGCGCCGGGCGACCCAGAGATGGTCACGATGCGGTTGCGGGTGCCCGGCGCGAACGTGCCCTTCTTAGAGATCTGAATGTTGGCGCCCGACATCTGTTGGATCTCGACCAGGCTGCGGCCGCCCGGACCTGGGGAACGATCACCACACTCTACATCACGCATATATATACACGTCATAGTCGGGTGCCAGAGCCAAAGGTCACACGACCCACATCGAATCTGAGCTTAAAAGTGTAGTGTAAGAAGGGGGAGTACGTACCGAGAATAGCCCCGACGATGACCTCCGCAATCTCAACGTTCTTGGAGTCCTTGGCGCCCGCGTCAGCCGGAGTGGGGCTCTTGGAGAGCGGCAGCAGGCCCGAGGGGAACCCGCCCGCCACCTGCCCGCCCAGCGAGATGGGCGCCACGGCTGCGGAAAGCGACACTCACAGCCCGCCCTGCCCCGCCCCGCCCCCCGCCCCTCGCCCCCACCCCAGAGAACCCTACGCGCGAATGTTACGTCGCCGCTCGGGTTTTGTATTTGAACATTTCAAGAAATTTATATGTATACGAAATTTTAATACAAGTAACAACGACACAACTTGAAAATGATCCAAAACTGACGATTTTATAATGACAATGTTTTTAAACTACCCGAGCGACCGATAGTGTGACTAGATTATAGCTTAGTATGAGCAACAAATAGTGCGCGTGGGCGGATGACGTCACGCTAGTACGTTGATGCAATGTTACAAAAGATATGACATTGTACGAAAGAATAACTATGGTTTGGCGCCCAAATGGGACTAGGAGTTAGTATTTGGCGCCCACTAGGGGGCTGCAGTTAATTTATGGCGCCCACTGTGCAACTATTAAACATTAGAATAAGTTATTCTTTCTAGTAATTACTTGTATTATGGACTAGTTTACCATTAGACTTGTAAACACTGTCCAGAATACATAATGTGTTATGTATTGTCAACATGTGTATGGAAAAGCGATGTAATTTGGAAAATATTTAGTTAAAACTAAAGTTGACCAATTGTGGTTAAATTAACAATACACAAGACATAACAAAAAGAAAGATTTCGCATGCAATCTATCTAAATTAGAGGAATTTATTATTGTTGATTTTCTTTTAAGAAAAGTTAAAATTTTGAGATCGTGTTTTGGATCTTAATAATTTTCTATTTCAGCCTAATTGTATAGGTATTGTAATCCTTATATATCACGTATATATCAAATATACTGTGGCCAGAAGTAGGGGTGGGAGAAAATGACTTACTCCGAACGTTGAGACTAGTGGGGCGGCAAAATCACTCATAAATTGTTTGTAACGAGAGCCAGAGGGCGCCAAGTTGGTCTTTTGCACCCCCTGCAAAAATATGAAAACAAGGCCCTTTAGTATGCTGCCACTGGGTTTCGTATTCTACCATACAATGATGTCGGTTCAAAGCAAAATTTATCCTATAATCTAATTTCTTAAATAAAGTACAGCGAAAACGGCTAAATTTGATAAACAATGGGAAACATTACAGTTCGACACTCACGCGTCGTGAACCATGTATAATTGTTGCTAAACGCAGATATAACTCGTGCCCATTTTTTATCAAGTCTTACTGTAAACCTAATATGTTCCAGAAGTATTAAAATTAAACCAAATATAAAGGAGATGTCATAATAATCTTAGCTTTCATTCTAAAGAACAGGTGAGGTGTTTTACAGTGAGTTAATGAAAACCAAAACACGACCAACAAGAACGGAAGCGAAGGTTAAAATAATCACGTTAGCCAATTACAAAACAATAGTTACTCTGGATATTCCCTCAATTAAAATCAAATAATTTAAATCGTCTAAGTTATATTCCTACAGTGCAATGAATGAGATGTACATAGCGACTACTAAGAAATATGAATGGCGTATGGTATACCTAATTGATGCCACGCTTACCGTAATCATTACCATATCAATCACGT
This sequence comes from Meganola albula, assembly GCA_936450015.1. Taxonomy (NCBI): domain Eukaryota; kingdom Metazoa; phylum Arthropoda; class Insecta; order Lepidoptera; family Nolidae; genus Meganola; species Meganola albula. The sequence goes on from OW388160.1 coordinate 12,524,300, forward strand.
ATGACATGTCCCTATTTCGTATTTATTTCACATTTATTTTCTAAATATTTTTGTGTCATTCCACATTCAAAACTAAAACAATTCCCGCAATAATTGTTGTTTACAGAAAATCCTATAATTCACGCTCGATTGTTCCATATTTGAAATTCTAAAAATGATTCTATCGTTCCATATTTAAACAATTTCTTTTTTATTTTCAAAATCAAAATGATATCGTTTATTGTCTATGAATGACATTCCATTGTTCCATATTCAGAATATGAACTAGTAATAACCGTGGAATGTTCCAGAGTAACCAGGCAGTTCAGATGAGAAGCTAGTGAACATTATAATTTGGAGGCGAGGGAGTTCGGGGTTACCTTTCTTTCCGTTAGCAAGTACAACCGCGGGACAGGGCTGTACTTGGATCAATCAGATCAAGAGACATAAATATATTGTAATATAAGAATACACAATTAACAGTGAAAATATATTGAAGGTGTTCCAAAGAATGTTTTGTCGAATAATGTAGGTACATGAGATTTTTAATACGACCGGACAAATAAACGTAGAGTAAGCTGAGAATAGCTTTTTTAACAACCGAGCCTTTATTAAAAAAAAACAACTTTTTTATGTTTTGTTTACTTCTTTTTTATGACACTTCAAAATCATTTGACAGTGACAACACTTTAATTGGCTATTCTCAGCTTACTCAACGTTTATTTGTGAGATGGATCAACTTTAATATATTTTCACTTAATTGTTTTATAAATATAGTAGTTTTTGCCGATTTATCGATTTTGACTGTTAATTACATTATAAATACTTACCGATATGTATCGACGCTATAAATATAATAAATAGAACGGCAGTGATTTGTATAGGACGTGTTCAGGTAAAAGGAACCAAATTAACCAATTTTCAGCTTATAACCGAATAGTAAATATGGCAGTCGTAGGAAGAAAATGTACAGCTCTTATAGAGCTAGAAGATGCTTAAAGAGCTATAGGCCGACCGTTTAACTCGCGTATCACCATCTTAGGTACAAAGTCATAAAACATTAATTAAATCTCTTACGAGAACTATTTAACCACAGATAAAAGTAATGTAAGACTATTCGTCACTAATATCCATATCGCTTGAATCATCATCACTGTCTGTGCAGCTTGAGGAGTCAGAATCGTGGCGATAGGCGATACGCGAGTTAAACGGTCGGCCTATAGCAAGAAGAAAACGTACAACACACGAATAGATAACTGCACATAATGAAAGCTTCATACCAACGCCGCGCGAGATTCCACTACTACACGCGCGTGTATGTGTGCGTGAGATGTCACTGATATGCGCGGGAGTGAATCTGTATGCATGTTTTTTTAAATAAAAAAAATTACCGCTTAAAAAGTGGAAAATAAGATTTACATTTGTTAAATTGAAGTAGGTGCTAAATCGGTAAACTAGAACAGCATATTTAGGACGAAAAGCAATCCTTTGTAGGATATCGGCATTTGGTTTATTTATTTTCAATATCCGTGTAACAATCCTGTTTGAGTTTTTAATTTTGTAGGAAGCTTTCATTCTGCACGAATCTATTCATGTGGTTATAGTAGCGTGTTTTTGAAACACATTCCTTCATAGAAATACTTGGCAGGTTGATGACGTGGTTTTTGCCTGAGCACGCCCTTTGAAAGGAGTTGTTATTTCTTGGATTTTCATAATCAACATTGGATAGTACCTTGGCCCGTACACAAAACAGCGTCGAGCGGCTCAACTATCGATTTTACAATTCATTACTCGTCAGCGTTTTTGTTTTTAGACTAAAGAATATGCAATAAACATATTTTGTTGATTAGTCTTGGTATATGTTCACGCTGAAAATATATACAAAACTTTGCAAGGATGTTATTATCTACTTTATGGAACAGTTGCCGGAGTGTGGAACTAGATACATATTCATCTTTAGTTGCACTACTCGCTGCTGAGTCGCTCGGGCGGGCAGTGGGCAGGTATCGGCAAATATCATTGACTTTCCACTATTCCCAGTTTGACCAAATTAAGTTCACGTCGTGGCCATATCGTAGAGGTAGTATTTAAGGAAATGTGTGTATGTATAGATCGCGTCGGGTGTGCGTGCAGTATAAATGCTAAATTCTGCGATCTGTCCACGATCGGGTCGATAGGTAGTAGGGTAGGTGCAGCGGTGGGCAGCGGGACGTACCGAGCGGCATCTGGCCGATGGGCCCGAAGACAGCGGGCGGGTCCTGCGCGGGCAGCGGGAAGTAGGCGGGCAGCGCGGGCGCCGGCAGCGCCGCGGGCAGCGCCAGCCCGAGCACGCCGTGCTTCACCAGCAGCGCCAGCGCCGCCAGGATCTCCGACAGCCCCGCCTCGCTGTACCCCGCCTGGCGGAGAGCCATCTGGGATACGAGGTAGCTTCAGTTTTTAACGTACTTCCGAAACGAACGGTCCGTTTTTTAAATTCGTGCGGCTGTAACTTCGTGATAATGGAGCAAATTTGAAATTTGTTTTAAAAGATAATATAAAATTTCGATGCCGTTTATTCTAAGTCAAAAAATGGTCCTATTGAAAATTAAATTAATATGTTAAATTATTAATAAACCTAGTACACCCTGTATATGATGGACGCATAGTAAAGTAACCCACCTTGATATGGTCGAGCGTGTGCTGTGTGAGCGGCGCGGGCGGCGGCGTGCCGGGCGGCGCCAGCGACAGCGACAGCGACAGCGCGCCCAGCGAGCCGCCGCCCGCGCCCAGCACGCCGCCCACGCTGCCCACGCCGCCCACGCCGCCCACGCCACCCACGCCGCCCGTCAGCGCGTGCCCCTGCGCATACACACCACGGTCTGGACTACTTGATGATGTAAACAGCTGCCGAACACCAATATTTATCGTATTTATCTAGCAGGATGACATGGACATTGCTAAAAATCAGTGCTGTGGGTCGACGCGGGTAGATACTAACAGCATTTACTGAGCAATGTCCACGTTTGACACTGATGGGTTACACTGTTAATTGTTGTTTTTTGTTTTATCGTTACACTGGCGACCCGTCCTAGCTTAGCAATGTGTTATACTTATAAACCTTCCTCTAAAATCACTATCTATTAAAAAAACCGCATCAAAATCCGTTGCGTAGTTTTAAAGATCTAAGCATACATCGGGATATAGGAACAGAAAAAGCGACTTTGTTTTATACTAGATAATGATGGGTTTTTTATTTATTATTTGATTGTATGTATCCTGTCCGTATCAAATAAATGTTTCTTTCTTTGTCTCTTCTTTTATTTGATAATTAAAATTTTCGAAATGATTCAAGAAATTTTGCACAGGCACAAATAATTAGTATAGATACGAGTTTTGACAGGAAATGTCACTGTTTTTATACCTCTAATCAGTACAATAAAAGTTAGTGACCTTGCGTCTCAAACTAGGGTGACCTATATCTTGATGTTCTGTTTAACTTTAAAATGTAATACCATAAAAAAACAGTAGATAGTGAAGTTGTTAATGTATGCGAGTAGAGGCTGTAGAAGCTGTATAAGCTGTAGTAGTGTGCGAGTAGAAGCTGTTAGTGCGTGTGGAGATGTGGCGCGCGTCGTGTCCACGCCCACCACTGACTCACACGCGAGGGGACCGCTCATCTAGTATTACAACTAAGCGGAAAGTTTCAAGCTGTTAATGCTGGAAATAGTGTTACGAAGACGTCATACGACCGCTCATACTCTACCCTTATCCTGGTTTTAATTTATAAACAATAAAATTTTAACAATCCCAATACATATTTTTTTTTAACAAAGAACCTTCTATATCACTTCAACTATCTAACAAAAAAGACGTATGGCACTCGGAGACTGCCGCGGTATAGCATTTTTTATCAACTTATTTAATTATAATTATTTATTTATTTTATTTTTGCAGTATTTTTTTTCTTTGTTTTTTTTTTATTATTAATTCAAGTTACACTTTTTGAGCGTGGTGACTGATAAGAAAACAAATTACAACCAACAATACAAGCAATATTACCGATACAACCAATGCCACCTAGAGGCGAGTTGCTGAACTAAAGAGACGCGTGATATTTCAAAAAGTTATTAAAAGTTCTGCTATTCATCGATAGATGGCAAAACTACTAAAAAGTAGCACCGCTGCGCCGGTCGGAGTGGGGGGATGTTAGGTTATTTTCGTTACGAAATTTCTGGATTCGGTCTCGAGCAAGGCCCGCGATAGAAGCTATGCAATAGCTTAAAAAATGTGCATCACAGAAAAACCCGTCAAACTACCGCGGTTTTTTTTCGGAGTGTTAAAAACCACCCCTAATTTTGTATAAACACTACCGTAACACACAGGAAAACATACGAAAACTCCATCTCTATCTCTTATGTATGAGTAAAAAGAGATACGCAGTGTTCGAAACATGTTTTGTTGTGCAGTACAAATGGACAGTAAATGTAATTAAAACGCTTTACAACAGTAAATACTAAAGCACACCGTCATGATAAGGGTAGAGAATCAAACGTACTTATGGTCAAGAGGTACTATAAACATTCAAACATTACCGCCACCTTCGATCAACGTTGACATAGAAACTTGGCCACGAAACATCGTCGAGCGGAGCGACAAGCGATTTTACAATGAAGCGATTTAGATCAAATTTGAAATTTTGAGGTGGTTTTTTTGTCCTATAATAAGCTTGCGCTTGACAACAACTTTCATTGTTAAGCAATGATGTAGTATACGATATACAATAGTTTTTATACGTTTTTTTATTGTGAACACAAAAACGAGTTTTAATTTTGTATGGTAGTAATTCACTTCAAGATTGATAGGTAGATGGCGTTGCGCTATAAATAAGGAGTCGCTAGCGTCAACTACAATGTTATTCACTGTTTGAAAGATATCAAAGGTATCAAATTTAGCTTAGTTTTGTTTGGTTTAATTCGTTTAATTTAAAAAGTACAGTAATCTAAGAAACGGGAACAGACAGATGTCACAGTGAGCTTACTATTGAAACATAAAATATCTAGTCACGGTTGATGTGTTTAGTGGTCAGGTTGTAACACTATTTCGAGTCCTGAAATTGTTTGATCGCGATGAGCGTCCCGCAAGCTTGAACGAGCGGCAGTAGGGAGCGTGTGACGTCACCTCTTTCACCTCGGCATTGGGCACCGCGTACGGGGACCCGGTGGGGTTGTAGTTAGCGACGGGGCCCGCCACGTCCGCGTACGACACGTTCGGACACGACCCCGACTGCGGGTCGTCCACCACCTTCTGGAGGATCATCACACATGCTTTCTTGTTGTTCTCCTTCTCGCCTGAAGATTGTATAATACGGATAGGATAAATGCTGTAGTCTAAAAAAAAAGTAGCAATACACCTTCACACCACATTCATACAACACAAACATACATCATTAAGTCCTTCACTGTTTCATCTCATTGTTATTATACTCCCTTTTCACTGTTTAAATTTTTATTCATAAAAATCTTATAAGACTCTTTAGTTAAAATCGACTTTGTCTCTTTTTTACTAGTATAAATGTCAAGATGACAGACAAAGACAAACGAATTATAAACCTATTTTAGCTATAATGAGCTTTTATGACGTTTATGAATACAGGGGTTAGTTTTTAATTATTATATTTGTACTGTTCCTATGTCGAAAGAGACTTGACCATGCAACACAGGGTATCCTAGTGCGGGGCCCAGTGTCACTAACAATCTACGTACTTTCAAATAAAATAAATAAATTTTAATATAATTTGTAATAGGAATAATTGCTAAGAATAAGTTGGGCCCCGCATAAAAAGGGAGTCTCACGAAAAAGCAAAAGAGTATCCCGTGCGAAATAAAACACCTAAATAGACACTGATGAGGCAGGACACATCAAAGGCCCAATCTAGCTAATCCAAAGGCAAAATACAAATACAATTGTACGATCAGAGTCGTTATTTGCTAAGCTACGTACGAATATCGGTAGGCTAATACGTTATTGCACGGGTTCTCGGTTAAAAATCAGGCAACACATGTCTTTAAATGTATGTAGCAACTAATTTTGGTAGGGTAATATGAGTACCCTACCAAAATTGATGGAGTGTTAGTGTCGCTCAACAATTAATTATTCAAATATTACAACAAATGCAATACAGACGAGGAAAAATGATTGCGACACTTTTTAGGACAGTATGCCCGCTTCTTAAAGAACATTATAGAAGGAAAGATAGAAGGAAAACGAGTAGGATCAAGAATTAACTATATAAGACAGTGTTAAGGGTATCGGTATAGAGCTGGCTAAATCATACGGCTGAATTAAGTTAGATAAAAAATATAATTTATATCTATACTAGCGGCCCGCCCCAGCTTCGCCCGGGTAGCTTCAGCCCACTCAACAATTTACAAAAAATGTGATAAATAAAGAACCGCTCAACCGATTTTGTGCAAACTTCACATAAACCATCTACTAAATAGTCCGAACAATGCCTAAACATTTGGTTTGAATAGGTAAGCCCGTTTTTGAGTTATAAAATTACAACGAAAAGTGGCATTGATTTATATATATAGACTAGCTGCCCCAGCGAACTTCGTACCGCGCAAAATTGTGAATCTAAACCATTCCCAGATCCCCTTGAACACACACAAAAAATTTCATCAAAATCGGTCCAGTCGTTTGAGAGAAGTTTAGTGACATACACACTCACAGAAGAATTATATATATATATATATATAAAGATATATCTATATATTTAAAAAGAATATAAAGCAATAAAAGGACCGCGGGAGCATACGCGATGAACGCTAATAGTTTACGTATACTGAGGTATTATTGGTATGTACTTACATTATTAAAGTAAGTAGCGTAGAGTGCTCACTGTACAATTGTACATACCTATAACCTTACAGTCAGATAATAGAGAAGGTTGCCGTCATATCGTAAGAAGGTAAAAGAGATGGCAATGAAGAGAAAAAAATGAGCAAATCGAATATTTACACCGACAAAAGCTAAGCTCTTATTTAAAATAAATAAATATGTACCTACTTACATTAATATATAATACTAAGCACATTATAAATGTATTTATGCAACCTTGTGGCAATAACAATATGCTATTACTCATTGTCCCTTTATTATACGACCTTTAAGCTTAGACTTGATTGTTTTATTAATATGTATTAGATAATACACACAAATGTAATTTGAGCGCGGGAACACAGGGTGTAAAGAAAGATCATGTTATTTTTCTTATAAAATTTGTACAGGCTTTGGGTACGTTGAAACTTCATTAAATTAAATAAAAAGGTTGTATTCCCATAATAAATTACATCTGTATTGCTTGTATCCGAACGCAAGACGCACATCGTGCGGTGTTGTAGACCGCTGGTCACGACACGAACAATATTACCCCCGTAAATGTCTTATAAGCTCATTATAGCTAAAATCTAAATATATAAGAGAAGAAACTGACTGACTGACTGACTGATTGATTGACTGACTGACTGACATATCAACGCAGAGCCCAAACCGCTGGGTCTAGAGACTCCAAATTTGGCACATAGTTTCCTTATGGAGTCTAGGGTTGCACTAAGAAGGGATTTTTCAAAACTCACCGTTTAAGGGGGTGAAACGGGGTTCCAAAGTTTGTATGGAGAAACAAGATTATTGAGATCAATTTCGCGGGCCAAGCCGCGGGCGGAAGCTAGTTAGTTTATAATTCGCTTGTCATTGTCTGTCATCTTAACATTTATACTTGTAAGAAATAGACTAAGACCATTAACTAAATAGTCATAAAAGATTTTTATGAATAAGACCGTCGTCAGTGTTTCTGTGAATCTAGAATTGTTCCCGAAACATTACAACTATGTTGTGCAAATTGTCACTCCGTTTGTACCCTGGTGTATCTGTCAGTTAGTTACCTTTGGATGTGGTGTCGGATAGCTTATGCACAAGTTTTGTATTTTCAATAAAGACAAAATTATAAGTATTATATGCATAGTATATACCAGTTATCTGGTTTCCATAACACTAGCTCTGCTTAGCTTGGGACCAGATGACCGTGTGTGTTAATGTCCCAGAATATTTATTTAATTAATTGTAACTCTGTTTAGCCTTCTCAAGGGTATCTGTGGGTTTAGTTATTTTTGTTGTGTACAGCATGTTATAGTACTGACCGACAACAGTGATGCACCGCTCCTGGAGCGACAGCTCTTTGGCCTTCTGCGAGATTTGTACGTAGCTACCGCTCTGCTCCTTAATCTGTTTGATGTAGTTGCCGCCCTTGCCGATGATCATGCCCGCGGTTGAGTTGGGCACTAGGATCTTCACCTGGAATAAGGAAAATTTGACATTACTACGAGTATTTTCATACTTAGTATCCCATTGTTGGGCACGGATCTTCTCTCAACTATCTTACGAGTTGAGCTTAGGCCTTAATCCACACACGCTGGCCAAGTACGGGTTAATGGATGAATGATGAGTTCTTAGACATGCCAGTTTCCTAACTAAGTTATCCGTCACCGGTATTGAAAATATTCACCACAAAGATGTGTGAGCACGACCGAGAATCGAACCCGCGACCTTATAATAATATTACTAAGGCGGGGCCCGTACCGTACTGCTGTAAATAATAATATATTATTATTATTAAGAAGCCGGTTCTTATATTTTTAAAGCTATTATTGGAATATGTAACTTTTAATGGCCCTTTTAAGCAGTAATAAAATTGGGTTCAACGTCCCATGTTCAGTCATGGCCCATGAGCATACAAGCACACTTCACAGTATGTATACAGTACAAGTCAGCCTATATTAATAATAACATTTTTTATACAGTGCTCACGCCTAAATAACCCGACGATGTAAGCAGAGGTGAACATCACTCATATTAACGTAACAGATGGCGAGGCTGTTGCAGTTTATCAGGCACCAAGGAGCTTAACTGCGAGCTTAGCTTTCCCATGAACCTTCTGAGTACCTAATATACCTACTTTATCGGCGCTTCACGAGGATCGCTCATGTACTATCCGCCAAGGTAAAGACAGAAAGAGGTGAAATCAGCCGACAAAGTGTCACACACTCCTTGTTGTAATACGCTTTTATATAAAAGTAAAGCTTTCCGCCGCGGCTACGCCCGCGTGAACTACATATCATGCCCAGCAGTTCGATAAAAAGTAGCCTATTGCCTTCCTCAACAAATGGGCTATCTAACAGTGCAATTTTTTTCAAATCTGACAAGTAGTTTCTGAAATTAGCGCGTTCAAACAAACAAACTCTTCATTTTTATAATATAGATTGGGATTGTGATAAAAACGGGAAAATTTAATAATTAAGGTGTAAAACTAAATAATTATAATTACCTATGTACGATATGGATTTATTTTGTCGTAGATAAAAAAAGCTTAATTATTGTTAAACGTTAGAATGAACTTGTAAAGTGCTATATTTATTATTCGAGTTACCTAATTTATTTTAGTTCATTTTATTAACCAATAATAAAATATTGTTTTTAAAAACGGTTTTTTTTTCTTTAATTTTATTATGTATGTATTTACAAAAGAAAAGAGAATCCACCGTATTCATAAATGTCTTTTAAGCTCATTATAGCTAAACAGGTTTACAATTCGTTTGTCTTTGTCTGTCATCATGACATACATTTATACTAGTAAGAAAGAGACCAAGTCCAATTTAACTAAAGAGTCCTGTAAGATTTTTTTTAATAAGTCCGTTGATTTATAATAGGTATTACAGTTACCTGGTTCACATAACGAAGTCCACCCGTGAACATGAAGTCTGAAAAGACTTTGAAACGTCGGAATCTAAAATCTAAAATGAACCGCGATAAAATCCGTTAAAAGGTAGTTTTATTTCAGTTACCTAGTTTTCATAACACAAGCACTTTTTAAAGGATCAGATGACAGTGTGTGTTAATGTCCCAGAATATTATATTATTGAAACAGTGAACAGGTTATAGGGTAAAAAGTGTGTATTTTACTTTTTTTTTTAATTTTAAGTGAACGTAAGCCGCCATAACATAATGCTCGACATTGATCTTCGACCGTAGAGAATGATCGCACGTGGTGTTACGTAGCCAGTCACGGTACGATGATTACCTACACAATTCCACTACATTGTAATTATTTTAAAGTAGCTCGATTCGTTTCGGTTGCAATTTAATATTGTAAATACTTATAAATCAAAATATCTTTGGGCATTTTTTTTTCAATTAAATTCCTTATCTAATATTGAGCTATGCAGTATTGAAACCACGTGGTAAAGTATTTTACACTAGTTACCAGTCACCCTATATATAACCATCCCTCTTTTTTAGAGGAGGTTATAAATAGTATTGGTCCTGTTGTTCCAAACATTACTGCCTACTGTTAAAACAACAGTAAATGTTCCCAGACAGATCCCACTTCTGATGCTTGCGACAAACAACGATTTAAACTTAAAAACCAATAATTAAATTTTCTCGAGTTTTATTATAATATATATATTTTTTAATAATGAAAGAAAGGTGATGGTGAGGCATCAAGAGTGGCGCTAATGGACTACTATGCCTTCTCTTGTTGCCTGCTGTATGAATCTGGGTGAAAATTAATGTTGATATGTAGTTGAAGTGTTTGAAGAAGTACTTATTGTGTGTATTGGTGTATGTAATTGTAGAGTGTAGTGTTGTTAGTATACAGAGTGATGAATGATTGTTAGTGTAGAGTGTGTCTTAAAACTAAAAACTTAAAACTATAACTAACTTCTTTCCTCCTATTTTTTTTTAAACTACTGTTAATGTTCCCAGACCGATCCCACTTCTGATGCTTGTGACAAACAACGAGTTAAACGTAAAATCCAATAACTAAATCATCTCTAGTTTCATTATATTAGGAAATAGAAATCGGTACAATGTAGAACATAAAACCACCCGAGATTTAGAATCCAATTCGCAATATTGTTATAGATAAAAAGATTTTAATTAACATTTTCCTGTATCCACCGCGTAATAAGGCGACGTTACACGGAAAAGCAATAAGGAAATAAATCACATTTCCAATCATACATACATACAGAGCCCACAAAGTCAACGAAAGTGTGTGATTCGTAACATGTCATAATATGAACACAATTTACCGCCATCCAAATATTACAGGTGAGACACATGTATTTGACAGAATCATATTTATTTGCTGTAACATAATCTGTAGATATAAAAGCCAATGTGATATTATCTGTCTGGTTTTATGTATTAGTTGCTGAATCAATTTTGATATCAGACGAATTTTATTAGATTTTTTAAGCCTATGAAAAATTTATTCAACTGCAAAAAAACTACATCAGAATTTAAAAGATGTCGGAAATACAGGATAGATTCGGTCGGATGTCTTCATTATACTTTTAACTAGAATCTACCCGCGCGGTTTCGCCGCGTATTAGATTATGAAGTAGCCTATGTGCTATTCCAAACAATCTGTGTGCCAAATTTCGTTGAAATCTATCCAGTAGTTTTTGCGTAACAGAGTCACAAACTTCCACACATCTATACATCCATACACTCGCTGCCTAACTTATGTTGTACCAGTGCTTATCATCTGACCACAAACTCATTTTGATTGGTTCGTACAAGAGCAAGAACTAATCAAGAGCAACAACTAATCAAAACTAGCTATTTTTAACGAACCCCAAATTTATACGATCACAATTACATAATTTCATACAATATTTGAATAAGCTGTAGGCAACTAATAATAGTAGGCGTTGGCGACTGACTGGAATGCCACCTTTTTAAGAACTTAAAATTTTTTTAATTACATTTTTTTTACATTAACACACACAGTCATCTGATCCCAAACTAAGTAGAGCTTGTACTATAGAAACCAGATAACTGGTAATATCATTATATATAATAAAACTAAGTTGATAAAATGTGCGTGCCGATAAAACTTAAAAAGGAGTCCCATCACGATAAAGGGACTTATATAGTGTGATAGCCCTTTATCCCCCCTCGAACAAGAAAGTTCCCGTTTTAACCTAAAGGGTGTGTTTTTAAAGATATAAGGGCTTTTCCAACCCTTCAACTTGGAAAGTAAGTGTAGTCGCGCCATCTGTTGTCAAATAGTTGAACTTCATTCATTGTACACAATATGGACTTAAAAGAACGATTATTTGGGGCGCGAAATTTAAAATTCTCATTTCAATAAAGTCTTAAATTACATTTGTTACCATAACCCTTTATCCCCCCTCGAACAAGAAAGTTCCCGTTTTAACCTAAAGGGTGTGTTTTTAAAGATATAAGGGCTTTTCCAACCCTTCAACTTGGAAAGTAAGTGTAGTCGCGCCATCTGTTGTCAAATAGTTGAACTTCATTCATTGTACACAATATGGACTTAAAAGAACGATTATTTGGGGCGCGAAATTTAAAATTCTCATTTCAATAAAGTCTTAAATTACATTTGTTACCATAACCCTTTATCCCCCCTCGAACAAGAAAGTTCCCGTTTTAACCTAAAGGGTGTGTTTTTAAAGATATAAGGGCTTTTCCAACCCTTCAACTTGGAAAGTAAGTGTAGTCGCGCCATCTGTTGTCAAATAGTTGAACTTCATTCATTGTACACAATATGGACTTAAAAGAACGATTATTTGGGGCGCGAAATTTAAAATTCTCATTTCAATAAAGTCTTAAATTACATTTGTTACCATAATAAAGTTATTAAATTTTGTGTATTTATACAGCAGTAGCTAACTTATATGTTGGAGTTAAAGCGATATCATTTTAGTTATTCAAATTACTTCTGAAAACATTTTAAAATTTAAGTTTTTAAATTTCGCGCCTTTACTGCGTATGCTACAGCTGCAAAACCTATTGTTACGGCGAACGATAACGTCGAGAACATTCTATACCTAGAAGGTGTGAGAAAGTAAATATTCCCAAACTTTCTTGAATATCCTAGAGCCATCTTTCTCGAATATCTTAGAGCCAACTATACACTTCATGTGTATAGTCTCCATAAAGCCAACTTTCTGGAATACCCTAGAGCCTAGCTTTCTGAATATATAAGAGCCCGGTGTCGCCCGCCAGAATTAATTCGATTTGAACAGCGGAACAAGCCACTTCGAAACGAAAAAGAAAGAAGTTACCTGTGTGAGCCTTTATTTTGAAGTATCACGTGTGAGTATTTTTAATAGTGTGTTTAATTAATTCATGATCTTGAAGTGAAGAAAAAAAAAAGTTATCTGTGAGCCTTTATTGTGAAATATTAAATGTGAGTATTTTTAATAATGTATTTAATTAATTCTAATGGTTTTTTTTTCTTTTCTTTTAATTGTAATTTCCTTAACTTTCAAGTAGTCGCGCGGCGTTGAATCGATATACTTTGGCCGTAAACAAAATATCGCGCGACCGCTTGAAGATTAAATAATTTTGTTTTCTTTGTCTCAACGTGCCCCACGTTTACGTAATAATATATTTGTCTATAAAATGTTCATTTAATTTATATTTTACAGAATATAATGCCTAGACGTAAAAGAGGTGGAGATCTTGCCAGTTCTGCAGCGAAACGGCGGAAACAAAAAGAATATCGAAGAAATGAAACGGAAGAACAGCGCGAAGCACGTTTACAAAATCAACGAACCAGAATGAGCACCCTGAGAAGCGGAAAAAGCGAAGAAAGAAGCGAAAATAAAACTATTGAAGAATCGAGAATTTTAAAAGATAATCTAACAAAGGAAGCATTCCACTACGAATCGACGAAGAAATATTACAATCATAAATATGTTGTGATCGGAAAAATGAATAACATTTGCCAATTTTGCCACGCGAAAAAATTCAGTAAAGAAACACCAGGTCTCTGTTGCATGAATGGAAAAATTCGATTACCACCACTGGAAGCACCTCCGCAGGAATTTCTACATTACATGACCGGGGAAACACCAGAATCAAAACACTTTCTTCAAAATATAAGATCATACAACTCCTGCTTTCAAATGACTTCTTTCGGTGTTACTTCGACTAACACTAATAGAGATGAATTTGAATATGTATTTTCAATTCAAGGGCAAATTTATCACAAAATAGGATCGTTACTACCAATGCCTAACGATGACTATAAATTTCTGCAAGTATATTTCATTGGAAATGAAGAACAAGAAATTGATCAACGAAGTACACATTTTAATGGATTGAAACGCGAAATAATCCAAGATGTACAGAGGATCTTACACAAATACAATCAACTGATTTACATATTCAAAACAACACTAGATCGCATGATTTCTGATGACTATAAAATTGTGATTCGAGCCGATAAAAGACCACGTGGAGAACACGAACGTAGATTTAATGCACCTCAGATAGATGAAGTCGCCATCGTAATTGTGGACAATGAAAATACAAGCCGTGACATAATTTTACAACGAAGAAGAAAAGGACTACAACGCATTGCAGAGACACACCGTTCATATGATTCTCTTCAATATCCTTTAATATTTCTGCACGGAGAGGACGGTTATCATTTCAATATAAAACAAATTCATCCTGAAACAGGCATAGAAACAAACAAAAAAGTCACTTCCAAGGAGTTCTATGCTTACCGCTTAATGATCAGAGACAATGAAATATACAATCACATTCTCAACACTCGCCGTTTATTCCAACAATTTCTGGTAGATATGTACGCAAAAATAGAAGCAGAACGGATGCTTTACATAAGACTGAATCAGAAGAAACTACGCACAGAAGAATACATCCACCTTCGAGATGCGATCATAAATGACGGCAATATTGACGATATTGGAACAATGGTAATCTTACCCTCATCATACATAGGAAGTCCAAGACATATGCACGAATATACTCAAGATGCCATGACCTACGTAAGAAAATATGGACGACCTGATCTCTTCATAACATTTACATGCAACTCATCATGGCCAGAAATCAAAGAACAACTAAAATATGGACAAACCTCCATGGATCGACACGACATAATAGCCCGAGTTTTTCGACAAAAACAAATAAGATTTATTGAAGTCATCACAAAATACCACATCTTTGGAACCGTTAGATGCTGGATGTATACAATCGAGTGGCAAAAACGAGGATTACCTCACTCACACAATCTCATATGGCTACACGATAAAATTTATCTCACGGATATCGACAAAATCATCCAAGCTGAATTTCCCAATCCACAAAAAGATCCGGAACTATACAGCATAGTAGTGAAAAACATGATTCACGGACCATGTGGACCATTAAACTTTAATGCGCCATGCATGCGTGATGGAAAATGTACAAAAAAATATCCAAAACCATACGTAGACGATACAAAAACTGAAGATGACGGCTATCCCAAATATAGAAGACGATCACCGAAAAACGGTGGTTTCACAGCAAAAATACGAATACAAGGCAGAGATGAACTGGAAATAGATAATCAATGGGTAGTACCATATAACCCACTACTTTCTAAAATGTTCCAAGCACACATAAACGTTGAATATTGCAATTCAGTAAAATCTATTAAATATATATGTAAGTACGTAAACAAAGGTAGTGATATGGCAGTATTTCAAATAGTCCAAAATAGCGAACAAAATAACAGAAATGATGAGATACTCATGTACCAAATGGGAAGATACATCAACAGTAACGAAGCAGCGTGGAGGATTTTTAGTTTTCCCATACACGAACGCGAACCAGCTGTGCAACATCTAGCAGTACATTTGGAGAATGGACAGAGAGTTTACTTCACAAAAGACTCGGCTAGAAAAATTGCAAGCGAACCACCTCAGAACACAACATTAACAGCTTTTTTCCAACTTTGCCAAACGGATCCATTCGCAAAGACGTTACTGTATGTCGACGTCCCTATTTATTATACGTGGGACAAAACAAGAAAAATTTTTCAACGACGAAAACAAGGAATGCCAGAAGAGGGTCATCCAGAAATAATGAAAACTAACACAATAGGTCGAGTATACACTGTACATCCAAACAATGCCGAATGTTTCTATCTCCGGATGTTGTTACACGAAATACGAGGACCAACAAGTTTCACAGATCTCAGGACTATTGACGGCTACCTATGCCAGACGTACAGAGAAGCATGTCAACGCTTAGGATTATTGGAAAACGATAACCACTGGGAATTAACACTACAAGAAGCCACACTCACAGCTTCAGCTGAACAAATTCGAGAGTTATTCGCCATAATTCTAACAACATGTAACCCATCAAACCCAAAACAGCTATGGGACTCTTTCAAAAGGAGTATGAGTGATGATATATTGTACCAAATCCGACAAGCTAATCCAGAACTGACTATAGAATTCAGTGACAACATCTTCAATGAAACACTCATTCGCTTAGAAGATAAATGCTTAGCAATAAATAACCGGACCTTAGTAGAACTTGGAATGCCAGCACCACAAAGAAATGCTTTCAGTATGCTAAACTACGAAATTACAAAGGAAAAAAGCTACAACGTCAATGAACTACTTGAATACATTGCTCACAATAAACCACTCCTCAATGACAATCAAAAAACAATTTACAACGTTATAATGAACCGAATAAATAACAACACTGGTGGAATTATTTACTTGGACGCACCAGGAGGCACCGGTAAAACGTTTCTAATAAATCTAATACTGGCGGAAATACGTGCTAAAAAACACATCGCACTGGCACTAGCATCATCCGGCATTGCAGCCACACTTATGGAAGGAGGACGAACTGCTCATTCTGCCTTACAACTACCGTTGAATATAGCCGAACAACAATTCCCGGTATGTAAAGTCTCAGGAGCATCTGGACGGGGTCAACTTCTAAAACAAGCTAAAATTATCTGCTGGGATGAATGCACCATGGCCCATAAAAAATCACTAGAAGCCATGGACAGAACATTACAAGAATTGCGAAAAAACTCTGAAATAATGGGAGGAGCTCTACTCATACTCTCAGGAGATTTTCGACAAACACTTCCAGTTATTCCCAAGTCAACACCAGCAGACGAGATCAATGCATGCTTAAAAAAGTCACATCTCTGGCCAGAAGTACAAATACTGCAATTAACAAAAAACATGAGGGTTGAATTATCAAAAGATGAAACAACAGCACATTTTGCTAAAATGCTTTTACAAATAGGCGAAGGTACATATCCTACTGACCAAACGACCGGTCTCATTGAACTCAATAGTGATTTCTGTAACATAGCCACTACTGAAAACGAACTAATCGACAAAATTTATCCAAATATTATTCAGAACTATACCAACGTAGAGTGGTTATTTCAAAGAGCAATTTTGGCCACTAAAAATAATATTGTTGACGATATCAATTTTAATATTCTAAAGAAAATACCTGGTGAAGAGAAAGTATATAAATCGATCGACACGATGGTAACCATTGAAGAAAGTGTCAACTTCCCTACTGAATTTCTAAACTCTTTACAAGTACCAGGAATGCCATTACACTGCCTTCGTCTGAAAATTGGATCTCCAATCATACTACTTAGAAATCTCAACTCCCCAAAACTATGTAATGGAACGAGGATGATCGTAAAACAGCTATCGAATAATATCATTGAAGCTGAACTTATTTCTGGAAAGAACAAAGGACACACAGTATTTATACCTAGAATACCACTGATCTCTTCTGAATTGCCATTTCAATTTAAAAGATTGCAGTTTCCAATTAAATTAGCCTTTAGTTTTACAATTAACAAAGCGCAAGGGCAAACTTTAAAATATTGTGGCATCAACCTCAAAGAATCCTGCTTCTCTCACGGTCAGCTTTATGTAGCTTGCTCAAGAGTAGGAAATTCGAAAAATTTATATATATATACCCCGGACAATAAAATGAAAAATGTTGTTTATAAACAAGTAGTATAAATAATGAGAAAATGTAAATACATGTAAATATATATGTTTAAATATACATGTAAATATATATATCCATGATAATGTAAATACATGTAAATATATATGTTTTCAATATATATATATTTTTTACTTTTTACGTCATAGTTTATTTTTTTATTTCAACTACCACGTAACCTCATATCAACTCCCGAGCGAAGCCGGGTATTACAGCTAGTATATAATAAAACTAAGTTGATAAAATGTGCGTGCCGATAAAACTTAAAAAGGAGTCCCATCACGATAAAGGGACTTATATAGTGTGATAGCCCTTTATCCCCCCTCGAACAAGAAAGTTCCCGTTTTAACCTAAAGGGTGTGTTTTTAAAGATATAAGGGCTTTTCCAACCCTTCAACTTGGAAAGTAAGTGTAGTCGCGCCATCTGTTGTCAAATAGTTGAACTTCATTCATTGTACACAATATGGACTTAAAAGAACGATTATTTGGGGCGCGAAATTTAAAATTCTCATTTCAATAAAGTCTTAAATTACATTTGTTACCATAACCCTTTATCCCCCCTCGAACAAGAAAGTTCCCGTTTTAACCTAAAGGGTGTGTTTTTAAAGATATAAGGGCTTTTCCAACCCTTCAACTTGGAAAGTAAGTGTAGTCGCGCCATCTGTTGTCAAATAGTTGAACTTCATTCATTGTACACAATATGGACTTAAAAGAACGATTATTTGGGGCGCGAAATTTAAAATTCTCATTTCAATAAAGTCTTAAATTACATTTGTTACCATAACCCTTTATCCCCCCTCGAACAAGAAAGTTCCCGTTTTAACCTAAAGGGTGTGTTTTTAAAGATATAAGGGCTTTTCCAACCCTTCAACTTGGAAAGTAAGTGTAGTCGCGCCATCTGTTGTCAAATAGTTGAACTTCATTCATTGTACACAATATGGACTTAAAAGAACGATTATTTGGGGCGCGAAATTTAAAATTCTCATTTCAATAAAGTCTTAAATTACATTTGTTACCATAATAAAGTTATTAAATTTTGTGTATTTATACAGCAGTAGCTAACTTATATGTTGGAGTTAAAGCGATATCATTTTAGTTATTCAAATTACTTCTGAAAACATTTTAAAATTTAAGTTTTTAAATTTCGCGCCTTTACTGCGTATGCTACAGCTGCAAAACCTATTGTTACGGCGAACGATAACGTCGAGAACATTCTATACCTAGAAGGTGTGAGAAAGTAAATATTCCCAAACTTTCTTGAATATCCTAGAGCCATCTTTCTCGAATATCTTAGAGCCAACTATACACTTCATGTGTATAGTCTCCATAAAGCCAACTTTCTGGAATACCCTAGAGCCTAGCTTTCTGAATATATAAGAGCCCGGTGTCGCCCGCCAGAATTAATTCGATTTGAACAGCGGAACAAGCCACTTCGAAACGAAAAAGAAAGAAGTTACCTGTGTGAGCCTTTATTTTGAAGTATCACGTGTGAGTATTTTTAATAGTGTGTTTAATTAATTCATGATCTTGAAGTGAAGAAAAAAAAAAGTTATCTGTGAGCCTTTATTGTGAAATATTAAATGTGAGTATTTTTAATAATGTATTTAATTAATTCTAATGGTTTTTTTTTCTTTTCTTTTAATTGTAATTTCCTTAACTTTCAAGTAGTCGCGCGGCGTTGAATCGATATACTTTGGCCGTAAACAAAATATCGCGCGACCGCTTGAAGATTAAATAATTTTGTTTTCTTTGTCTCAACGTGCCCCACGTTTACGTAATAATATATTTGTCTATAAAATGTTCATTTAATTTATATTTTACAGAATATAATGCCTAGACGTAAAAGAGGTGGAGATCTTGCCAGTTCTGCAGCGAAACGGCGGAAACAAAAAGAATATCGAAGAAATGAAACGGAAGAACAGCGCGAAGCACGTTTACAAAATCAACGAACCAGAATGAGCACCCTGAGAAGCGGAAAAAGCGAAGAAAGAAGCGAAAATAAAACTATTGAAGAATCGAGAATTTTAAAAGATAATCTAACAAAGGAAGCATTCCACTACGAATCGACGAAGAAATATTACAATCATAAATATGTTGTGATCGGAAAAATGAATAACATTTGCCAATTTTGCCACGCGAAAAAATTCAGTAAAGAAACACCAGGTCTCTGTTGCATGAATGGAAAAATTCGATTACCACCACTGGAAGCACCTCCGCAGGAATTTCTACATTACATGACCGGGGAAACACCAGAATCAAAACACTTTCTTCAAAATATAAGATCATACAACTCCTGCTTTCAAATGACTTCTTTCGGTGTTACTTCGACTAACACTAATAGAGATGAATTTGAATATGTATTTTCAATTCAAGGGCAAATTTATCACAAAATAGGATCGTTACTACCAATGCCTAACGATGACTATAAATTTCTGCAAGTATATTTCATTGGAAATGAAGAACAAGAAATTGATCAACGAAGTACACATTTTAATGGATTGAAACGCGAAATAATCCAAGATGTACAGAGGATCTTACACAAATACAATCAACTGATTTACATATTCAAAACAACACTAGATCGCATGATTTCTGATGACTATAAAATTGTGATTCGAGCCGATAAAAGACCACGTGGAGAACACGAACGTAGATTTAATGCACCTCAGATAGATGAAGTCGCCATCGTAATTGTGGACAATGAAAATACAAGCCGTGACATAATTTTACAACGAAGAAGAAAAGGACTACAACGCATTGCAGAGACACACCGTTCATATGATTCTCTTCAATATCCTTTAATATTTCTGCACGGAGAGGACGGTTATCATTTCAATATAAAACAAATTCATCCTGAAACAGGCATAGAAACAAACAAAAAAGTCACTTCCAAGGAGTTCTATGCTTACCGCTTAATGATCAGAGACAATGAAATATACAATCACATTCTCAACACTCGCCGTTTATTCCAACAATTTCTGGTAGATATGTACGCAAAAATAGAAGCAGAACGGATGCTTTACATAAGACTGAATCAGAAGAAACTACGCACAGAAGAATACATCCACCTTCGAGATGCGATCATAAATGACGGCAATATTGACGATATTGGAACAATGGTAATCTTACCCTCATCATACATAGGAAGTCCAAGACATATGCACGAATATACTCAAGATGCCATGACCTACGTAAGAAAATATGGACGACCTGATCTCTTCATAACATTTACATGCAACTCATCATGGCCAGAAATCAAAGAACAACTAAAATATGGACAAACCTCCATGGATCGACACGACATAATAGCCCGAGTTTTTCGACAAAAACAAATAAGATTTATTGAAGTCATCACAAAATACCACATCTTTGGAACCGTTAGATGCTGGATGTATACAATCGAGTGGCAAAAACGAGGATTACCTCACTCACACAATCTCATATGGCTACACGATAAAATTTATCTCACGGATATCGACAAAATCATCCAAGCTGAATTTCCCAATCCACAAAAAGATCCGGAACTATACAGCATAGTAGTGAAAAACATGATTCACGGACCATGTGGACCATTAAACTTTAATGCGCCATGCATGCGTGATGGAAAATGTACAAAAAAATATCCAAAACCATACGTAGACGATACAAAAACTGAAGATGACGGCTATCCCAAATATAGAAGACGATCACCGAAAAACGGTGGTTTCACAGCAAAAATACGAATACAAGGCAGAGATGAACTGGAAATAGATAATCAATGGGTAGTACCATATAACCCACTACTTTCTAAAATGTTCCAAGCACACATAAACGTTGAATATTGCAATTCAGTAAAATCTATTAAATATATATGTAAGTACGTAAACAAAGGTAGTGATATGGCAGTATTTCAAATAGTCCAAAATAGCGAACAAAATAACAGAAATGATGAGATACTCATGTACCAAATGGGAAGATACATCAACAGTAACGAAGCAGCGTGGAGGATTTTTAGTTTTCCCATACACGAACGCGAACCAGCTGTGCAACATCTAGCAGTACATTTGGAGAATGGACAGAGAGTTTACTTCACAAAAGACTCGGCTAGAAAAATTGCAAGCGAACCACCTCAGAACACAACATTAACAGCTTTTTTCCAACTTTGCCAAACGGATCCATTCGCAAAGACGTTACTGTATGTCGACGTCCCTATTTATTATACGTGGGACAAAACAAGAAAAATTTTTCAACGACGAAAACAAGGAATGCCAGAAGAGGGTCATCCAGAAATAATGAAAACTAACACAATAGGTCGAGTATACACTGTACATCCAAACAATGCCGAATGTTTCTATCTCCGGATGTTGTTACACGAAATACGAGGACCAACAAGTTTCACAGATCTCAGGACTATTGACGGCTACCTATGCCAGACGTACAGAGAAGCATGTCAACGCTTAGGATTATTGGAAAACGATAACCACTGGGAATTAACACTACAAGAAGCCACACTCACAGCTTCAGCTGAACAAATTCGAGAGTTATTCGCCATAATTCTAACAACATGTAACCCATCAAACCCAAAACAGCTATGGGACTCTTTCAAAAGGAGTATGAGTGATGATATATTGTACCAAATCCGACAAGCTAATCCAGAACTGACTATAGAATTCAGTGACAACATCTTCAATGAAACACTCATTCGCTTAGAAGATAAATGCTTAGCAATAAATAACCGGACCTTAGTAGAACTTGGAATGCCAGCACCACAAAGAAATGCTTTCAGTATGCTAAACTACGAAATTACAAAGGAAAAAAGCTACAACGTCAATGAACTACTTGAATACATTGCTCACAATAAACCACTCCTCAATGACAATCAAAAAACAATTTACAACGTTATAATGAACCGAATAAATAACAACACTGGTGGAATTATTTACTTGGACGCACCAGGAGGCACCGGTAAAACGTTTCTAATAAATCTAATACTGGCGGAAATACGTGCTAAAAAACACATCGCACTGGCACTAGCATCATCCGGCATTGCAGCCACACTTATGGAAGGAGGACGAACTGCTCATTCTGCCTTACAACTACCGTTGAATATAGCCGAACAACAATTCCCGGTATGTAAAGTCTCAGGAGCATCTGGACGGGGTCAACTTCTAAAACAAGCTAAAATTATCTGCTGGGATGAATGCACCATGGCCCATAAAAAATCACTAGAAGCCATGGACAGAACATTACAAGAATTGCGAAAAAACTCTGAAATAATGGGAGGAGCTCTACTCATACTCTCAGGAGATTTTCGACAAACACTTCCAGTTATTCCCAAGTCAACACCAGCAGACGAGATCAATGCATGCTTAAAAAAGTCACATCTCTGGCCAGAAGTACAAATACTGCAATTAACAAAAAACATGAGGGTTGAATTATCAAAAGATGAAACAACAGCACATTTTGCTAAAATGCTTTTACAAATAGGCGAAGGTACATATCCTACTGACCAAACGACCGGTCTCATTGAACTCAATAGTGATTTCTGTAACATAGCCACTACTGAAAACGAACTAATCGACAAAATTTATCCAAATATTATTCAGAACTATACCAACGTAGAGTGGTTATTTCAAAGAGCAATTTTGGCCACTAAAAATAATATTGTTGACGATATCAATTTTAATATTCTAAAGAAAATACCTGGTGAAGAGAAAGTATATAAATCGATCGACACGATGGTAACCATTGAAGAAAGTGTCAACTTCCCTACTGAATTTCTAAACTCTTTACAAGTACCAGGAATGCCATTACACTGCCTTCGTCTGAAAATTGGATCTCCAATCATACTACTTAGAAATCTCAACTCCCCAAAACTATGTAATGGAACGAGGATGATCGTAAAACAGCTATCGAATAATATCATTGAAGCTGAACTTATTTCTGGAAAGAACAAAGGACACACAGTATTTATACCTAGAATACCACTGATCTCTTCTGAATTGCCATTTCAATTTAAAAGATTGCAGTTTCCAATTAAATTAGCCTTTAGTTTTACAATTAACAAAGCGCAAGGGCAAACTTTAAAATATTGTGGCATCAACCTCAAAGAATCCTGCTTCTCTCACGGTCAGCTTTATGTAGCTTGCTCAAGAGTAGGAAATTCGAAAAATTTATATATATATACCCCGGACAATAAAATGAAAAATGTTGTTTATAAACAAGTAGTATAAATAATGAGAAAATGTAAATACATGTAAATATATATGTTTAAATATACATGTAAATATATATGTCCATGATAATGTAAATACATGTAAATATATATGTTTTCAATATATATATATTTTTTACTTTTTACGTCATAGTTTATTTTTTTATTTCAACTACCACGTAACCTCATATCAACTCCCGAGCGAAGCCGGGTATTACAGCTAGTTATCATATATTACCTTATCATAGTCTAAATGTATTTCTAAGAGACCTAAATAAACTAAATGCTTCCGGTCTTATTCATAAAAATCTTATAAGACTCTTTAGTTTAAATGGACTTTGTCTTTTTCTTACTAGTGTAAATGTCAAAGATGACTGACAAAGACATAAGAATTATAAAACCATTTTAGCTACAATGAGCTTAAAAGACGTTTACGAATACATTATATAAATAACCAAAAGCTTACATAATATTATCAGCCACAGTGTAACTACAGCAATGCAATAGAAAAATAATTACTAATAATTACTGTTGACACAGATCAAACAGCGTCGAGCTAATAATAAGGATAACGACAGGGTATTAGCAAGTTATGGAGTGGGAGTGCGCTACGTGATACCTCTGTATAAAACTTACCTAGCCGTAACGTCATTTTAGCCCCCCGATCCCCTAAAAAACTAGAGTGTCCGGCAACGTCCTGAGCCGAGGTCCGTCCCCACATGGGGAGCCCTCATGGCAGTTGCCACAGTACTTGATCGGTTCGACCGTCCTCGGACGGCTCACCGAAAAAGTCCGGTGAACCAATAGAGGCCCTTCAGGCTAATTGGGTTAGGTCATTAGCAAAAAAAAAACGTCATTTTAAATTTCGCTTGGACGTATCGCCGTAATCACACAAAAAAAAAAACAAGTGTCCAATGGAAAAGATTGAGAATAAGATGACGAGATGATCTGGATGCATTCAATATTGAATGGCCAGAGATCGCTGGAGACCGGTCAAGGTGGAAGACTTTGAGGGAGGTCTTTGCTCAACAGTGGGAATAGGCTAGCAAAACAAATCTTGTCTATGGACTAAACAAAAAAAAATTGACGCAATCCGCAACAGGTCTCTTAGAATCTTGATAAATAAATAAATATTCTGGGACATTCACACACACGGTCATCTGGTCCCAAGCTAAGCAGAGCTTGTGTTATGGAAACCAGATAACTAGTATATACTATACATATAACACTTTTCTTTTGTAAATATATACTTATAATAGATATTTACACCCAGACTCGACGCAAACACAAATGTTCATCACTAATGTTTGTCTCGGGTGGGAATCGAACCCACGACCTGCGGCGTGAAAAGCAAGGGTCTTACCGACCACGCCACCGGCCTGTCAAATTATTTCTTGTTGTATTCCATAACAGTACAGACTTTCTTCATAACAAAATATATTTAATTAAATGATCAGAAGTACAGGTGTTTATATAAACCGCAACAAACAGAGCGTTCAACTCGAAGAGCTTTTCAATTACAAGTCCGTTGTTTTCGCAGCGAGTGGCTGGAACGGTTTATTTATTTACCACCCTGTTAATAACAATATTGTGGAATTAATTAACTGAATCTCTTTGGTTATATAAATGGTTTTGAATGTAAGCAAGTGTTTATACGAGTACTTACACAACCACAGTCTTTTCAAGTAAAGAGTTAACCGTGTTCACATTTGAAAAGACGTGAGTCTACATAAAAATAGTCCAATTTATTTTCCTACCGTGCAGTGAATGACTGACAGCTACTGAGAAACATTGCCAAAAAAACTCAGTAGGCGTTTTTTTAAATGAAGTACTTATATCTATTACATTTTGATTGTTTAATGTGTTAGTTGTAGTGGTGATAGGCTGCATTTTTTCTTTTTTATATGAAGTACTTAATATAAATATCACATCTTTTTGGTCCTTCGAACCGGATCTGAACTTGTGGATAATAACAGTGTAATAACTTTTTATTTTGTTTTGGGATGCTAAATATTACGTATAAAAATGCGTTAAAAAGTTGTTTTATTTCTAGTTCTACTAGCAGACCCCACAGAAGTCGTCCTGCTCGGTAAAGCTGTGCCACCTACCGGGCCCGAAAACACAGTACGACCTATAAGATTACATGCTCAAGATTTCATCACCAATCGGTCAAATTTTTCTCTGCGTAAAAACCATTCTCGTACTTCGAGGAATATTCTAAAAAAGAATTTGCGAAATTGGTTCAGCGGTTCTCGAGTTAAGATTACTTATAACTTCTTCTAGAAATTCTTCAACTGTTACATAAAAATTAATTCATAGATGAGAAATGAATCTTTTATTAGTCATCTCATAGCAGCCAAATAGTTTTTAAAACAGGATCAAAACCAGGACCTTGGAATAATACGGCACAAAACTCAGCCTTCAGTTGAAACTCATTGAAGACCACCTTAATTTCTGTTTGGGACAATCAAAAGCCCTCTGATACACATCTGGGCTCCTGGTGATTTATTACTCGTTACGGCATAAAGAAACAGTGTCACGCAACCTGAAGGTTAGGCTGTAAGCTTGTGGTAACAAATGTATTTATTTTTTCGCCTGTTTCGGTGCCCACTCCTGTTACTTCACGATAAGGAAAGTGTATCTCAATGTTGTATTTTACTGCGACAAATTACAGTTGATAACTCCTCTTTATAGAACGAGTACTTCGTAAAAACGACATCGGCTTGTTTGTTTGTTTTGTTGGTTTATTTGCGAGTGAAATCTATTTGATGGCTTTCAGGATCAGCAGACAACTTTATTATATTTAAGAACACGGTATTTCGATAAAATAACTACGGCAAATATCACTTCACTCCGATCTCTCGATAGCACAATCATTAATTCTACCAGATAATTACAGATTGCTAAGATTGGTTTAAAGCGTAACGTCCACCGAGCACGTGGTTGCACGCGCACCTCCCGACTATGCAACCGTCCAACACAAAGTGTCAGCCCTTCTAAGATGGCCGCTTAACCCGTGCTCGGTGTTCATTCGTTCTTTCATGACATTGACATTTTCGAGTGACAGCTGACTTCAAAGTCGGATGCGATGACAGTATAACATGACAGCTGATGCATTGAGAAGTAAATGTGCCAACATATTTAACATGGAACTATACACAAAGAGATAGTAATACCTCTAGTATAGTAGTACCTCTGCTCAACTATCTCTCTCTAATCGATGTCATCAATAAAGTTCAACCAATTAATCTCCAAATACCTTTACAACAGTTATTCTGGTATTGTAAACCGGATTTATTCAGGATTGATTATTTTTATATCCGAGATGGATTTTCCGTTTGACAGTGTAAGCCCGCCAGCCGCACAAAGGATACCAATAAGTAAAGGTACCTATGAATAGCAAGTAACTGTGGATATTACTAAGGCCGGCCATTTGCATGATAATCGGTCGGATTCTGCATTATACTTTTACTTGCTTGTTCAGGTTTTTCATTTTGTTTGATATTAACTTTCAGACACCTGTTTTAATAGGATTTGGAGTTAATTAGCAGAATTAATTACAGAAGACGTAAGATAAAATCTTAGCCCACATTTAGCTAATATCTATATATTAGCTTCTGCCCGTGGTTTTGTCTGCGTGATATACTCAAGGCAACACAAAGGATCGAAATATGACATTTAAATTTAATATCATTCTGCACGATTGGAAATAAATTAAACGATTTTATGTAGTTTGTAGTAGTGCTTCGGTGGTCCAGTCTTAATAACCGCCAGATCCCGGGTCGAGTAAAAAGACATTTCTAATATAGTTAGAGAATCTTAGTTACAGCTCAAAGTTTGGAATTGTGCCCAATGAACGGCTCGCCCTCTAGGGATATAAACATGACCGGCGAAAAATGGGTAATAATCATCTCTGTCTACACTTTCGGGTAATACAGGTATAATGCTTGATTGTTGTTGTCACGGGACCCCGAAAAAAAGATTTTTGACTTGACAGTCATTGTCATTTGTCAGAGATCATTGTCCAACAAATCTTCATTCAAATCTTTTGGATCCAAGTATTTTCACGTGATACACATACCAAACACCCATTGTATGCTCTAGGGTTCTGCCAAGCCGTGATTGGGTGGCCTACAAGATTGAACCCTGTACTGGTAGTACTAAAACTCAGTTTACGTTCAATGATCTATTTGTATAGCTAGGACAGAACCCAAGAGATAAGGAGGAGGAGGTTCTTATATAACACAACAAAACACAACACTTGTGACTTTTAACAAGTAATACAGCGCCATCTATTGATGGGTAGTGAAAACCTATTAAAATACTAAATTGATCATAACACCCCTGATCATCTATTTACATAAACTTCTTATACCTCTGTAGTAACTACCAACTTGTTTAAGTTTAAGTGACTATGTTTCACACATTTTGTACAGCATACAATATGGCTGTTGCTTATCAAATTACAAAACACTATTGCACACAATGTTACGTGGTTAGGTAGAACAATAAAAGTTGATTGTTAATTATCTAATGCAACGCAAACGTGAGCCGACTGCACAACGGAGCCCTACTCTGATAGTACACGATAAAAATAATTAAAGTTTTCGGATCGAGAATCGATATATGAAATGAAAATAAGATATATTTATGTTGACGGGTCGGTGGCTTGGTCGGTAAGATACTTGCTTTTCACGCCACAGGTCGCGGTTTCGATTCCCACTCGAGACACACATTTGTTTAAATATGTCTGTTTGTCTTGTGTTTGGGTGTAATTATCTATATTTAATTATGTATTTACAAAAGAAAGTATTATTATGTAGTATATTACCAGTTATCTGATATCCATAGTACAAGCTTTGCTTAGTTTGGGATCAGATGACCGTGTGTGTTAATGTCCCACTATATTATTATTATTATAACACATTTAGTCAGAAATTACATTTATTTTCTTTATTACGGTGCATGTCACTACTTTCTTGAAAGTCCAAAATGGAATTTTATTAGATACCGTTATTTTCCCAACATCACAAATTGTAAGGAGAATTTGCATTTATTTAATAAAAATTTAAAGTGGAGGGAAATTTAAAGTCTATTTAGTAGGTACCTATCTACATTTAATAGAAATAATTCTATTCTGCCTGGCAGTGTCGAAGGGTGGTAGACTGAAAATGGGAAGCCGGAACAAAAAAGTTTTTACACTTGATGCTATACTTATTTGTCGCTATTTAAAAATTTTAGGCGTTACATATTAATATATTATTAAGTACGTGTGATATTGACCATTTCGTAAAGGGAAACCGATGGGAATCGGCTTGTATGGACTCTCCGACACTGCTGCCTGGTAACCCTGGAAAAGAGGTTTTATCCGTGTTTTCAGGCATGGGTTTCATCGGAAGGGTATTCACGTCCCTCAAGATAAATCTCTATAGTATAAAGTCGTCACAATCCGGGTTCTTAATGTTTTTTCAAAAGAGTCAACAAACAAAGCTAGGTCATCCAAAATTTACCCTTGAAAACGAATTCAAACAATCATAAGCTAAGTATCGTATGAAAGCGTAACGTAGTAGGTTTTCTTATAAATAAGATCAACAAATACTCGTAGTTTCTGTACTACGCCGTGTGCTAAATATCAATTAGATTATTTATAGCTGTTTTTCTTCTACTAACTGCCTCATTGTAGTATGTTTAGACTTAATAAAAACTAGTTTATAAAACGTTGTTTCTCGGTTCTGAATAGGTTTTAATTTAAACAATATTCATCATTTGAAAATACGAACATACGTTTTTTATACAGAACTAGCTGCCCCAGCGAACTTCGTACCGCGTATTTATTAAAAAAAAACAATGTTCACTTAGGGGGATGAAAAATAGATGTTGGCCGATTCTCAGACTTACTGAATATGCATAAAAAATTTCATAAGAATCGGTCAAGCCGTTTCGGAGGAGTATGGTAACTAACACTCTGACACGAGAATTTTATATACATACATATTAGAAGATTAACTTAACAAAGATTTTTCAAGAGTAGAGAAAAGACTCATGGCCAGCCAAAACGGGACATGGAAGCGTTCGTAGTATTTTAAAACTGTCTCGGTGATTTTTACTATTTAAAGGTTTACAACAAAAAAGCATTTAACTAATCACAGATCCATAAAACCCTCCAACCTCTTCTTAAACGTTTTTTATGGTAAAGTTTCATTTGAATCGTATTATTCCGGCAGTTGCGAAATATTACCTTAATCAATATCGAATCTTGCCGAGTCTCAAAGAAATCCATAAAGTTCTCAAACAAGCGACGTGTAACCTCAAGATTTCGACCTCTTTACTAAACAGTTTGTCTTGAGCCCGACATCGCGGCATCGAGTGCTCTCAAACGATCGTTATTGATGACAATTTGACAGTAGGGACTGGCGCTGTTCCCGTGGAAACGCACTTTAATGTGCTGCCGGGATAACGACGCAACCCTTACTATATGACAGTGACAGATGATTGGATTATCGTTTGAATAATATTGCTGTTTACTGCGAAGTCTTCTATCTAAAGAGTCGATAGAGTTTATTTAGCCCTTAATTGAGACACTAGTTAAGTGCTGGTTAGTGGATGTAATCGCTGCACTTCAACACTTTGTAGTGCCCTACTGTTGGTCACGGGTCTTCTCTCAACTATTTTACGAGTTGAGTGAGTTTAGGCCTTCATACACACACGCTGGCCAAGTGCGGGTTAGTGGATGTCACATGTCCTCAGATAATTAGTTATTAGCCGAGGTCGGAGTAGGTGGATTGATTTCTCGTTGTTCGTCTCGTAACGTTGAAAGCCAAAACATGGAAATTGTATCCGATGAGGATTAAAAATAATTTATTTATCTTTTTGTTTAATTAAAAATAATTGTTCATTGAATTCAATCAATCATTTATATAATAAACGATTTTG
This sequence comes from Meganola albula, assembly GCA_936450015.1. Classification (NCBI taxonomy): domain Eukaryota; kingdom Metazoa; phylum Arthropoda; class Insecta; order Lepidoptera; family Nolidae; genus Meganola; species Meganola albula. Next base: position 12,555,279 of record OW388160.1, read on the forward strand.
TTAGCCGATTTTGTTGTATTCTTTTTATTTTATTCTATTCCATAATTCCAATGCCGGAACTTTTTCCGGTACTTTCCGCACATTATGGATAAAATGACATGTCCATAATGTCCATATTATAATATCTTGACGCAAATATATAAAATCAATCTACCTACTCCGAACTCTGGTTATTAGATATCCGGTTTCCTGACGATGTTTTCCTTCACCGATATTGAGCAGTGCATAAAACTATTCACACAAATATGTGCGGGTACGACCGGGGTTCGAAACCGCGACCGTATATTTCAAAGTCGAGGCCTCTTAACCTCTCTTCGTTACTCAAGGACCTATTGGCCAGTATGGTCCGAAGTGGGTGAAATACTTTTTTGAGCGTTCACTCGTACGTCACTTGTACGAAACGGCCAAACCGAATATTTTAACTAACGTGTATAGGTAGGGTTTGAATTTTAGAGAACTTAAGACTAGGAATCACGCAGAACGCTATAAGCTATGATGAGGGTTAAAGCGTGTTGCGTTAGGACGTGTAGAGCAAGCAAGAAAGATGAAGAAGTGAAGTGAAGTGGAAAGGAAGTGATAGAACAGTACAGTGATGAATAGTGCTATAGGCCGACCGTTTAACTCGCGTATCGCCTATTGCCAAGAGTCTGACTCCTCAAGCTGCACAGACAGTGATGATGATTCAAGCGATATGGATATTAGTGACGAATAGTCTTACATTACTTTTATCTGTGGTTAAATAGTTCTCTAAGAGATTTAATTAATGTTTTATGACTTTGTACCTCTGATGGCGATACGCAAGTTAAACGGTCTATCTATAGTGCCACGATTCAGGACTCTTGAGTGGTGTACAATGCTTTTACCGCGATTTGGGGTCAGTTCTTATGGACTCTGAACTCTGTAAGTGCCAAATAAAGACTCCTTCTACGTCCCTAGTAGTTTCCTTTCAATACCGCTACCCACTTCCATAATATTTAACGAGCTAACAACTTGGCTCTCTAATGACCTGATGGCGTTTTCACAGTGCAAATAACATCCACTTCACTTAGCGCCACATTACATGAGAATATTTCGACCGTAACCATTAACAAACTCGGAACTACCTGTCTGTACTGTACAGACTGTCGTTTCATTACCGAAGTTTCAAATTTCAACTTATCGCTTTCATAGTTTTTCTTGAGTACCTAGATAATAAAGTCGATCGTCCCATTAAGCATAAAACTGCCGTACTGAAAAGTAGCGGTTTTTTTTGTAGTTTCGACATTGTTAATAGGTGCAGTCCATTTTTGGTGAGATTATGTATAGTTAGAATAATTTATACACTATTCTAACTATACATAATCTCACCAAAAATCGACTGCACCTATTTAATAAACTTGTAGCTACATTGCAATAGTTTGTCCTCGTGATCTTCTACTGCTGTACAAAGTGAAATAACAAGGCTGAGCAAATAGGTAAATAAAAACGTTTTTGGCTCAGTCACAGAGCGAGTCGTATTGGAGTACAGTCGCAAACAACCTATATATATTTATTACAATTTATTTTTAGAAATTTATTTATTTAGTTGTATTTAAATGTAGGTTGTAATTAAGACTTCAATATTACACACACAGCAAAGATGATCAAAGTAATTGAGATTTTTTTATACAGAAAGGAGAATAGACAGAAGAGGGCGAAGCAGCAAGAAGAGCGGAGTGTTGACAACCAGCAGTAGCCCATTGAAATGTTACAATTGTGGGCCCGAATATTGCATTTCTTAGAGGACGCAATTTTATTTTTGGAACATGTGGGGGGGGGGGTCAAAAGAAGCAAAACTTGAAGTTTGTGGGGTCGCCACCCTTGTCACCCGGCCGCCATCTTGAAAAAAGGGGTCAAAAAGTCAAATACCTCAGTTCACCCGTGAACATGAAGTCTGAAAAGACTGAAAATCCGTTAAAAAGTAGTTTTATTTCAATGAACTGGCAACTACTGAGAAACACTGCCAAAAAAGTCAATAGGTTTTTTTCTTTTTTTAAATGAAGTATTTATATCTATTAGATTTTGTTTTTTTTATGTGTTGGTTGTAGTGGTAACAGGCTGCGCTTGTGTTTGGATCTTACTCCCCTCTACCCTGCAAGTCCCTGTCGAACCATAAGTACAGTAGATGCAAAATCTAATAAAATATATGAGAAGAAGCTATTGTTTTTTTGTCCCGCAGACGACGTTTCGCTGCGACACTACAAGTTTGTATGTATTTCTTTGAAATAGCTCTTCCGTATTTACATATACCAGTAGGTCTCAGCGACACGTCGCAACGTCTGAAGCTGCTGCTGTCTGCAGTCGGCTACGAACTTGCACATTTAAACAACCGAAATTTTTCGCATTCTTCTGTCGTCGACTGTACATCATAAGGGCTGATCGGGTGTTTACCCTCCGTATGGGAAACCATGACAAGCATAACACGATGATTGAACACTGCAGATAACCTACTTTCCCGGTTCGCGAGTCATTATAAAAAGTGTCTTATATTTCTTGCTACATTTTAGGATGAAAGTGGATCGGAAGGTGGGCGTGGCGGTATTATCCTCGCCAACGGCTGAATTAAGCTTGTTAAGCGTTATTAATATTAGACAAGGCAATTAATAATTATGAAGGTTTTAAAATTAGCAATTCTTGTTTTTATCCTCTGACAAAAAAGACGATTGTCATAAGTGAGTACAAGTGCTGTAGCAAGGTAGCGTCCCAATGGATAGACCGATTTTGATACGGCTTTTTTATTCGATTCGATAGGTTAAACGTGTGTGAATTAAAGCCTAAAATTCGTGAAGGTACCAAGCCAGCTGTAGGACGTATTGTTACTTTAGCACTTAGTACGGGCTAAACTATATCCTCGTTCCGCCTGTATGTCGGTTATAACGCTAAACAATCAACGTCTTTTTGCGCAGTCGGATAAAAACTATCCTATGTACTTCCCCGTGTCTCATACTATCGACATATCAAATTTCATCCAAATCGGTTCAGTAGTTTTGGCGTGATAGCGCGACAGACAAAGTTACTTTCGCTAAAATTAGTAGGTAAGCATTTCAATCACTAACCTAACTAGATTTTTTTATTCTACAATACGCTTGCGCTTGACTAAAACTTGCCTGATGTTAAGCAATGATGTAGCCAACGATGGGACGAGCCCGCCCAATATACCGATTCACTCGTGATTACGAATGATTTTTGGTGTGAAGGTGACAGTGGAATGAGGCTCCATATGGTTAAAAACCATAAAATAGAAAAATTTCCGACCCTGTTCCCGAAATTGTGAGAAAACCGGCATATTTGAAATTGTATAGCACTAGACTACATCTTGCCTGTTGTTTAGCGGTGATGTGGTTTGTGATGATACGCCTTCAACCAGTAAATTGTAATACACTTGGGATTGTTACTTTAAATAGAGACAGATTATAGGCTATCTGATAACAGACCAGCGTGTGGATTGAGATTAACTTTGCCAACTTTACAATAATTGATAGAAGATCAAAAATGTCTGATGACCAACTAGTTCAGAACACTTCCTCTTGCACATCATCATAACATAACACAACATAACTGGAATGTAAACCGGTATGGCACGATCGCATCGGTTCGACCATCCTCGGACCTCAGCTCACCCGAAAGTCCGGTGAACCAATAAAGGCCCTTCAGGTTTAAAAATCAAACCGTATGACACGTAAGACGTTCGACAGATGATGTAAGTAGTTACTCGTAGTTTACGACTAGTAGGCACTGCGTCCCGCTGCGTAAACCTCACACACATTTGTACAAGTTAATTGAACGTAATGACTATGTTGTTACACGTAAATGGCATGTTTTGCTTAAATAAAATAGAACTTAGGCTGATATATACTCCGATACATTAGGATCAGATTCGGAAAAACATCACTAATGTAACAATATGGGTTCGTGGGTTCGATTCCCACCCGAGACAAACATTCGTTTAAATATGTCTGTTTGTCTTGTGTCTGGGTGTAATTATCTATATTTAAGTATATATTTACAAAAGAAAAGTATTATATATAGTATATTACCAGTTATCTGGTTTCCATAGTACAAGCTCTGCTTAGTTTGGGATCGGATGACCGTGTGTCTTAATGTCCCACTATATTATTATTATTACTATATTATTATAATGTGTATTTCATAGTGTGTAGGTCAATAAGTAATCAAATTATTATGTATGTTGGCACATCTGCTTCTCAATGCATCGGCTGTCATTTTATACTGTCATCGCGTCCGTCTTTGAAGTAACCTGTCACTCGAGAATGTCATTATGAGCGAACGAATGAACACCGAGCGCGGGTGAAGCGGCCATATTAGAATGGCTGACATTGCGTGTTGAACCGTTTTGGCGTACGGTAGTGCAGATGCAATAACGTGCTCGGTGAACGTTACTATTTAATCCAACGTAATCTTAACGATCTGTAATTACCTGTTAGAATTCATGATTGTGCTATCGAGAGATGGGAGTGAAGTGATATTTGCTGTAGTTATTTTATTGAAATACCGTCTTCTTACCCGATTATTCACGCCTACCTAAAGTTGTCTGCTAATCTTGATATTTTTAGTCCAAAAACCTTCGAAAGCCTTCATCAGAAGTTGGGATGGGAAGGGTAAACCAACAGGAGACGGTATTCAATCGAAGAAGTAGTGATCCATGTGTGTTTAAGTGTTATATGGTAAGGTGGTTGCAAGAGGCCTAGTACGCCTAAGCCACGCTTTGACGGTTGTTAATGTAAAGCTGGTTGAAAGGGCCTCGTATGCCCGGGCCATGCTTCGGTAGTTGGTTGAAAGGGCCTCGTATGCCCGGGCCATATTTCAGTTAGTGGTTGAAGGGCCTCGTACGGGCCACGCTTTGGTAATTGGTTGAAAGGGCCTCGTATGCCCGGGCCATGCTTCAGTAGTTGGTTGAAAGGGCCTCGTATGCCCGGGCCATGTTTAGGTAGTTGGTTGAAAGGGCCTCGTATGCCCGGGCCATACTTTGGTAGGTGGTTGAAGGGGCCTCGTACGCCCGGGCCACGTTTTGGTAATTGGTTGAATGGGCCTCGTATGCCCGGGCCATGTTGAGGTAATTGGTTGAAAGGGCCTCGTATACCCGGGCCGTATCTTGGTAAGTGGTTGACAGGGCCTCGTACGCCCGGGCCACGCTTTGGTAATTGGTTGAATGGGCCACGTATGCCCGGGCCATGCTTAGGTAGTTTATTGAAGGGGCCTCGTATGCCCGGGCCATACTTTGGTAAGTTGTTGAAGGGGCCTCGTATGCCCGGGCCATGCTTAAGTAGTTGGTTAAAGGGGCCTGGTAAGCCCGGGCCACTGTTGAGTAACTGTATGAAGGACACTAGCATGCCCGGTCCATATTATGATGCAATAGCGATGAATTTGAGTTCGGTCAGGAAGGACCGAGCGTATGTTAATATCTATCTTTACTTTTTCATTAGAACAGGTAGAAAAGAATGACATGTCATCGAGCAGACTGATACTATGCGCACGAGGTCGTGCGATTCGTCAGGGTTGGCCGTGTTGGCACATCTGCTTCTCAATGCATCGGCTGTCATTTTATACTGTCATCGCGTCCGTCTTTGAAGTAACCTGTCACTCGAGAATGTCATTATGAGCGAACGAATGAACACCGAGCGCGGGTGAAGCGGCCATATTAGAATGGCTGACATTGCGTGTTGAACCGTTTTGGCGTACGGTAGTGCAGATGCAATAACGTGCTCGGTGAACGTTACTATTTAATCCAACGTAATCTTAACGATCTGTAATTACCTGTTAGAATTCATGATTGTGCTATCGAGAGATGGGAGTGAAGTGATATTTGCTGTAGTTATTTTATTGAAATACCGTCTTCTTACCCGATTATTCACGCCTACCTAAAGTTGTCTGCTAATCTTGATATTTTTAGTCCAAAAACCTTCGAAAGCCTTCATGTAAGTTTAGCTCATTATACCCTACGAATGTTGTGTTTACCTATAAGAGACTTAACATTAAGATTTTGTCAAACAATTGTTGAAATGTATTAGTTTTAAGGATGTTAAGTTGTTGGTGAACCAAATAAATAAATAAAACTTGTATAGCATAAACCCGGGTTGGTTTTGACCAGCGTGTGTGGATCAAGCCTAAACTCTCTCAACTCGTAAGATATTTGAGAGAAGACCTGTGCGCTGTGTCTTTAATAGACATTATGTCGAAAAAATGGCGATTTCATTAGTTTTCAATTACAGCCACAATGTTTTCGACATTTGTCTATTAGAGATAAATGTCTAGAGCTCAGCAGGATTGACGTGAGAATCTGAATAGCCCAGCCAATATTAAAAGGCGGATTGGTACTTCTGATATTGGTAGCCTACTTAGATTCTTACACCGACCAAATACCTATAGACACCGCATGGTAGGTCACTCGCGCTCGCCTAACTTTAAACGTATTGTCTAACAACAACCTAATTTTGATTAGTTCGTTCAAAGACAAGACCTCTAACGAACCAAAAAAAAATTACCTATCTTCTGAGATACCTCACCAACCTTTTCGAAGTGGCGTCTACTAGGTGACAAACAAAAGAGAACAAAAAATCTTTTATCTTCTTTAAAAAGCCTTACCTGCTTATCCCTGTCCTGAGGCATCTTGGTGTCCACACCCTCGGGGAAGGGCTTGACGAGTTCCGGCTTCTCCTTGATCTTGTCCATGATAAAATCCAACACCACCATGATGCCTTCCACTGAGCCAGTGATCAAGCATGCTCGTTCCGTTGTGCCTGAGGACAACAACACAAATTAAGTAAGTAAATAAACTACAGATTAATACCTATTTGTTGGCACATCTACTTCTCAATGCATCAGCTGTCATTTTATACTGTCATCGCGTCCGTCTTTGAAGTCAGCTGTCATTCGAAAATGTTAATACGAACGAACGAATGAACACCGAGCAGCGTGAAGCGGCCATCTTAGAATGGCTGACACTGCGTGTTGGACCATGTGTCGTCGGGAAGTGCGGATGCAATAACGTGCTCGGTGAACGTTACGATTTAATCCAACGTAATCTTAACGATCTGTAATTAACTGGTAGAATTCATGATTGTGCTATCGAGAGATTCGGGTGAAGTGATATTTGCCGTAGTTATTTTATTGAAATACCGTCTTCTTACCCGATTATTCACGCCTACCTAAAGTTATCTGCTAATCCTGATATTTTTAGTCTAAAACCTTTCAAAAGCCCTCATATTTATTGCTTACTGAAATGCTAGAAATAAAACTAATAACAGCGAGTATTGAGGAAAGGGGGAGTTAAAAGAAAGAAACATGACCAAAAACATTTCTATATTAAGAATTATTCAAGAAGGATTATGAAATATTTTGACTATGCTGTTGGCGTAGTGGTACTACCCTGTCTGCAAAGCTGCAAGTCGTGGGTTCGATTCCCACCCAGGACAAATCTTTGTGTGATGAGCATGATTGTTTGTTCGTGTGGGTTTAACAGTTCCAAGTACCCATAACACAAGGAAATATAAATGCTTAATTTGGGACTAGATGGCGCTGTGCGTAGTGTGAAAATATTATTATTATTATACTAGCGGACCCCGCAGACGTCGTCCTGCCCGGTAAAGCAGTGTCACCCAGTTGTTTTTTTTCTTTGCGTAAGAACCATCCTAGTACTTCAAGGAGTATTTCAAAAAAAACAATTAGCTAAATCGGTTCAGCCGTTCTCGAGTTATGCGCTTGCCAATTTTTCGATTCATTCATTTGATTTTTTCATTTTTTTTGCTATAAACCTCACGGAGCCCGAGACCTTTCCAACGAATGCAAAACCGTGGAAATCGGTTCGTGCGTTCTGGAGTTATAGCGTCAGGAAGGAAAACCCGACTTATTTTTATATAGTAGATGACATGCACTTTTAGCACAAAATGGCGCATAGTGTTTACTAAAACAAAATTACTCAACCATTACTCAACTCACTCCCTCCCTATTTTATTTATAAATAGTCCAAAAATGACGAGTAGCCATCAAATCTAGACGGAACTGCCACTTTATACCTGTGCGCTATCAGCACTCACCTAAATGGGATAACAGCGATTTTGCGCAGACACAATTTACAAAGTGGATTGCGTTTTAGCATTTTAAAATGTTTACTTTGTGCACAAATAGAAGAGACAGATATTTGAAAACATTCATTATGAATTAATATTTAAAAGTGGTAGAATATATATTAAAAACTAGTGGCCCGCCCCGGCTTCGCACGGGTACATGTCGGTATTAGACAAAAATTTTAACGATCTTAAATTTTATTACTCTCTTGGCTGATTGTTCATGCTTAGAACAGTCGATCGAGCCTGCTTTGTGAAAACAAACAATCAAAATGATTCGTTTTAAGCTATGAAGCCGCAATAACCCACAGATAGGCACCCAGATAAATGTAGCCTACAACATGTTTAAGTACTGTCAACACTGAAAAAAGTTTCAATTTGACAGCAAAATCCCCATTAAAAAAAAATATGATAAATGAAGAACCGCTCGACCGATTTTGTACAAACTTCACTTAAACCATCTACTAAATAGTCCGAACAAAGCCCAAACATTTGATTTGGATAGGTAGCCCCTGCTCAATATCGGTGAAGGAAAACATCGTGAGGAAACCGGCATGTCTAAGAACTAATCATTCGAGGACATGTGCCATCCACCAACCCGCATTTGGCCAGCGTGTGTGGATAAAAGCCTAAACTCTCCCAATTCATAAGATAGTTGAGAGAAGACCAGCAGTGGGACACTAAAAAAGGTTGAAGCTAGGTGAGCCCGTTCTTGAGTTATAAAATTACAACGAAAAGTGGCATTGATTTTTATTGAAATAGATACCAGAAAATATTCAAGTATAATTACGACGGTACATAAAGCAACAACAGACCCACAAACAGCCCTAGAAAACGGAAATATAGAACGTTGAAATAGAGCTACGGTACGCCCAGCCTTATTATCGCAATTTCGCAAACTGTGTCACGGAGACAAAGGAGCCATCTTTCCACAGTCCATATTGTACCGCAGTTTTAAATCGACGATAACAATTACATTATTACAGGGAGTGTTCGGAAGTTGAAGAAAATTTCCAATTTACTAAATTCCTTTTGTTGCTCATCAGAGTTTAGTGTAGAGGGACTAGGACTGAGCCAGCCAGGCCGTTCGGCATTATCGATCGACCCGGCTTTGTTGCTCAAATGAATGGGATACCGTTACGTTATTTGTGCCAAACTTTTACAGCGATTTTATCAAATCCTGAAGCGAAACTTCGTAAGATTGATAGCGTTTTGTTGAAAATGATTTTCTATTAAATTGATAAATGTTTCTAGTTTAAGAATTGTTATTTTAATAATTCTTTTTGCAACAAAAACACAAAACTGACTTCAAACGTAGATACATAATATAATTAGGACAATTGCTCTTATAATTTTAGCAAGCCGCAGGCGCTTAGCGTAAACAATGACGGTTCCTTCGACATAGCTCACAAACTAACAAGGTAACAAACATAAAATAAAACATACAGTCCAATTCAAGACCTCCTTCGTTTTGAAGTCGGTTGAAAACTTATTACGATTACGACTGCTAAGCAAAAAGAAAGAAATACTTTTATTAAACAGAGACAGGACAGAAAGAATCAAATACTTAAAAAAACACATTTAAAAGTAACAAATAAATAAACAGCTAAAAAAGAAAATATAAAATGTCAAACATGGACATTCCTCAGTAAACGCTGTGAGTAACTACTAGAGGGGACCCACAGCATTGATTTTCTGCATGCCCATATTACCACAGTGGGCGCCAGGCGCCAATGTTGCCAAAAGACCAAAACTGGCCATATAAAATTTTATCTATTTGTATATAGGAAAAAAATAGTACCTATCTATTACAATAAATCAATAGTTATATTTTAGATAACAGTTAAATATCTCATAATACTTATATTATTCCATTCTTAAATCTTAAAAAAAACAACTAAACTAAAATTATGGAAATATATGTATTTTAACGTAGTTTTTAACACGTTACACAATTATGTTATGGATATATTTATACAAAATATTACAAATGGCGCGTTCCCTAGTTCCAGTAGAACTGTGAGGTCACCTGTAAAATGTGGCATACATTAGTCTTTGTCAGGATGAGCGGGAATAGTTCCGTCGTCGGGGCAAAATTCTGAGCGAGATAAGCCGCACTCGGAACTCGAGACGTTTACTAAAAGCGGATGCTTAGAAACATGGTCTATACGTAAAGGAAGTAGCAACTATAATTTTATTGTCATGCGAAAAGTGTTTCTTGTTTGTTTTCTATCCTCGTTGATTAAGAGGATTTTTTATTTGTTACGTTACAGCACTGTTGTCATGTCCTTTGTTTTACAAATCTTGTCAAATTACTATTTAAACCGGCTAATTTCTTTACAGGTTTCGATCCTAATTTAGAAATATAAAATTGATAAACTAACAAATGTATTTTTTAATACCCACGTGGTTCCCGTTTTACCCCATTCGGGGGTGAGTTTTGAAAAATACTTTCTTAATACACCTCTAGATCTCACTCGAAACTGTACCAAATTTTAAGTCTCTAGACCCAGCAGCGGTTTGTGCTGCGCGTTGTTAGGTCAGTGAGTCAGTTTCTACTTTTAAATGTGTATTCAGCTATATGAAAACACAGACCAGAGTGCCTCCAATATTGCTGGTGATGAGAAAACCACTGTACTCTTGGGATTAATTTAATCTATGAAGACTGTACAGTCTTGTACCACCGGAAGATAACATTGGTTAGTTGGAAATTATGTATCAGTGCCTTAAAAACGATAGGAGAGCGATGTGGTTTCCAAGTAAATTGCATAGGTGACGTAACAAATTACGTGACTATACTAAGTTTGAACCTACCTGCAACATCGCAAATAAAGATTTCATTGTACAATACTTGCAACTTAATCTATAGGACTATCTTAATCTGTAGAAATCGCTGATTGTAGGCGACACTTCCATCCATACATAAACCGTAAGCAACAATCATAATTACCTACAAGTTAATGAAACAAATGATTTTACATTAAAAAAGTTCAAAATAATATAGATAAATAAATTTAAGAAAAAAATAAAAATATAACTACGTTAAAACGGAGTAAACAAACAGGAAATAAATACATTACTCAGATATTCTGAAAAAGCGCCGTATCATTTGATATGAAAAGATACTTAACAAAGACGCAAGGGCTGTAAACAATCAATAGGCCCAGGATATTGAGCTCTCAGAGCTTGGGCCCCAGGCAATACCTTGAGGAATACATCAGTATGTTTGAGACAGTATCAATATATAATTTATATGAATATCAAAATGTTTGGTATTTATTTAATCATGTTACCCCTCTAGCAATAAAATTGATGAATAACAAAGAAGATTATACATATATTTAAACTGCCGTAAAATTAGCATAAGTTTATCTCTCAAACGCCTTACAAGGAATCAATTATTTTAGATTTTAAAATAGGAATGTCTATGTTGTGGAAACGTTTATTTTTAAAACTTACAACGGTATAAATGAAGATCTTAACTTGTGACCTTTCTAGATTAACTTAGAAAGTTAAAAGCGGTCTACTAATGTTATAAATGCGAAACATTAGAGAAAGATGATGATAATTGTTTCTCACACAAAGCAGTGGAATGTCATTTGGCGTAGCGAGAATTGATTGCCTGTATATTTTTAGCACGTAAGACCTTATGATCCTGATGAAATGCTCCCTTGGGATGTTTGTGGACAAGTGTAAAATATATAATTATATTAAGATATTGAAGCTGCTAATATAAGTGAATAGTTATACAATTTCCTTGGTGAACCTAATAGAGTAGTTAATACAGTCAAGACCTGTTTGAAGCCATACAACACAGATACAAGAACTGTTTAACCGCGAAGGTTGGCTATTAAATTAACATAACGACCATAAACATAACATTTCCAAGTGTTTGGAAGTGAGAAAAATTGAAACGTACAAATAAACTACAAGTAAACTTAACATCAAGTGACGATGAAATCTGTTTTGTGAGTGCAAATAATGTCAACTTAATTAACAAAGTTTTACAACAACAAATTTTACAAGAAGGAGATAAATATATTACTTTCCTTTGACGTACCTACGTACTGCTAACTTTGTCATACTGTTATAGCAGTTATGAATAATGTAAACAAGGTAAAAAAGGTAATCCACTCTATGCATATTTTATTGGGATATTTTCTGAACATTAGATGAGACTTTTTTGGAGTAAACACATCGAATTAATAAACACAATGTTTATTGAGTCAACATCTTCAAATCTATGCCTCAAAAAAGTAGAAATAAAGATAGATAAAGGTGACGCGATACATAAAACGATGGTCAAATGAAACTCAATATATAAAGATACAGTGTAAATTATGCAACAAACAGACGTATCAAACAACCGGTCTTATTGAGTAACTTCCTTGACCTTGAGCCATTGAAAACTACTTCGCACGGTTATAAATCTTAATCACATAACTTTAGCGCTCATTATCGTATGCAAACGCGTTATTATATCTTGGTAATAGTCCAATGCTAGATAATTGAGAACAGTGGGCCAAAAAACTGTACACATAAATAGGAATGGCCGTGCGTTGGCAATGTGACATTGTACAATTTGTAACCGCATTTGGATCCAACTATTGTTATATTATGCTCCTAAGACAGAATGCAATATGATTACAATGTAGATGGTATAAATAATGGTTTACATCAATCGGTCGGGTTGCACGTTGCACTGCAAGGCCGCGCTCATAAAGATTATCACAGTCATCCAATTATGCTGTGCTATTGTAGTTCTCGACTAGATATACTGTGTTTACACATCTCACGATTATATTTGTCAAAAGATATAGAAATAGTGCCATGCATACAACACCAGTTATAAGTTTTACCATGTAAAGTGATAGATCTCATATTTGAAGGCGCTCCTGAATCATAAAAGTAACTATAGAATTTTCACTTGAGAGATGGAGAATCGAACTTAATGCTTTTCAGCATGCATTGATCATTTACGAAACAGAGGAGTATGAATTGTTACGGTTTTCTATTAATCATTCGCGCGATGTAGGTCAACAGAACTATTCGGAGCACTTTTATTTTCATAGCAATACCGCGGGCAATGTCAAACGTCACTCTAACTAATTTTTTTTGCTTTTGCTACATTATTAGATTATTACTTATTAAAAATTATTTTCAAAACAGTCACGGGTTGTTAAATACTAGCTTCGCCGGCCTTGTCCACGAAAACTTTCCTAAGTAAACATATTTGTCAGGATAAAAAGATCTCTATAATTATATTGAATAAATTAGGTATATGTATATGCCAAATATGTTTTACTATTACGTACGGTCAAAGGCTGTCAAGTCATACCTTCTGCAGGCCAATTCGTAATTAAATAAGTTCAGTTGCAGTTAAGTTTCGATCAAAACAGCCCTTTTCGTATTCTCGTAATTTTGACATCCGCTGTCAGACATGTTCGCGTCACGCGAGCGCTTTACACTAGATATGACAGCTAAACAATTACAACAATACCATTTTGTACTAAGACGTCAAAATCGCAACTGCACCGCAACTTGATCGGTGCGTCAAGAAATTACGTGAATTAGGCAGCTTGTCGTATTTATTATTGCCCTTATGTCACGACGCGACACGCCAGTGACATGCTTCCACCAGTCGCGGAGCACACTTGTTCGCGGTGTGGACGATCCTGCCGTTCTCGGATTGGTTTGTTCAGCCATCACAAAAGGTGCCTTGTACAGAACACTGCTTAAATCGTCTGCCTAGTATATATGTCACGAGCATGGGCGCTTTTAATACACTGATACCTTGACATGCTGCTGACCGTACAGTATGAATATAAGCTTGGATAGAGCGGAGTACCCTACTACAAGCATTAATTACTTAAAAGGGTGCTCCAATCACTAATGCCAATGTAAATACTATTTTGTTGGATACTAATAAAATATTTTGATATTTTTTTTATAAAAATCATTAGCAGTTTTCCCGTGAAGATTGTTACTCTTCACAACCGTACCGTGTCTAAAATAGTACATCTACACAACCTCACAAATTAAAATTAATAGGATTCCAATGTATTTGTAACGTAAATTCTAATGAATATATTATGTATTGGTGAGGGATAACCTCGAAAACGGTGTGTCCACTTCAATTATTCGTGAAGCCAAGTAAACATTATTTAAAGAGAAGAATTGAAACGAGACTTCAGATGGGACTGACACCCAAAGCGAGGCTAGAGCAATCGCTAGCACACAAATTGGTTGCAGTTACATTAGGTGTCATATAGGTCTAATGCGGCTCCAGGCCTCTAGACAAATTACACAGCGAAGCGATAACGAAAGTACGGATAGGTCGAAATCAAATGTATGGACTGACATAAGATTTCGATGACGAATGTCGATCTCATACATTTATTTCTTTTCGATCTTACGTTAGCGCTTCGCTATATAATTTGTCTTGAGGCCCTGACTTTTTTATTCTGTTAAGCAATGATGCAGTCTACAATGAAACGCACTTGCCCAGTAAACGCCGATTCACCCGTGACTTGAAGACAGGCGGATTATAGCCATTGGGAAATAGAGATGCCGCCGGTAGCGAATTCCACAACTTGGAAGTTCGCACAGTAAAACTAAATAGATTAATTTAATTTTCATTTTGACGGATTCAGAGGATTTTAAGTAAACAAAAATATAGACAGACAAAAGCAAAAACTTGTAATATTAAAATTTATAACCAAATAATATATTTTAAGTTATTAAGCGTCCGATAGATGGCGGCACGTGTAGCGTAAATCTCACTATCGATACAGAACTCGTTCGAACGATTCCGCATATTTCGAATGATAAAATTTAAGAGTATAACTGAATTTAATACAAATGAGATACAATCAGTGATTCATTTATGTGCTAACGTTAAAAAGATCAAGGTAAATATATGCGAATAAATCACGTTAGAGTTAGTATAGATAGTATTATAGTACTCCGTTTGTATATGGTAGTTATGGCAGTTGAGCGTTTTAAAAGGTTTATAAGTCTTCAAAATATTATGAGGAGTTTTCAATATAATATTCTATGAACAATCGCCAAATATTTTTTTCAAATAATATAACGTTTTAGAGATGACCAATAATTTGCATTAAGCGAAAATCCTACTATCCTAATCCTATTATCAAGTCGAAAGTTTATAACAATTTAAGGATGTTTGTTATTCTTTCACGCAAAAACTACTGGACGGAATTTAGCACAGAGATAGATTATGGTCTGGATTAGGACATAGGCTACTTTTTATTCCAATAAGTACTACACGGGCGAAGCCGTGGGCGGAAGCAAGTTTTAAAGGAGACGTTCAAAAAATGTATGGAGCCTGGGATTAAAATAATTGTAAATTTGAACAGCAATCTGAGTCACATATGTTAATAGAGCATAATTAATTAAATTTTTTGGTGTATTTAAAATAATTTTACACGCCCCCGTTTTTTTAAAAATTGAAATTGAAAATAAGAATCCTTAATGCAATATTATGATTATTGCAATTGGCAACCCCATGGTCAAATGACAATTGAGCAACCAAAAAAATCAAAATTATTTCGACGCTGTCAATCAAACTGATCAATGACAATGACATCATGACGTTTCTTGTAATTATATTTATTTCCACGCGTTTTGTTATTACACTAATAAGATAACAAATATTTTTCGTCATAATTACATTAAGCTGCAGCTAGAATAATATTACAAGAGAAAAGTACTGTAACAGAATGCAATTATTGACGTGATTGCAATATTTATACTGCTTAGGAAACGGATAATTAAAGGTAATGTGCGTTTTGTTTTTCTATTACATTTTTTTGATTTTTACAAAAATGGTTGCTCCTAAAATTCGTGTTTAGTTAAATTCTAACAGCTTATTAAATAAGCTTTCCAATGAGGTATATCACATTGGTGTTCAAAATTCTAGCCCACTTTTGACCTCTCCTTTGCTATCCGTACAGTGCCTTTCTATGAAGCGTGCGCTCGCATTCGAATTGTACGTTAGGTTCTATACGCGAAAGAATTTTTGATAGATTACTTTTTCTGAGTCGATTTTTATTCGCGGTTGTGTCATTTTTGGTTCCCATGACCCTGCTGAGCGCACATACAGTCTAATCGCAGTCGACCTGAGTGGCAGACTGTCTCGGCAGTTCACTGCATGCTGAGGTGAGAGACAGAGAGCAGTGGGTTTTGCGGGTATTACCCCGGCCGTTGTGTCGAGTTTAAAGCGACATCGTGTGGAACCGCCTCTCGGTACCATGAGTCCTTTATACCCCCACCATCCCGTAGGGACTGGATAGTGCATCAATGCAATTCCCACAGCAGAAACACAAAGGTTAGCCAATGTCGATCGACATCACTGACTACCTTACACCCAGGAACACAACCAAAACTAAAAGTTATTTAGACTGCGTGTATTGGTGGTACCTTTGCAGAAGACTAGGCGGGGATTTGTGGGACTCGATTAAGGCAAAGCCACCCCTTAATGCGCTGGTCAAAGGCCATTACTCATTACACTCCATCGACTCCAGCAACCAAGCACAGCGGGGACACGGGATTCATAAAGACACAACCGCGACCCCGATGTATTGGGGATACCTGCTTGCAGCGTAGAAATCGCTTTGCGTGCCCTGCCTCTCTCCTTCTATCTCACAAGATCATCACAGGTAAGTTATACGGGTCATTTGTATATTATTACCACAAAATATGATGTGCTATTGTCTAAATACTACCACTACTTTATGATGATGGTAAGTTAATTTATATTGTATTCTTCAACATAAAAATAATTAGTAAAATTTTCTCATCTCACACTGCTTTCGGGTCGTTAAGACAAAACTTATAGAGCCAGATGTAATTTTAAAGCAGAGATAAAAAGAGTTTTTAACCGAGAATGTGAAAAGCAGGTTATCAATAGGATTTATATATTTTTTAACCAACCTATTTTTATGTTTGTATAAACATCATTAATTATTTAATTTACTTTAATAATAACATTACATTACGCTATTGGCCTGGTCGCTGGTTCGATCCTAGTCGTGCCCACAATATTCATTGACCAAAAAAGTTGGATGTAATGTTCATTTAAACCCACTTTTTTTCGTCCCACAGTTGGGCACGGGGGTTCTCTCACTATCTTACGAGTTGAGAGAGTTTAAGCCTTAATGTACACACGCTGGGCAAGGGCGGGTGAGTGGATGTCACATGTCTTCGAACGATTGCTTCTTAGACATGCCCGTTTCCTCATAAAGTTCTCCATATTGAGCAGCGGCGATGAAACAATTGCTCAATATCGTAGGTACCTACCTAATTATTCTAATTTTTGTTTCCACATGTCTTAATAGAAATAGGGCAGTGTAACAAACAAGTAGTTAAGAATAGTCACCCAGGGCACATGTCCAAGAGTACTATTTGTGGAAGAACTTAATTATCTGTCCGCGCCTTTCGCCATGTAACGGGCATTTTTCCAATATCCGGTGTGATGGACCCAAAGGCGTATTTACCCAGGTCTCGACGCCATTTTATTGGATAGGGGGAGTAACAACTGCGAATACAGCAGATAAAATTAAATTGATTCATAAATTAATATTTTTGCTGTAGAATTGGCAAACTTATCGTTGGATATCATCCGATTGGAATGAAGCTGGAGCCTCATTCCACTTCCACCTTCTCAACGATAATCACTCGCAATGGGCAAACGTTGTTCATCATAGACCACATAATTGATAACATTAGGCAAGGTATGGTCAAGCGGAACCATATTTAGGATTAAAAAATAAATCTTAGCAAGGTGACTGGCAAGTTACTGGAAGAGCGAGGGATATTAACCACGGATCTTTCTCGGTTACGTAATACACTCCTAGCCATTTTTCTGGCTATGGCGGCCAGACTAAGCTGAGTAGTCAAGTACGCAGGAGATATTATAGTGCACATAACGTGTGGGCGCAAACACAGGTACACTCTTTATTTCCTTCACTTTCAGAGTCCGGTGGTACAGCTGACTGGCAAAACCAGAGAAAAATTAGGCGCAGGACCGACGGCTTAACGTGCTCTAACAAATAGGCTAATTGACGTAATTAAATAAGTTCATATGCAGTGCAGTTGCAAGTTTCAATCAAAACAGCAGTTGCGTACCTATTCTCGTAATTTTGACAACCGCTGTCAGATACGCTCGCGTCAAGTTCGCGTCACGCGAGTGCTTGTGCTATTATGACAATCACAAGAATACCATTTTGCACTAAGACGCAAACTAAATTGCAACTGCACCGCAACTTGATCGGCGCGGCATGAATTTAAGTGAATTAACCTAAAGTGACTGAAGATTGTTTGACTCCTAGCCATTTTTCCGGCTATGGCGGCCAGACTAAGCTGAGTAGCCAAGTACGCAGGAGATATTATAGTGCACATGACGTGTGGGCGCAAACACAGGTACACTATTTATTCCCTTCACTTTCGGAGTCCGGTGGGACAGCTGACCGACACGACCGGAGAAATACTAGGCGCAGGACCGACGGCTTAACGTGCTCTCCGAGGCACGGTAGTATCATACCACTGTAGGCTAATTCACGTAATTAAATAAGTTCTTATGCAGTGCAGTTGCAAGTTTCAATCAAAACAGACGTTTCGTATTCTCGTAATTTTAACAACCGCTGTCAGATACGCTCGCGTCAAGTTCGCGTCACGCGAGTGCTTGTGCTATTATGACAATCACAAGAATACCATTTTGCACTAAGACGCAAACTAAATTGCAACTGCACCGTAACTTGTTAGTCGCGTCAAGAATTTAAGTGAATTAACCTAAAGTGACTGATGATTGTACATACTAATTAAATAACTAATCAAGTTATCGAACAGCGAAAAAAAAACATTCCAGTCAAATGTTTTTGTTATTTTTAGGTCAAGGCACATTGAAGCCAAGTAGCATGCCACAAATTACAGGAATCTTTGACGTAGCAGTGACAAGTGACGAGTTGACAAGATATTTTCGTTTTTTTTTTAAATAATGATTACCAATGTCAGTCGCAAAAACGGACAGTGTTATTTTTAGTAAATAATATTTTTAGTCTTGTTGTTTTCAGCTACTCTTTTCGTAAGGGTTTCGAGGTCTGATGGCAGTCGCTGGTTTAATTCTGGTAGCTAGCCGCATCAGGTTAGACTGGGAGCCGACCCCAATAGTTATGGGAAAAAGGCAAGGGAAATGATGATGATAATTTTAGTTAACTAATATTTCTAATCAGTATGGCCTGTAGCGCATCGGTATCTGCCTCGCCTTTATAATACATATAAGATTGCGGATTCGATCCCCGGTCCGATGACAAAATCAATATGTTAAAGAACTAATAATTCCAGAGCATGAGACATCCACCAACCCGCACTCGGTCAGTGTGTGGATTAAGGTCTAAACTTTCAACTCGTAAGTTAGTTTAGACAAGACCTGTGCCTAGCAGTGGGACACTAGTAAGGCTTGAAGTGAAGTGATATTTAGTGTAGGGCTGTGAGGAAAAGTGATAATTGATAATTATACCCAGGTGGCAATGGACTTAATACATCGAACCACGATTAGAACTATTTTTACTCATTATAATGTCAAATAGATGCAATTTATTATGAATCAATTAACCTCATCACATTATCATTTGATTGGCATTTATCATATACCATTAAACTCATCAAGTTTTATTTTGTCGCAAGACGACGGGGTGTTCCCGAATACCGTCACTCCCAGCACCTATTTGAAGAAAATTTATTTTACTAGATACCTACTCTAGTTTTACATTAATGGAAAGTCCTTTGCAATTATTATTAGGTATAATGACTGCCAAGGCTTAAGTACCTACTGACAACGTGAGCCACGATTATTATTATGACCAAGATAGAAATATACCTTATCTTTGGACTTAGTTCACCAACTTTTAAATCGAATGATTATACAAACAACTAGTTTGGATGAAATCAAATGAAGTCTTGATACCTTAGTAAGTAGAAATTTTGTAAAAATATTTAAATCTTGTATACCAAATATTAACTGCATCATTACTTAACAACAAGCAAGTTGTGGTCAAGCGCAAGTAAAAAGTAAAAATAAAGAGAAAACAAAATTAAAACTGACACTGGCAGAATTGTGGAATTATGAACTGAAACAAGAACTAAGAATAATAAAAACATAATATTATAAATATAAAACTTCTTTTAAGAAAATCTAGAGCTAATGGTGAAAAAGCAATTCGCATTTATAATAATTGTTTTTACACAAAACTGCGGTCGGGAACTGTGATTTATAATTATGTAGGGAAACGTACTAGAAACGATTTTTTTAAACGTAGATTTCTGTTTAAGTTTTAACCTTCAGTTTGTGTCATTGTGGACTTTGGCTACAAATTTAATATACCCGTAAGACGCAGAATGGAGTAATTTCAAAGTAGGTAATAATCCATATTATAATTTAAATGTTTCTGTTTAAATTATTACATAAGTATATAGATAAGGTTTGTATTATCACTTTTAATGACTTCAGACTTGTGTTATATCACTTATTTCTAGTTTAATATACAAGGTGTAATATTTTTCGCATGATCAGTAAATTTACTTGGTAATTTAAGTGTGGTTCCCAGCTGCCATAACAAAATAAAAAAAAAACACCAGGTACCAGATAAGTGTGGTGCTACTTGCCGTAACCCTCTAAGAAATGAGTATGTATTTACATTTCGAAATGTACATTGGAATTATATAATCCTATTCCTCAATGCCCGTTCTGTCATTGGACGAGTAGATGCAAGGCTTACGTATCATGGATAATGATGGATATTTCATGGGTATGTTACAAAGCGCTTTGCTGCAAAACGTACTACTCGATCAAAACCTCAAACCTTCCATAAAGGACTGATAAATAAAAATCAGCCAAATGCACGTCGAGTCACGTGTATTTTAGTTAAGAGAGTCCCTCGCGTACCCCTTGATGCAACTTCACACACCTCTGAGGGTACGCGTACCGGTAATTGGGAACGACAGCCTTAGTTAAAGGATTGGATATCGTAATAACCTTATTATTATGCTTGTAAGGCGTTGATGGGTCTGCCCTGCCACGTTACTGCAGTGGATCAGGGATGTTCGCTGAAGATCGTGTGGACGACTTTTAATGCCATAATGCGGAGATGCCTAGCATCTCTGTGGCGACGCGTGCGTGGCAGCACCCACAGCGTCATAACTACTGCAGCCAGTAGATTTAACGGCCCTTTTCTCAGCTGTGCATGTAAGTTGAAAAGTGCTTCAGAAAGGCAATATAGTATTATATACTACCTAATATCTACTAACAGAAGTTTTTAAGAAGAATGTTATCTACTAAACAAGGTTATAGCAGAAATTCTGAAATATTATTATTAACTAGCTTCCACCCGCCGCTTCGCCCACGAAATTGATCTCACTAATCTTGTTTCTCCATACAAACTTTGGAACCCCGTTTCACCCCTTTAAAGGGTGAGTTTTGAAAAATCCTTTCTTAGTGCACCCCTAGACCCCATAAGGAACCTATGTGCCAAATTTGGGGTCTCCAGACCCAGTGGTTTGGGCTCTGCGTTGATATGTCAGTCAGACAGTTTCTTCGTTTATAAATTTAGATTACACCCTGTATGTATACCGAACCGATTGTACAGTTTTAGCACTTTTAATGAACTCTAATCCGTCCCGTTTCATGTCCTGTAATTGCTGTCAAAACATATTATGTAGTTTTTGTTTGGTATATTCTAAGAGCGCGTGGGTGTGTATTCACTTTTATTTTTATAATGCTGACATCAGCGCATTACGTAGTAAGCCTTGACTCTATTAGATGATTGGAGATTTGAACGAACATATTGTATTAAAATCCTGCAATTATTATCCTATTGAAAATCTGACTGTTGGTTTTAGTTTAGTTAGTAGTCTATCTCTCTCACTCAGGGATGATCTCAGCAGGAAAGAGACGGACAGTGCTCGCAACATGTTTTGGTGTGCAGTACAAACGCACAGTTTGGCTTTTACCGCATCAACACTACAACTGCTCTACGGCAGATAAAAATGTCTACAAATATTATGTTTGTCCAACCAATATTCTTTTATGAGCTTTAAAAGAATTTGATATAAATTTTTCGATGCTTAAAAATAACGAAGATATTATTTTTAAGGTTTGATGGAAAGAAATGCATGCCATAATAACGTCATAAGGAAACACTCACCATAAAAGATTTATGTTAAACGTTGTCTTGCAAGAAAGAGAGAAACAACATTTTTTTATAGGCTTATTCTTTGAACAGACAATTAATTTGATACGAGTGGAAGACCGCATTACCTAATAGTCTTTGTAAACACTAGACGGAAGTACGATCATTTAGAAAACGATCCCACTTTTGATTACAGTGAGAAATTCTACCTCACGTAGACGGCTTTGCGAACAGAAGCAAACCATACAAATGTGAAACACGTTTCAGATGAAGAACTGCAAGTTTGTAAAAGTAACGACCCACGTTATACCCATCTATTTAATGATGCACTCGTTGGTATACCGGATTGTAGACAATGTGGGTAATCTGTAGTGATTTACTCGAGATTAGCTGCATTCTGGAGACGAGAGAAATTAGTTTGAATAACTAGAAGTTTCTTTAAGTAAGATAGTAGTACCTTAAAGAAGTAAAATTACAAAGATGCCACTCTATGTACGTTTAAAGTAGGTTCAATGTTTCAATGACAGTAAATGAATTTTGGATAGGACACCATGAAACTATGATGGATGAGATCATACGATGGGTTCATACTAGATGCCATATATCAAAGAGTAATAGATGTAACACAGAGTAGCTATGTTAATAAGGAGGGGGAGGTATGTATGAAAATGGACTCAAGCCTAAATCTGCCCTTATCTCTCTACATTATTTAAGAATACTAGAGACCTTCCCTGGCAGCACAGAACTGAAATATTATCCTGTCCCGTCGCCAAAGCAAACAATAAACTACCTTCGCCGAAACTGGCTACAAAATCTGAAAATCATTTATCAAATCAGTTTAGCAGCTGAACCATTTCGGCATAATTATATTAAGATTAGAACTTTAACAAGGTGTAACACATCCAGTAAGACCAATACAGGTTTAACAATACAAAACTCCTAAGTTGAACACGTGAGCGGGTAGTGGACCGGCCATAGTGACGCAACCAGATCGATTCGCGAATACATTTAGAGCGCATTAAACTAAACGTTCGCAAACCCCTCCACGACCTACTTACAATAATAACTAATACTCTTACTCCCCTTTGTTATTTTCTTTTAGTTCTTTATTACACGATAAACTAGTTTCAAGGGATTTCATTATAGATGGTAATAGAATAATGTATGAAAATCTGAGAATAATTTCGTTTGTATGATAGTTGGTTGAAAAGCAACAACTCCGGGAAATGTAAACTATCTGTTTAAAATTTACTCCCAAATACGTTTAGAGTTTTTAAGACTACCAAACTCGTACATTCATCGTCTCATTCCCATTCACCTTCACGAATTTTCGCATTCATAACAATAGTCCGTTTCGGTTTACGCAGACAATGGTTAGCGACATTGAATTCTAACAATTATTAATTTTAAAGAATGTCAAAGTCTTTACCTTAAAATAGAAAAAAAAAACTGGTTTTAATAAGGAAGATTTACATGTATGGACACGCTGGTCGATGACGAAGATAATATACAATCATCTAACGAATTATTTACTTATTAAAAAGATTTGTATAAAATCTTGCATTTAAAAGAATTTAGTCATCAACATACAGATATAAAAACGTTGGAATGTCAAAACATTTGCATATAATGACATAGCATACTTATAGACAATGCTTTATAACGACAATGACATTAAAAGAAAGAACTACGAAAAGAAATCGAATTATGTACATACAAAAATCATATGTTATAAAATAAAATTATTATTATTAGCTGTAAAACATACCACCATTGGAGTGAAAAAGATCTTATGGAGAGACAAAGCAATAGTAGCGTAAGACACGCTCAGAAAAGTTGAAATGACGATCTTTGCCACAAGGCAAGAAAGAGAGGAAGACGGTACCCACAAATTGTGCTCAGTGATGACAAAAACAGGCAGAAGATATTGATGATTTTAACTGTAGATTTAAAACCTGTACATTACAACTTTAAAGTCTTATAACCACGTAAAATCCAAACTAAGAGTATTCACAATGGTTTTAACACAAAACAAATTTCATTCCACCGCACAAAACTTTCATACACGTCACAAACAATGAGAGAATCCGTCACAAAGATATAACTTATCTAAACAATCCAACAAGCTCTATACAAAGCCTTCTGGATCCACGTTTTCATACCATATTTATTTTAGAAGCCATAAAGCTGGTTGCAAACGAAAAAATACGCGAAGATAGTTTAGTATGCAGAGCTGGGAACGTTACATTTTAAAGCGTGCAGACCGTAAAATCACAAGTAAGAATAAAGGTTTATCTAAGCTATGCGAGACAAGCAGAACTAGCTCAGTTGTAAGTGAGTAACCAGCTTGATACTATATAAATATGGGCGTTAGAAGACACGGACAAAGAATGTCACAAACAATCCACTCGACCACGCCGACATTTCGCTTTCAACCCGAGGTTATAAAGCACCTATATTATAATTTAATTCACTTGGTCTTTGTTTTAGGATTTTATAAAGTTAATTACGAATTACATTCATTGTGTTGTGTTAACAATGGAAAAGTAGAGTAGTTAATTGTTTCTGATAGATGTAATTATATCGCCTTGTCTAATTGCAGGTACCATTGCCATGCTTCTTGTAATATTATCAGCTTATTAAGTAAAATTATTGGTAAACTGCCGTAAAATTTGCGATGGACGTGGTTTGTAATGTCAACGTATGCATAAACTTTGTCGTTTCAATAACCAGTCTTAACTCTAAAACTAAAATTAAAGTTTCAGAATATAGAATCATTAAGCCATGTAACCAACTGACAAGTTGAAAATAAAATTTCAAATGTCACAGCAGTAAGGTCAACACAACACGTGTTAATTATGCAACTCATTTACACTTCGTGACGTTGATGACATTGAAAATTGTTGTTACTCTTCAACATTATTTTGAGTATTAGTAAATACTAGCTTTCCGCCCGTGGCGTCGCCCTCGGTATGTCAGTTATCGCGCTTATCCGTTAATCTTTTTTCCGCAGTCTGATGAAAACTATCTTAAGTCCAATCCCGGGTCACAAACTATCTTTATATCAAATTTCATCTAAATCAGTTCAATTTTGGCGTGAACGGGCGTCAGACAGACAGAGTTACTTTCGCATTTATAATATTAGTAAGGAAGTAAGTATGAAAAAAATACTCCAACCAGAAGCTTCCTAGGAGTATCCTAAAAGACAACATAATAAGGACTTCCTGAATTGTAAACATTTAAAATATTTATTTACAAACAGAACAGAATTTTGTTTCAATTCATATTACAATTTTAGTTACATTTATTGAAGTATAGTTTACCAAAATCAAATACATTTGGATAAAGGACGTGACTCCTGAAATTTTACTTTAATAGCGTAAACAAACTAAGCTGATCAACCGAATTTGGACGCTCCTATATTACTCTAATGAATGCTAGTTAGTAACGAGCTAATTAATACGGAAACATACTGACCTCATTTCATTATTCAGTGTATTACATCAAATGCGAAACTCCGTTTGACAACGAAAGTCTTAATATTTTATTAATGGTAGTAAAACACGTTAAGGAAACTTATTATATCTAGGTTGCGAGCAAAAAGAACATCATTAATCATGAGACATGCCGTCTAGAACTGTAACGCAAGCAAACGCCTAAAAGCCTATTTTCGCGCCCTTTTATCTTTCCAACAATAGGTACTAAAAAGTAGATCATCTAAAAGACAAACGAGTACGGGAGTTAAAAAAGTCGGGATCATAATTTCAACGATCCGACCGTTCCCTCCTTTGAATTTTCCTTTAAAATCTGAGGTCTCAGTAGAATTGTGCAAGCATAATACTCTCAGACGTTATTGCTATAACTGTCAAAATTTCAAAAATGACTAATATGTTTAAAGATACAATTGTTATAAAGGTACAATGGTTCTCGTTAACCACAAACGTTGTTGTAGATAAAAATTACGACATTCTACATGTCATCATTTGGGTCCATTGCTAAACAGTGTAGGTCGCTTAGACCACATTGTTCACCCACTTCAACAAACCTCTAATTTGCTACCATTGACACTAACGTCGGCTCAGACGTTACCTGATCCATAACGACACCTAGGAATGGCAATAAAACATTGCTACGGGAATTATTTGTTTTACGTCTTCAAAGGTTGGCTTTGGTTCTTGCAAAATTTAAATTTAAGAATTGTAGAATTTTCAATTATCAAAATAATTGCGTTCGACTCAGGAATGGAATGTGGGCGAGTATTTACCGCTAGCTAATCAGCAAATTAGTGAGGCAGCCCACATTTTTTATATACCGACACCAACCAATTTGGCACAGGCATGAATAGCACAGTATGACTAATTAATATCGCTGAAAGCGTCCTAGCGTTAACTATTTCAGTTAGTGTTGATCATTGTTACGGAAATGCAGACCTGCTAAATGAACTGTGAACTCTCATTCACGCATTGCTTTGTGTTAACCTAATAGCCAAACTTACATGTGGAACAGTAAATTATCATTAAAACAATAGTAAGGGGTACGCTTGTGCTACGCGTTGATAACCAAGAATTATCATGTCGGCCATCTATGTAATTCTTATGTAACTTGTTACTAACGTAGAAATTTTTGCTCGTTTGGAAACCAAGGATAGCAAAATACGTAACATGCTATGCACATGCACCATCTACGTCACAGCATATTACGTAATACGGGCAAAGAATAGAAAAAAAATCAATACCGAATACCTTGAAGTTCATAATAGCCTGTTTCT
This sequence comes from Meganola albula, assembly GCA_936450015.1. Classification (NCBI taxonomy): domain Eukaryota; kingdom Metazoa; phylum Arthropoda; class Insecta; order Lepidoptera; family Nolidae; genus Meganola; species Meganola albula. Next base: position 12,582,356 of record OW388160.1, read on the forward strand.
TTGAAATGTTATGCTTAGATGATAAATAAGTAATCATCACACAGCTGGCCTTATGTCATATTCCAAGGGTTTTATTACAATCACGATAATGTAAAAAAAAGCACATCCTGGAGTTTTGTAATAGAGTAGCATAAATTGTCCAACATAAATTCTTGAACCAGCGCAAACTCTTATATTCTTTAAATAATTTTAAAATATCATACTGAATTTTTCAACAAAACTTCAGAAAATTGTTCAAGGGGCCGGAATTTGGGACAAAAGTCTAGAATACTTTGTTGTAATTTACCGTGTAATCCCAGACTATATAAAACAAAATACCAAGTACGGAAGCAAGAGGAAAATTGTTTACACAAAAAAAGTAACTTAGATTTGAAATAGTGATCTTGCATGGTGATTATCCTTCCGCCGTGTGCAATCAAAGCAGCTCGGCTAGGCACATGGATACGCGCGGAATCGAACCTGACATTGTGACCTACATTGTGTTGCAGCCTGCAGCGCTAGCGTATTGCGCATTACCCATTCCTATGCAAACTATCGTAATAACTAAAACAACTTTGCGTGCACTCGGTTTTTGTTCTTTGGATAACAATGTACATTTTTGATATTATATGAATAAAAACTATTGTTGTATATTACTGATTTCTTTCTTTGTTTTTCTGTTAGTACATATGGAGGAGTAAGATATACTATTTTATCGATCACAGCAATAAAGAACCCTAATTTCCACTTGGTTTATAGCCAGACGGTTACTCCAATATCATAATTTGCACGATTCTCAAACTAGGTGGATAACTTAACAGCTAAGAATTTAAAATAAGCACAAACTAACACTACAATAGCGGAATAACCTTAAGAACATTTAATTACAGACAATAAATTAAACATCCCATCCCAAAACATTAACTATAAGAAAAGCTGAACAAACATGACATTTTTAGCTAAAATGGCGGGTGCTAATTGGATTTTACACTTGTCGTTTGCAACATTCTACACTCGGTTGTGCAAATCATTGGCAACCTTGACGGCAAGACGAATACTATTTGATGATGTAAGCTTGTACACAACTTTAGTTACTGCAGATAACAGTTAGTCTTAACGTAGAAAAGAAAGATCTCCGTCATTAGGATCGTTCGGTAGGATATTTTTCTCAAGCACACCGAATACTTTCTCATTGGACGATTGGCCATTGGATTGGCTGGAGTTTAACTTTACAAAATTCTTGTTAGTGACGACATATGATCCCATTGTGTTCTTCCGGAATAAAGGTAATTTTACAATCAAGTATTCCATTTATATGTAACTTCCTTCCGTAACAACACAATCGTGAATAACACAAGATCAAGTCTAACGTAAATAAGTGGATAAAATAAACGTGCAACTAAACTAGGTCGTTTTCGTTTATTAGCTTCACAAAATTATAAACCACTTTAGTGACGTCAGCACAATTAAATCCAAATCTAATGGTTTGTTCAAATAAGTTGAATTCTCACATTTAGCGCTACTGAATTATGAAGCACAAAGATTTCTATCGGGACGGTTGCTTGGTTTGCATTGTGTGCCAGTAATTACGGCCTCAGAAGTACTATTTGATAAGAGTTAAGGGTTTGCGTAAAAGGAAATTGATGAGAAAGTTGAAGGAGGGCCACGTCTTAAATAATGAAGTGTAGAAATGTTTTCGGTCCCATGTCTACACAAATTAAATATATGATATCGGCACCTCAGCCCTTATAGATTCAAATTATCAATGAAATAAATACAGTAAAAAAACACGAGACATTTATACGTTTTAAAGGGAAACAAAAATTCAAAGCTTAATTTGTAAAAATAACTGCTTTACAAATTCCAAATTTATGAGTAATTAATAAAGTGCACTTACCAGGATAAAAGTCGTGAGACTTGGACATCTTGACTCTAGCGCCGGTGTCTTTTTGAAGCTGGGCGATGGTCTCGCCACCCTTGCCGATGATGGCGCCGGCCACCATGGACGGTACCAGCACCTTGAAGTGGTACGTCGGCTCCGCGGCTGCAGATCACAACAGATAACGTGAAATGACAATGAAATGGGAAGTTTGAGGCGAATGCTGTGTTTGGATGCTGAACTTGCATAGAAAAGTAAAATGAGAATATAATAATGTATAGAATAAGTAAATTTAACGCAAACAGTAAAAGTAGATTACATGATTAAAATTGACACAGTAAATGTCTTACTCGAATTCAGAGACATCAAAAAATGTTAAAATTTATCTTATTAATATACCGAGCTAAGAAAGATAGAGGTGACTTAAAATCCAAACACAGCATTCGATTTTGCATGACTACAACCAAATGAGTTCTCATATAGCCATGAAACCTCATTTTAAAATGTATGATGATTGCTGATGATCAAAAGAAAGAGCTACTGCTATGACCATCAGTTCTAATGTGTGAAGTGCATTTATGTATTGTTACCACACCTGAACTTGTGCTATGTCAATCAATGGCGGTGTATGAAGAATCAGTAGCTATTACATTAAATATTAATATAAAATTAATTAGCACCAATATTAGCGGTTTTAAAGAATTAGGTAATCTCGCAAGTTTGTGTTGGCACATAACAAGATTTACGTGCCTGTTAAATATGTAGTTTTAATGTTTCAACGTTTAAAGGCAAATAGTACAGCGATCTGTGCTAACATAGTTAACGACATGCATTTTATATGCTTTATAATGATTAGGAAACATGAATAAGACAACGAAGAGTCTGATGGTATTTTGTAGAAATAAATGGTACGTCCAACATCGGACCTAATTTGAAAGAAATGGGAAAGTAAACGAAAGTTTGAAGAAGAAACAAGTTTTAAGTGGGAAATTTAAACATCTCCCAAAGGAAAAAACAAACACTCACTAGTTGGCGAACGGGACGGACAAACTTCTACAAGTTAGATAAACTTATGTTTCAGACCCGAACAAGTTTCCATTTCATTTATTTGCTGTTCTGCTATCCTTGACAGAAATGCTATTACCCTCCGCTAAGGCCACCTATTACTAAACCTAAAACAACTCAAACGGAAAGCTATTCCAAAGTCAACAAAAGCTTATAACCGAACTACTGTTGCCAAAGTTTTAAACGAAGCAATTTGTAGACAAAATTTTAAAAGTACATTAATATAGAGAAGTAAGGGTTCAAAAGTTTTTTTTTATTAGTATGTAATGGTATTAATCATAAGCAATGGTTGCACACCATAACGTACAACAATATCATCGTTCAAGTGCTAGTGTGCAATCTACGTTCAATATCAATTGAGTAGCATCCCACGTCTGATGGCGCGTCGTATTTGACCTCATTGCAAATGGAGCATACCCTGTTCACCTGTCACAAACCGACACTGCGAGATATCTACGACATTGCGATGACAGAACATATTTACTTTTAAAATGAAAAGACAGTTAAAATAGATATATTTCAGATGTAGACGATTCTGAGACAGGACTGATAAAATACACTTTCTTAATATCTGACGTGTTTTAACGAAATTAGGACATTTTAAACTTAAGACGTATCTTTATTTTACAAGTAAAACTAGAATTACATTTTCATTGAACCAGAACGTAACCCAAAGGGCAATAAATTTACTGCCTCTCGTATTATATGGGCAAGTGGTAAATGGTGAGTAAAAGCCAATTCTTTATCCGTCTATTAACAATGGAGATCTGTGGTTAACCCAACCCGCTCGGCGGCTATTAATCTCCACTGACCTGACCACTGACGGTCCGACGTACATATTATTACGACAGGGTTAGACCGACGTTTTAATTTCGCAGACATTTTGGAATTTCGTTTCAGTAAGTCTAATAAAGATACTTGATACCTACAGAGCCAGATTACAGAGAAGTATCCAGTTTCGTCGCCCCTTTGTGAGGACATAATTTACAAAAGAAGTCTGTTTGAAAATAATAGGCTTCTGATTTTTAGGAGTCAGGTTTTCTTTAACAAAGTAACTTTTCTTTTGTCACGGTAAGCTCGAATTTTCAAGTTTCTACCCAACATCAATTATTACTAATGCATTATCTCAGCAGCGTACCTGTGTTTTATATATTTATCGTTTTCGTTTTTGTAATTGTTAATAATCAGAAACTTAAAAAGGGGTTATGATGACATGTGTCAGGTTTACGTGACAGGGGCAGAGTAAGTACTAAAGTAGAAAATGGTGGTTTTGCCGCACCGCTTGCCGCACCTCTGCTGTGTTTTAGGTCGTGACCTTATCAGACATATTGCTAAGAGCTTCAGTTGGCAATGTTGATTTTAAAAGTTTACACGTTCCTCAGAATGTTATATATGTAACATTATTCAGTACCTTTAATAATTGTTGTATGTAGTTATGTAGTTTGTTCAGTTACTTCGGATACTTGTGACACACGACAAGAGTTAATAAATTTTATTTCTGTCATTATTACTTGTTAGCTGACAATAATGTAGACCAAGTAACCTAGTACCGATAACTAATTAGAAAAGGAATTCGCGTCTTTATCTATCAAAGTCATTTAAATTTTTATAAAAATATTTTAACTATTGTAATATCCTATTTATCTATCGTACGTTTCCATACGCTGTTGTGTCAAACGATTCTAAACACGTCCAGCTTTGGCATTGACGACCGGTCGATAACAATGATTGCACCAACGTCATCGATAATCGGCTTACAATGTTCGCTGCACGCTGTAATAGTTTGGTCTTAAATTCTGTAAAAGTACTTAGCTATATTAATGTTATAGTTCTTAACGTGTCCCCATTTGGAGTAGAGTATATACTCTCTCGCTTTACACAAAGCTGACGTTTCATCTTTGTGCTTTGATCTGCCTCGTCAGCTAAGATTAATGGAACTCTGCAGTTGCATTCAATCTGCCTTCAACTACTTGTAATGTTTGCCGCAGTTAAACTTTTTCATTAAACTACTGAAACAAATTCTATACCACAATGCTACATCAAAGGTGCTTATGAAACTTTAGCTGGCAATTTGTTACCGATGTTAAACTTAATTCTAAAAGCGAAATAAACACGAAACGGCTTTATAAATTTCTGGATTAACTTTGCGGCACAACTTGCCAAATCGTTTAATCTTGCAAACTTAGCGTAATAGCGGCAAGAATCTTGCGTTCCGCAGTGATGTTTATTTTTATCGCATTTTTGCCGTCGATGGCTAATAAATCACGGGGAACCAATCAGTCGTGAGTCGTTTAGGGTTATCTGCGAGCATGACGACACGCCATCCGTCCTTACACATGCTGAACGAAATTTATCCAACCTATTTAACGCAACTAATAAGATGAGATAGAATTAGGTTATGGAAACTGTTTCTTCGTTTATTTTTCACACCCAGCAGCTATTCATAATAATTCACGTAAGTTATAAAATCGAATAAGTGTTTGAAAACGATTAAACGAAACTGGAAGACTTATTAAATACAAAAATATTAGGCAAAATTCTGAAATCATCGGATGGTTTAGTTCTGTTGATTTTAAAATAACAATACCAGCATAAACAAACAAAAAGTGTACCCTACTCGGATGTAGCTGTCAATACCGATAATGTTCTATATATCAATCTTTGAATTAGATCTGCTGCACACCACGGTCTCTAACCAGAAAACCAAGAAAATACTTTGAATATGAAAATATTTTGTAAAATAAAAAACAAAATGTAATAAATTTAGCAAGAATTTAAAGAAGACCCTTTCGCAAGAGCTTATTAAAATAACATTGAGAACATTTTAATTTCTTTACTAACCGTCGTCGTTGCCTCAAAAATTATATTAACATTCAACGCCAAAACGATACACCCTTTATAATATTGCAAAGGAAATAAGATTGTGTTTTTAATGAAGCTCAAATACTTTGCTAAATATCAATAATTAAATATAAGACGATCCACCATTGCACATTTGGCCAGCGTGTGTGGATAAAGGCCTAAACTCGTAAGATAGTTTAGAGAAAACCCGTGCCCAGCAGTAGGACACTAAAAAGGGCTGAGTGGAATATAAGACGCTGGCTATTTTGATTGGCATATATTTTTTCAAAGTTTTATTAATTGTACATAACTAAAGGTGACTAGACCTCGAACACGGCACATCAATATGATCCCTACCAAATACGAGTAAAACTAATCTCCAAAATCACTTAATCAACATTAACCGATTAGTAACAAACTGTTGCGATCAAACTTAGTTAAACAAAGATTAAGATTCTCTAAGATATAAGCTGAAACAACGCCTCGAGGGTATTTATGGGTTAAACGGAGCTAGACATTTTGAAATAGGCGTAGCTAATGGAAAACAATTGTTAACATGCTTGTTAAAATAAACACTAACAGGCATTTCAGTTATTTAATAAAACATATCTAAGCACGTTTATCTTAGAAATGTTAAAAACGTGCTTTTTTGAAACACTTTCCAATATTTGTATACCTACGGCCTACGTATGTTTCATTGGTTTCCATCTCACTCGGGTTTACGAGTTATTTAGTCACTAATGCGTACCTCAACTTCATCTAAAACATGTTTATTACACTGAAATTCCATTAAAGTTATAACGTTTCCCGTTTAAACTTCAGATTGGTCATAATAAAAGTGCAAAGATACAATTGTACGACTATTTCTCTTTTATGTCAGACATTATGTATTCAATTACACTTCAGAGATGGAAAGCGAGATCTTTTATTAAAAATGTTTGAGGTTTTATTTGCTGTAGAGATACGGGACCCCTTCCTTTTTGTGCTCGTGTCAGATAAAGTCGCACTTACAGGCCCTTCACAACTCTTTAGCTTCATGAACGCTTTTCATGGTTGCTCGTTCGCCGCCATTCAGACATGCACGTTCCTACTTTTATCTCACTTTGCCATTTTGCATATTTTTTACTTTGCTAATCCCTACCTTGGACTACATTTTACACAACTGCGACAAAACCGCACATTTTTCTGATATTAACAAATAATAGGTTTATTAAGATGCATACATTCTATAAAAAAAAATGGTATTGTGCCATTGTGAAATTAAATATGAAACTCCTTTAATAAAACACGAAAGACGTCGCGGATAGAAAGCTAGAAACCATAAACGAACAAAGTATAATATTTTCACAAAAGCTGCCAAATAGTTCAGACCAGTTGTGCTGCCGATTGACTACTTCTGACCTAGTTCTAATGTTTATTATGATTTAGTGCGACACACTAAAACTTACAGCTCAATAAGCTAGATTTATGGGATTAAATAACACATTTTGAACGCTAAATATCTTAATGAATTCATTATAACGACAAATCTAAATGCTGACGCTGTTTTTGACGATTATTTTAATATTATGCAAATTGATCTCATCGTAATTTTTCTTCCGGCTAACTAAAGAGATTATGAGGGAAGATATAAAAAGTCAAATTAGCAAGTTTATGCGAAAAGATATCCTCTAAGTTTTGGTCGTCCATATTTATTATCTATAAAGCAATTCTTCATAAATATTTTCGTTCCATTTCAATTGCACAACTAAGCTCAAAAACTGAGCACAATAGCGTAACAACAGCCCTGAAGGTGCTTTTGTTGCCAGAACATTTTAAAAGCATTAAGCTGTTTACCACATTTTTATTTTACAAGTATTTCATGTGCACGTTTCGACACGGCCATTAGGTAGAGAATCCGTACAATTCTTACTGTAACAAACTGTACCTAAGAAGATATTTTAATTTACAATAAATTATAATCCGTGTCCTAATTCTTATACTAATTGTAGAGTTGAACGAATTTATAAGATAGTTTTGTAAATATCAAGTATTGAGGACGTTCGCGATACCAAGATTAGGTACACTACAAAAATTATTTAAGTACTATTAAAAATAAAACCACAGCGATTACGCATGAAAAGATAATGGCCGCGATGATGTTAAGAAGTGCTTAAAATACAAAATTATAGCTTTCAAGGTAATGCTAAAAAAATGCAACTATTCCATTTCAACTCAAGCAAATACAGTTTTTGTCAAAGCACCTAATTCAGATTCTGATGTAGGGTATTCAGAAACTTTTCGTATAATATTAGAACGCAAGTCCATAAGTCGCAGTCGGGTAGACATGGCGGTTTGCCAATAGCATCCATATCGATTTTTTAATGCAATTTAACAAAATCCAGGTAGATATAGTATTGCCAACATAACACATTGTGACGAAACACATATAAACGTACAGTAAAATACGTTAACTGTAGTTAAATGCAATAGTTGAGCGTCACCCAAATATGTTAAGATCTTTGTTCCAAATCCGAGTCACAGTTGATCGGTATCAACTTACGTGACAGGAACGAGCTAATGCATTCGCCGTGATAATAGTGTATTTCAACACAAAGTACTTAATGCAGTAATGTACAAGTACTAGCGATAGCATGGCGTGTTACTAACACGGTTAAATTAAACGAAACTGCGCTCCTGAAGGCCATTATGTGACCATGGTAGGAGGTATAGAGACGATATTTATTAAGTGTATGTTTTTATACTGATGATGTTATTATATTAGGTTATGCGTCTTAGACTCTATAAAGAACTGTATTAAAACGCCTCTGTTTTAACAGTTTTAAATTTAATTTTAAAGAATAAAATTCAGAAACTTATTAATGAGGCCTTTAGACTAATTGATATTAAAGGAAAAATAAATTGTTCGGTGGTTAATAAAATCGTGTCCATTTATTTCAGCCCTTCGCTAGGTTGCATTTTAATTTTCAATTAAATTTCAATTAGAAACTTCAGTGTCAGTGAAAGCGTCACAAGTAGGCCTCTAAGGCGAACTAGTGAACGTGAAATATGACGTAACTGATGAGCACAGCTGTACAATCGAAAGTGGGGAACATAACGGCGCCCGCGCATTACGAGTCCTAACGTAATGAACACCTAATACATCAGCGATCGGCAAATCACGAAGTGGAACAACGCTAATACGATATTCTAAGCGCGGAATATTGTTGGCCATGACTGGCAGTAGTGTTGATTTTTTATTACTTTTGAAATATGTTATATTTTATCAAAATCAGTCATTGCATTTTCAATATGAATTAAGTTGCGTAGTCGACTGATCTAACAATTTATACGAATTTAAGAACTTGACCAGGAAATATCAAATTGTATTCGAGTGACAGCTGGCAAACATCACCTTTAAACCTTGCCAAAACCTGTTCACGAAGTACGCAATTATAATATTCTTATCAAATACATATTATATTAAACATTTTAAGGGTTTGAAATACCAACGTGACTGCGTACGTATCCTATTTCTACGAAACCATATTGTGTCGTATCGTAGCTATTGTTAAATCTTAAACCAAATTATAAATACAAAGCATCGTTAAATCGTTATTTACTCACGGGTTTAATTAATCGTCACCTCGTTTAGGCGTGGTACTAAACAAAATATTTTTAGCTAGAGCACGCATTTAGCCAACATCGATAATAAAACATATTAAATAGACTGCCTGACTTAGGTCAAGCGTAATGTCTGTCTGTGTGATATTCTGCCAACTATATTTAATTTTAACGCGTGATTCCTATGACTTGAATATTTTTGGATTGGGTTTAGATGACTCTACTATAAAAAAAGTTATCATCTCAGCAGAGATGAATATAAATAATCTGAGTATCACAGTTACTTATTGTATTGGTAAAATTTCAGTGTCTTAGTGTAAATCTCAGCCTTTAAGACTTGAAGACTAGGATTATTTTGTGTAGCCATGATCGAAATTGGAATTGAGAGAAAACATAGTAGCTAAATACAACGGGCTTTATCTAATGCCTTTTTCCTTATTTTGGTCATACCCTTGTCACGTGTCAAGTAAACCAATATTAAATTCCAATATTTAAGATTTCAATAAATGGTTCCTTGGAATGCTACCTATATAGAAAAACTCAAACAGCAAATGGATTTTTCTGCAAGAGACTGAGTATCACGAATAATATCGAAATAATAAGAAACTTGTCGATAGAGCAGATCAAGTAATGGGCCATTACGGAGAGCCGCAACTTTTATAGCCGTGACAACTTGCCTCTGATTTATCGAGCCGATAATAAGGAATTCACTAGACTTGTGGTTTCGTGTTGGGAACTAATAAAATAAATTGTTGTTACTGTTGTATTGTGTTTAAACGCTGAGGTTTTATTTTCCAAATGGTACTAGTCTCTAAAATGAAGTTTTTAACACTTAAAACATTTTATTGAAAACAGGCAGTACAACAAAAAACAATAAATAAATGCCTCGTGTTATTATTACATTTTTTAAGCCATTTTAAAAGAATACCGGATCGCTATGTGCCTAGGAAATATGGCGCCGAAAATTATATTTTTTCTTTCATGTCAAAAGTAACAGAGAAGCCAATCCTCAAAATTTACTTTAATGTAAAGCCTTAAAAAAGCTGTCGTTACCAATCTGTACACAATTTTTCACTTATCCAAAGCGACGAGAGTCGGGAATCAAGCGCAAACCTGCTTACATAATTTTCCTCTCGTAAAAAATATCGCGCGCCGTTATCGTCGGCTCAGGTAATGTAAAAAAATATATTCCGGTACTCTGAATGAATTTCCCGGGGCTGAAAGTTTCCTATGCAGCTTTTGTAGGATGTTCTCACTAAAATGGGTTACATTTTGTAGACGACGATGACATTGAAGATAATATATTGTGTAGACACAGTTCTATTGAGTTTGACAATAACCAGCAGAGATAGAAAAAACTTTGTTCGTAAAAATGGCCCTATTTCGTGATCTCTTTTTTAATCCCCTACAAAATGGAGCAGTGCTATAAGTTTGACGTACATATCTGTATTTTGTGCACATTATTATGTGATTATGTTGTTTTAATTCCGGCAGCGGCTTCGCCCGCGTATATGTCGGTTATCGCGCCAAAACATTACCTTCTTTTTGCGCAGACGGATAAAAGCTATCCTATGTCCTTTCTCGGGTCTCAAACTACCTCCATAGCCAATTTCATCCAAATCGGTTCAGTAGTTTAAGCGGGAAAGCGTAACAGACAGACAGACAGACAGAGTTACTTTCGCATTTATAATATTAGTAGGGATTTGAATCGAGACAGTTCTTAGCTAAGTTTAAAGAAAATGAGTCGTAGGTTTCCTTTTATTTTAATTTTATTGTTATTAAGTATTTTAAACTTTAGTACTTTTGATAGATACATAATCTTGTATCATGTCATGACGAACATCAAGATACAGTACAGGAGGCCTATCTCGATTTTGCTGATAACTTATAACGACTTTCAATAGGTATTCTCTCTACAACCAAAGATGACAAGTTACAGCCTATGTACGAGTATATGTCATAATTTAGTAGCTGCCGACAGAGGGCGTTGTGAAAGCCACAACAGTGACGTAGCAAGTTCCCATGCCAGCTGTCGTGTGTTATTTCTGATTACTAATAATAGGTCAATGAGACGGAATATTGTGCCACGAGTACTGAGGACCGAGGAGGCGTTTAGCTGCCTAACATCATGATCTTAAACTTCATCTAAAACCTAGTAATTAGAGCATAATAAATAATATGTTTTGTAACAAAATTTTTTTATGTGACTTATGGGGGGAGTCACGGTAGAGCGAACTTAGAAATCTTTATCTATTCAAATATCGTCTAAGCGAAGTTCCCCGCGTTCTCTTATAGAAGTCTGTTTACTTGTGTGCAAGTACTGCGATTCGAGCAGCAAGGCTTGTGCGCGATCAGTTAGTTGTATACAACTCGTCTTAATTGTATAAAATTTGTTTCCAACGCGGGACCCTCGACCGCAGATTCTAATTCATTTCAAGTCAACAAGACCTAACAATCTAAATTGAAACAAATCAATACACAAATAGGACCTAATCAAGTGGTTGCACGTGTGCTTGTCCAGTGCGCTTGCGCATCTATTGTGACAGTTCCATACATGTGTGCGTTAGTTAACACTGATAAAACCCACACTTGTAAACATTCTATAACATTGTGAAGTAAAAGCAACTTTAATTCTATTGCATTACATTTAATTTTAATCTGTATTGAGTTTACAGATAAACTAGTTATATTAAATAATCGTATGTAATGAAATAATGATTGCTTTATTTAATGTGTGTACTGTATATTTACGGAACATGATAGTTGAGAATGTTCTGTTTTAATGAAAATAAACGTGTAGATAGTTTATAATAGTTTTGATTTTACATTACGTGCTGTATTAATCATAAATGAAAATATATTTATTACATCATCATCATCATCAGCCTATTTTCGTTCACCGCTGGACATAGGCCTCTCCCAAAGCACGCCACTGAGCACGATCCACGGCTCATCTCATCCAGCTCTTGCCAGCCATATTACAGAGATCGTCATTCCACTTTGTCCGAGGGCGTCCTACTCTACGTTTGGCAAACCGTGGTTTTCACTCAAAAAAATATTTACCGTAAAGGTTGTTGGTTCTGCAGCGGATATGACCGGCCCACTGCCACTTCAGCTTACTTATCCGGTGAGCTATGTCGCTTCTTTGGCGGATCACTTCATTGCGTATTCGATTTCAGAGAAACTCCGAGCATAGCCCATTCCATAGCTCGGAGAGCGACTTTAAATTTATAGACCAGTCGTGACGTGAGTGTCCACGTTTCGCCTCCGTATGTTACAACGGATTGAAGACTTGATTGAAAACTTTCGTCTTTACACTTTGTGGAATGGCAACGTATTTATTACATATGAAGCTGAAAACCGTTTTAGTTAAGAGGTTAAATCACATTACTAATGAAGGTTTTATAATCATTTGATTGAATAACTCAAATCACTTCAGCTTACGAGTAAAAACCCACTCCAATCGGTACATTCTTTGAGCATTAAAAGACAATAATCTTGTACACTGATACACGCGTCAAACATTTAAGAAATGTCCTTGGTCGCGGATTAATGAATACATAAATATCTTAATTTAAAACTTATCCCGTTATTGTTCCACGTGTCAAGAAAGAATAGGAAAATGCTAGAATCACATAAGAAAACAATTCATGATAACATTAATGCATAACACATCTTTCTGTTAGCAAGCCTTGAATATTAAGTTGAACAGCGACGAATATTGAATATAAAACGGGATAGAAAAGATGTTTTTGAAACACAAACCTAATGCTGCGTCAGATTTATTTGTATAAACAAATCAAGGCCAAATCAAAAGCAACAACTGTCTTTGGAAAACAGTCAATATCCAAATCCATACTTATAATGTAAATGCGAAAGTTACTCTGGCAATTACATTTTCACGGCTTTATCGGTGAACCGAATTAGAAAATTTTTAGTACGGAATAGTTAAAATCTTCGGCAAGTTTTTATATGACTGTTCAAAATTTTTTCACGAGATAAACGATAAATACGCAGGGCGAAAAGCCAGTGATCAATGATGGACCATGAGCGCAAATTATATGACCTATATCACGTAACAAACTATGGAAAATACGCCATGCGACAACTAAGTTTTTTAATAGAATACATAATCTTTGTTGGTTAATATAATATGCTTTGTCGAAATCGCGATTTTATTCGTGCCACGTCGCATTCAGACAAATTGATAAGATTGAGTTATCAAGTAGCCAAGTTATCAGAAAATTGTAAAATAATATAAGAGCATCGTTATCGGGCCCACCCGAATTGTAATGTACAACATTATCGGTGCTTGGAAGCTTCCTTCGGTTTGTTTTGACAGTATTTATAGGTTATACGTGTTTAAAATTCACCACGTGGTAAATAACTACGAATTTATACTGCAACTGCAAGAAATTGGTTTATGTAGACGACTTTATGATTGTGTCAATTTCTATTAGAGAGCCGGAAAAAACTTAATGTGGTTAAAATAGTTAGATGAGAAGTGTCTTGTCTATATACAAAAGAAAGGTGTGGATGAGTATATAACTGATTAAGCCGGAATTTTGCATGAATGTAGATTATCTAAGAAGAGATATAAATCAGGGTAATTAATAAAGGGAAAGATTCTCTAAGAAGAGATAAATCAGGGTAGTCTTAAACAGGGAAAATGTATGAAGCCTATGTCGAAAAGTTAGTAAAACTGTGAAAATACTTAATACAAAGAAACAGACTTCTAAATTAATATATGGTTTACACTTAAAGATGATAGCGTTATTTTGTCAAATAATAAGTGAAATCTGAGACCACGCTTTATTTAGTTAGATCTTGAGATAAGCACGCTTATTAAACGAAAAGGGAAAGTAAAGTCATAGGAAATCTAATCACGTTTTGTTGTCAGATAAACTCAGTATTTTTAACAAGTGCTTTGAGATAACATCAGTAAATAACCAGTTTTCATTTTAGTAACTGTACATCAATAGCGTATTTAAGGATGTCAATAACAAAAACATGACTACAAGGAAAAAACAACACAAAATGTGCTTCACAGAGATGCAGAAGGGGCTGACAGTGGAGAAAAACAGATCGGTGTATATTCTCAAGGCAAACATGGTAAGTTTGATACAGAAGCAGCCAAACAAGATTCTAAATAGAGTTGGTGCAAACATTTGAGCAACACTTTGATGTTTACATCTAGTTATAATAGGGGCATTGTTTCTTAAACATCGTTAGACTAACGATGTATAAAATTTTAATAGGCCGCTGCCGAAGTGTTGATGTGATAAAGTTGGTACTGGCGTGTAAAGGCGTAATTAAAACTATCTTCTACAACTTCTTAATAACGATACAGTTAAAAAATATGTAATTTAAAATCAATAGGAAAAAGCCTTGTTAGTTGCATGATCGATCGTGATTGTTAGTCGAACAAAACATAAAGATTTAACATACTTAGAAAAAGACTATATGTAGTATCTGGAAGTTGGATATTGTGTAATAGGCTCCCTATTAAAGAAATATGGGAGATATTCATCGTTGCTAATACTGCGTAATGTTATGAACAAAACGTTATAAAATCAATTCTTATCAGAATGAGCCACTTAGTGAGTCTATCACATTAACGTCTTATCGTCACTAATAGCATTAAAACAATAAGTTTAATAGCAAACATTTTAATAGCAGTTTAATGTTTTAACGAATGCGACATCGTTACGGTTACGAAACAACACGAAATACAAAGAAATTCTAAATAATACGAAATACACAGAAATTAGAAATAATTCTACTTTAGAACGGACTTTAATGCGGTTTATTTTAGATTTTTTATCTCGACGTTTTAAAATGACGGTGTAAAATAATATAAAGTTTATAGCTAGTCGGTAAAAATATGGTAATCAATAAGTTAGGACGATAGTCAATCAAATACCTCAGTCCCCCGTGAACATGAAGTCTGAAAATACTGAAACGTCGGGATGTAAAATCTAAAATAAACCGCGATAAAATCCATCACAAAGTAGTTGTATTTCAATGTGTGATATTCGCGTAAATTTAAGAAAATACTTAACAGAAATACTTGATTTCAACGACAAACGCAAATATTCTAACTTTAAGCAACTTCAATAAGAGGCACGAAGTTCTACAAAGTTTTTAATGCTTGGGAACGTATCATAAAACGTATTTTAATAGCGAATAGGCAAAATCCAATTTGGGAAACTCTGTGTTTCTAATAAGGGTCTTACTAAACTTAGGCAAATTCGGAATTTGGGAAGGCATTTGATTTGAAATAATTTCAATATTGCCTTTACGTTGACTACCCGGCTGTGATTATTAACAATTCGTTCAAAACTACCAAATAAAAATGAAACGGCGCTTATTGGGAGAGGCCGATGATGTTGATGATAAAACAATTATCAGTTGATTGTCACCTGATTTCATTTATCTTTCGTTCCATCTAGTAGATTCTTAAGTGACTATGAAGACGGTGACAATGAAGACGAAGATGGTATACGTGCATTCAGTAAGTGCCTATTCAACCCAGCTCTAAAAGCACTACTGTTTGTCAAGGAAAACAATATTAAAATCGATACATCGGATGATAACCTCGGGAATCGACATCGATATATTTCTCTTGCATAACGTAGAAACAGGCATTAAATTAACTACTTCAGGCGAATACATTAAACTGCTCTGAATTTAATTTGGGTTTAATATTGAGATACCTCCATCCCTTGGGCGTGGGAGGGATAACCAGTTAACCACACGGGACAAACTTAAGTAATTACAGCTAACGTTTTAAATCTCAACACATTTCTACCTTTAGAACCCTTCGTTATACCAGATGTTGGACCTATATCATATTGGGATTGGACGCCATTTGGGAACCCAATTACATTACACGCTAGAGAAAATAATTAGCAATATTTTACTTTAAATAGGTTTTACTCGTTTACCTCCTATTTCATTTGGCGGGTAGTGAAAATGAGGGAAAAGATGATACATGTACTACCCGTATTCATAAACGTCTTATAAGCTCCTTATAGCTAAAATAGCTAATAATTCGATGTCTTCGTCTGTCATCTGGACCTATATACTAGCAAGAAAGAGACAAAGTCAATTTTAACTTTTTAACTAAAGAGTCTTTTAAGATATGAATAAGACTATTAATTTGCAAGCACCACATATGTATTTAGAATTGATAGCATCACCAGACACCATCTCGGAACACGACTGGGTAGTATTTTTTATTCTAAAATAGGCTTGCGCTTGACTACAACTCGCCTGATGTTAAGCAATGATGTGATCTACGATGAAACGCGCCTGCCTTATTTACCAATTGACTTCATGTAATTACTTAAGATTTTCAGTGGTAAGGTGGAAGTTTGGTGACGTCTTGGCCTAGTACATGTGAGTCAGTCACGTCAACCCTTGTCCCACAGCTGGGCACGGGTCTTCATTAAGCTATCTTAGGAGTTGTGAGACTTCAGGCGTTAATCCACTCACTCTGGACAAGTGCTGGTTGGTGGATGTCACATGTCTTCGAATGATTAGTTCTTACAAATGCCGGATTCCTTCAACGATATTGAGCAGCGGCGGTGAAACAATTCACACAAATATATTATGTGGGCACGAGCGGGGAACCGCGACCCTATATTTCAAAGGCACATTTGCCCCCCTGTGTACCGGCCACTAGAGAAAATTCTACGGCTATGTGCATTGTTATATCAAAAGAATTACATAAGTAATTCTTTTGATATTGAAATAAAACTACTTTTTAACGGATTTTATCGCGGTTTATTTTAGATTTTGATTAATATTTTTGGACGTCAAATACCTCAGTCCACCCGAGAACATGAAGTCTTAAAAGACTTTGAAACGTCGGGATCTAAAATCTAAAATAAACCGCGATAAAATCCGTTAAAAAGTAGTTTTTTTTCAATGTGTGATATTCGCGTAAATCTAAGACAATACTATGTTTTGATATAGATTTCAAAGTAGCACATGTAAAACATGCAATAGGAAATTGAAATACGCATTAATTTCTTGTACATATCTTGTTTCGTTCGTATATTTATAATAATAATCGGCTATTTTATTCGGCTATTCTGATAACGTAACGTCAAAGTTCAAGGCTTGCAAGTTAACTTGTTTTTGACTGATATAACAAAGAATATAACAGAAGTAGGTAGCAAGATAATGTTTAATATGACTGCTTAATTCACTGGAACAAGAGATTAGAGAATATATTGAAGACAAAAGCGTAAAGGTTTTTGCAGTCGCATTTACGAGCAGACGGCCACTTGAAGCAAACATTGAATTTCCTTATTAACTTTGAACATAAACAGTAAAATTTTATACGTTACAAGGATATTAATAGAGGAGTGAATTAAAGCTAAAGAGCAGCGGTGGCGCAGTGGTGCGAGCCTCGCCTTGGAAATATAAGGTCGCGGGTTCGAATCCCAGTCGTGCCCACAAATCTTTGTGTGAATTGTTTCATCGCCGCTGCTCAATATCGGTGAAGGAAAACATCGTTAGTGATGTCTAAGAACTAACCATTCGGGGACATGTAACATCCACCAACCCGCACTTGGCCAGCGTGTGTGGATTAAGGCCTAAATTCTCTCAACTAGTAAGATAGCTGAGAGAACACCCGTGCCCAGCAGTGGGACACTAAAAAGGGTTGAAGTGATTTAAAGCTTAAATCCACACACGCAGGCTAAGTGCGAGTTGGTGGTTGTCACATGTCGCAGATTGTAACATTTTAAGACACACCCGACTTTTTCACTATGTTTTTGTATAGCGATTTGAACAACGGCAATGAATAAATTCACACAAAAATAAAGGCACGACCTAGGATCGAAATCGAACTCGCGACCTATATTTCGCGAATTCGAATCGCCGCGGTAACACCTAATGGACACGAGAACAATAGCCGGGATAGGACAGTAATGACAGCAAGCTACTAGAAAATACACTGCATTGGATTGTCCTCAAGACAGTTTTCTCCATTTAGACTATGCTTTTTTAGTAGCTCGCTGTCCTGTCTTCTTACTGTCCTGTCCCGGGTATAGTGTTCATATGAATGGCCCATAACACTAGGAATGTCACATTCTATACAGATAATAATCGATTTTTTAATAATCGTATATTTTCCTTTGCACAAGATTCAATTTTAGAAATTGATCCAATAATCGATAATTTATTGAAAAATAATAATTTTTTCTAAAAAAATCGTCTTTTTAATAAAATTTACACAATTTTTTCTAATTATCCAAAGGTTGTATTTTTTTGTACTTAATTGAAAAGATGATAATAACAAAAACAACAACCGCCAGTGTTATAAAAACAAACCAACTAACCAGATTGTGAAATGTGTAGTTTGTTTGGCTAAATTAGTTAAAAGGCGTTAAAAAAAATCATTTTTAATATTTAAAAAATACATTATTTAAAATCGATTTTAAGAAAAAAATATTCGAATTATATAAACATCGAATAATTTTTCACATTCCTACATAACACTAGTGGCGCGTACATCGATAATTATTTGGGTTACAGTTTACAAACTACAAGTAGGTAGGTAATATAATATTTAGTCATTGTTATTGATGCAGTAATCTCTTACGCAATAGGTTACCTTGACTTTTAAAGGTGCAACCACCAGTTAGGTAATGCACACTTAGTTCCATTAAATTAATTGATAGCGTCATTAGCTAATGAGGAATATTTGATAATTATTTTTATGAAGTTTTAATGATCCTGTTGAAGCGATCAACACCGGGGAGACCGCCGAATATATAACCGATAAAAAATGACCAAGAAATAAGAACTCTCTATAGACTCCCAATATCAGGGATCTTAAAATTTATAGGCTTCCGGCATGATCAGGGAGTCGACATGTAAAAAAAAAATAGCTAGCTTTTATTTAAAAAATATCGTATTAATTGTATTCATTTTCATTCTATCATTCATTCATTTGGGGTTGTTAGGAAAACGATATGTCGCTATTAGGTACCGTCCGCCATATTGGATTCAAAATGGCGGCAAAACTAAACGTGTATGCAAAATTTTAGCTCGATAGCTTTAGTGGAAATGGGAGAAATATTGATTAAAAGATTCCAGGATATACTTTAAAAGAGTTAATAAAAAAGCACGGACGAAACCGATCGATTGAATACTGACCTAACACTATACGTTTATGTCACAATCATTGGTATCAATGTTGCATCGTAGCATGATGGAATGAACCTATTTTCATATGGTTATCGTTATTTTAAGTGATCGAGTTAGCTAGGAACAACGAGCTATGAAAAGAGCTATGATCGGTGTCACTCTGAAGGATCGCGCACGCAGCTCAAGTGATCCGACAGAGAACTCAAGTAATCGACATAGCTCACCGGATTAGTAAGCTGAAGTGGCAGTGAACCGGTCATATCTGCTGCAGAACTGACAACCGCTGGGGTAAACGAGTTCTTGAGTGAAGACTACGGATTAGCAAACTTAGTGCCGGACGTGTTCAGACTAGGTGGTGTGACGATTTCAGAAGGGCGGTCGGCAAGAATTGGAGAGAGATAAGTCGCGGATCGTCCTCAGTAGCGTACTTAAGGAGAGGCCTATGTCCAGCAGTAGATTAGAATAGACTGATGATGAGGATTTATATTATGGTTCGTTCAAAGAACAAGAGAATCTGTACCAATGTCTCCCTTCAACACTTTTTTAGTATCCCAATGCAGGGAACGGGTCTTCTCTCGACTATCTTACGAGTACAGTGAGTTTAGGCCTTAATCCGTAGGTTGTCATATGTCCTCGAATGATAACTTCTTAGACATCGCACTTGCGATGAAACGATTTGCACAAAGATGTGTAAGCACGACCGGGGATCGAACCCGCGACCTTATATATATCAAAGGCGAGGTACATACCGCTGTGCCACCGCTGCTCATGCACTAATAATGGCGTTTTCGTTAACCTTTTTTTAAAAGCGACTTAAAAGAGTACAAAATCAACGAGGACGCTCCACGGAAATTAAAAAATTTAGTTCCCGAAATGCTGTTTTTTTCTCTAGGGTAGTTATATGTGTAGTCTTTATAAATTACAAAATTAATGATACACTATACCAATTTAGCCCAGCACGGGCTTAATGTCAACGTAATACATTATGCAATTGATGACACAAAGGAATTTCAGCAAGACAGGCTGATACATTTTCAAAGAGGTTTATTTCGGGCAAAGTAAACATACGCAAACAAACAGTCACAAGTATATTGGACAAAAAACTGTTCAGGTGTTTAAATAACCAGGCAAGAGCGCCATTCGCTAGACTGACAACATAGAGGATCCATTAAAAACATATGTCAATAGCATAGTATTGGACTAATTTTATGTAGACTCGCGTCCCAATAAAGCAGTTTTCATTTAATTTAATTTCAGCAGTACATAATGTGACCTAACCCACCATCGCGATCCCACAAGGATCGATAGAGGCGCGCGTGAAGAGGCTCCGGAACCCGGCCAAGCACCGAGACACCTAGAACTGTCTTGGAACACGATTTAATCAGAAAGTTAATAAGAGTTGGAATAATAGAAGTCAGTACATGGAATCGTGATATTATTTTTTCTTCTGTGCACTGAATGACGTGGCAGCAGCTGAACAACACGAGCAAGAATCCTTATTTAAAGATTGTGCTTTAACCTTATTTATTAGGTACCTACAATTCAATTATAGTCTATAGGCCGACCGTTTAACTCGCGTATCGCCTATCGCCAAGATTCTGACTCCTAAAGCTGCACAGACAGTGATGATGATTCAAGCGATATGGATATTACATTAGTTTTATCTGTGGTTAAATGTTTTATGCTTTGTAGCTCAGATGGCGATACGCGAGTTAAACCGTCGGCCTATAGTCTAGTCGGATACGGCTGAGTTTATTTCTATGACCAAAACAGATAACTATAATATAACAGAATATAAAATAATAAAAGGAGCGCGGGAGCAAACTACTAGTTTACATGTACTGAGGTACTATTGATATATTATTAAGCAAGCAGCGTAAAGTGCTGACTGAACAGTTTCACCGTACACATAGTGTGGATTTTACTATATATTATACCGATCTTGTTGTAACCGGGGATTATCTCCGTGCGTTCAAATGATTCTTCCATAATTATTACTGGAACCAGCTCTAAAAGTAACCTTAAATTGCATTACCCGGGGTACTTAGTCCATTTTGATGAGGCAATTGAAATTTCTCTAGCGATGTTGGGTTAAACATGGATGGATGGATTGTACAATTGTTTGAATTTGTTTATTAATTGTGAAGTTTAGGAAAGTACTTAGTATTAATATTATAATCGGTTTGAATACCACATCGTATAGTGGGCTGACTCTGCTCACGTTTCTAGAACCAGCACGAATGTTGACCCTTATAATAACTGTTCAACAGTATCATATAACAAACGTTGATAGCTACAACACTTGACAAATTGCTGCAACCTTCAAGCTAATCAACTCAAGACAATCGACTATAGACTCTAATTTTTAACAGTTAAGTAGATAATCTAACACCGGCGGTATTGCAGGCGTACCGTGACCTTGCCTGTCAGCAATCCGGCGGTTCAGACCTTCACATAGTTATAAACTTATTTACTATTTGTTAATAAACATAAAATTTTCATATTACGTCATACTACACAACTTATATTCACATTTACAGTGTAGGCAGAGGTGTATATATCCCACATTACGCCTGCATAAAGAGCTTAGTAGGATGCAAATAATTTTTTCTGATAAAATCATGGTAAATAGGTCAAAGAAGGACAAAATTATACTTGGCGTATCGTCGCAAGTTTCAGAATTCCGTGCCAAAATCGATTTGGCAAAATTCGGACAGTGGTTACATACCTATGTAGGTAGATATAGTACACCAACAAAGTAGACGATTTGTGGTCTTAAATGATATTGGTTTTTAACATACTATGTCTTTTTATAAACAATAAAATGTTTACAAGGCGTTTCCAAAAAACCTTCCTGAGATTTCTCTACAAACGTTTCTGTGGTTATTACCCTTATGTATCCCACAACTATCTCTTGGGTACCTACTCTGGGCTTCAACTCTCTTGTCTGTCTTGTCTCTCAATTTTAACAATGTGTAAGATCTTTCGTGGTGAGATTGACTCCCCCGAAATAAATAATGAGTTATGTCGCTTATATGTTCCTAATGATTACCAACGCAGTCGGAAACACAGGCTTTTCGGTGTGCCAGTATGCCGCGTAGCCTCACTTCTCTCAATGCTCTCCTGGACTTCAACTCTAACTGTGACGTGTTGGCGGATGGTTGGAAGGAGATACTATCAGTCATATTATTACTATTCTTATATTATTTTTAAAGTTATTACTTAGCAATAATTGTAATAGGTGGTTTGCCATTTTTATTGTAAACTAAATAAATAAATAAATTGGTGATCAAAGTTCTAAAGCCCAAAAGTATAACACTTTTCAAATTTTGAAACTTTTCTAACAAAGCATATAATGATGAAATCCAGTATCATATATCTGAATAAGCATTTTTTCCTAATTCCATAGGCCACCACAAATTAAGATCAATTTAGAATAGATCAAACGTCCGCTATAAAATGATTATCATAGAGCAAATATGCATTAGGTACCTACTTATTTATTGAAATCTGAAAATCAAAACAATTCTCCAATATATAACAGTTAAAATCCTCTGAAAATATGAAAAGATAATACAGAATATTATGAATAACTAAGTAGATATACAAGCACTTATTTAATTACTAGCTGTAATACCCGGCTTCGCTCGGGAGTTGATATGAGGTTACGTGGTAGTTGAAATAAAAAAATAAACTATGACGTAAAAAGTAAAAAATATATATATATTGAAAACATATATATTTACATGTATTTACATTATCATGGACATATATATTTACATGTATATTTAAACATATATATTTACATGTATTTACATTTTCTCATTATTTATACTACTTGTTTATAAACAACATTTTTCATTTTATTGTCCGGGGTATATATATATAAATTTTTCGAATTTCCTACTCTTGAGCAAGCTACATAAAGCTGACCGTGAGAGAAGCAGGATTCTTTGAGGTTGATGCCACAATATTTTAAAGTTTGCCCTTGCGCTTTGTTAATTGTAAAACTAAAGGCTAATTTAATTGGAAACTGCAATCTTTTAAATTGAAATGGCAATTCAGAAGAGATCAGTGGTATTCTAGGTATAAATACTGTGTGTCCTTTGTTCTTTCCAGAAATAAGTTCAGCTTCAATGATATTATTCGATAGCTGTTTTACGATCATCCTCGTTCCATTACATAGTTTTGGGGAGTTGAGATTTCTAAGTAGTATGATTGGAGATCCAATTTTCAGACGAAGGCAGTGTAATGGCATTCCTGGTACTTGTAAAGAGTTTAGAAATTCAGTAGGGAAGTTGACACTTTCTTCAATGGTTACCATCGTGTCGATCGATTTATATACTTTCTCTTCACCAGGTATTTTCTTTAGAATATTAAAATTGATATCGTCAACAATATTATTTTTAGTGGCCAAAATTGCTCTTTGAAATAACCACTCTACGTTGGTATAGTTCTGAATAATATTTGGATAAATTTTGTCGATTAGTTCGTTTTCAGTAGTGGCTATGTTACAGAAATCACTATTGAGTTCAATGAGACCGGTCGTTTGGTCAGTAGGATATGTACCTTCGCCTATTTGTAAAAGCATTTTAGCAAAATGTGCTGTTGTTTCATCTTTTGATAATTCAACCCTCATGTTTTTTGTTAATTGCAGTATTTGTACTTCTGGCCAGAGATGTGACTTTTTTAAGCATGCATTGATCTCGTCTGCTGGTGTTGACTTGGGAATAACTGGAAGTGTTTGTCGAAAATCTCCTGAGAGTATGAGTAGAGCTCCTCCCATTATTTCAGAGTTTTTTCGCAATTCTTGTAATGTTCTGTCCATGGCTTCTAGTGATTTTTTATGGGCCATGGTGCATTCATCCCAGCAGATAATTTTAGCTTGTTTTAGAAGTTGACCCCGTCCAGATGCTCCTGAGACTTTACATACCGGGAATTGTTGTTCGGCTATATTCAACGGTAGTTGTAAGGCAGAATGAGCAGTTCGTCCTCCTTCCATAAGTGTGGCTGCAATGCCGGATGATGCTAGTGCCAGTGCGATGTGTTTTTTAGCACGTATTTCCGCCAGTATTAGATTTATTAGAAACGTTTTACCGGTGCCTCCTGGTGCGTCCAAGTAAATAATTCCACCAGTGTTGTTATTTATTCGGTTCATTATAACGTTGTAAATTGTTTTTTGATTGTCATTGAGGAGTGGTTTATTGTGAGCAATGTATTCAAGTAGTTCATTGACGTTGTAGCTTTTTTCCTTTGTAATTTCGTAGTTTAGCATACTGAAAGCATTTCTTTGTGGTGCTGGCATTCCAAGTTCTACTAAGGTCCGGTTATTTATTGCTAAGCATTTATCTTCTAAGCGAATGAGTGTTTCATTGAAGATGTTGTCACTGAATTCTATAGTCAGTTCTGGATTAGCTTGTCGGATTTGGTACAATATATCATCACTCATACTCCTTTTGAAAGAGTCCCATAGCTGTTTTGGGTTTGATGGGTTACATGTTGTTAGAATTATGGCGAATAATTCTCGAATTTGTTCAGCTGAAGCTGTGAGTGTGGCTTCTTGTAGTGTTAATTCCCAGTGGTTATCGTTTTCCAATAATCCTAAGCGTTGACATGCTTCTCTGTACGTCTGGCATAGGTAGCCGTCAATAGTCCTGAGATCTGTGAAACTTGTTGGTCCTCGTATTTCGTGTAACAACATCCGGAGATAGAAACATTCGGCATTGTTTGGATGTACAGTGTATACTCGACCTATTGTGTTAGTTTTCATTATTTCTGGATGACCCTCTTCTGGCATTCCTTGTTTTCGTCGTTGAAAAATTTTTCTTGTTTTGTCCCACGTATAATAAATAGGGACGTCGACATACAGTAACGTCTTTGCGAATGGATCCGTTTGGCAAAGTTGGAAAAAAGCTGTTAATGTTGTGTTCTGAGGTGGTTCGCTTGCAATTTTTCTAGCCGAGTCTTTTGTGAAGTAAACTCTCTGTCCATTCTCCAAATGTACTGCTAGATGTTGCACAGCTGGTTCGCGTTCGTGTATGGGAAAACTAAAAATCCTCCACGCTGCTTCGTTACTGTTGATGTATCTTCCCATTTGGTACATGAGTATCTCATCATTTCTGTTATTTTGTTCGCTATTTTGGACTATTTGAAATACTGCCATATCACTACCTTTGTTTACGTACTTACATATATATTTAATAGATTTTACTGAATTGCAATATTCAACGTTTATGTGTGCTTGGAACATTTTAGAAAGTAGTGGGTTATATGGTACTACCCATTGATTATCTATTTCCAGTTCATCTCTGCCTTGTATTCGTATTTTTGCTGTGAAACCACCGTTTTTCGGTGATCGTCTTCTATATTTGGGATAGCCGTCATCTTCAGTTTTTGTATCGTCTACGTATGGTTTTGGATATTTTTTTGTACATTTTCCATCACGCATGCATGGCGCATTAAAGTTTAATGGTCCACATGGTCCGTGAATCATGTTTTTCACTACTATGCTGTATAGTTCCGGATCTTTTTGTGGATTGGGAAATTCAGCTTGGATGATTTTGTCGATATCCGTGAGATAAATTTTATCGTGTAGCCATATGAGATTGTGTGAGTGAGGTAATCCTCGTTTTTGCCACTCGATTGTATACATCCAGCATCTAACGGTTCCAAAGATGTGGTATTTTGTGATGACTTCAATAAATCTTATTTGTTTTTGTCGAAAAACTCGGGCTATTATGTCGTGTCGATCCATGGAGGTTTGTCCATATTTTAGTTGTTCTTTGATTTCTGGCCATGATGAGTTGCATGTAAATGTTATGAAGAGATCAGGTCGTCCATATTTTCTTACGTAGGTCATGGCATCTTGAGTATATTCGTGCATATGTCTTGGACTTCCTATGTATGATGAGGGTAAGATTACCATTGTTCCAATATCGTCAATATTGCCGTCATTTATGATCGCATCTCGAAGGTGGATGTATTCTTCTGTGCGTAGTTTCTTCTGATTCAGTCTTATGTAAAGCATCCGTTCTGCTTCTATTTTTGCGTACATATCTACCAGAAATTGTTGGAATAAACGGCGAGTGTTGAGAATGTGATTGTATATTTCATTGTCTCTGATCATTAAGCGGTAAGCATAGAACTCCTTGGAAGTGACTTTTTTGTTTGTTTCTATGCCTGTTTCAGGATGAATTTGTTTTATATTGAAATGATAACCGTCCTCTCCGTGCAGAAATATTAAAGGATATTGAAGAGAATCATATGAACGGTGTGTCTCTGCAATGCGTTGTAGTCCTTTTCTTCTTCGTTGTAAAATTATGTCACGGCTTGTATTTTCATTGTCCACAATTACGATGGCGACTTCATCTATCTGAGGTGCATTAAATCTACGTTCGTGTTCTCCACGTGGTCTTTTATCGGCTCGAATCACAATTTTATAGTCATCAGAAATCATGCGATCTAGTGTTGTTTTGAATATGTAAATCAGTTGATTGTATTTGTGTAAGATCCTCTGTACATCTTGGATTATTTCGCGTTTCAATCCATTAAAATGTGTACTTCGTTGATCAATTTCTTGTTCTTCATTTCCAATGAAATATACTTGCAGAAATTTATAGTCATCGTTAGGCATTGGTAGTAACGATCCTATTTTGTGATAAATTTGCCCTTGAATTGAAAATACATATTCAAATTCATCTCTATTAGTGTTAGTCGAAGTAACACCGAAAGAAGTCATTTGAAAGCAGGAGTTGTATGATCTTATATTTTGAAGAAAGTGTTTTGATTCTGGTGTTTCCCCGGTCATGTAATGTAGAAATTCCTGCGGAGGTGCTTCCAGTGGTGGTAATCGAATTTTTCCATTCATGCAACAGAGACCTGGTGTTTCTTTACTGAATTTTTTCGCGTGGCAAAATTGGCAAATGTTATTCATTTTTCCGATCACAACATATTTATGATTGTAATATTTCTTCGTCGATTCGTAGTGGAATGCTTCCTTTGTTAGATTATCTTTTAAAATTCTCGATTCTTCAATAGTTTTATTTTCGCTTCTTTCTTCGCTTTTTCCGCTTCTCAGGGTGCTCATTCTGGTTCGTTGATTTTGTAAACGTGCTTCGCGCTGTTCTTCCGTTTCATTTCTTCGATATTCTTTTTGTTTCCGCCGTTTCGCTGCAGAACTGGCAAGATCTCCACCTCTTTTACGTCTAGGCATTATATTCTGTAAAATATAAATTAAATGAACATTTTATAGACAAATATATTATTACGTAAACGTGGGGCACGTTGAGACAAAGAAAACAAAATTATTTAATCTTCAAGCGGTCGCGCGATATTTTGTTTACGGCCAAAGTATATCGATTCAACGCCGCGCGACTACTTGAAAGTTAAGGAAATTACAATTAAAAGAAAAGAAAAAAAAACCATTAGAATTAATTAAATACATTATTAAAAATACTCACATTTAATATTTCACAATAAAGGCTCACAGATAACTTTTTTTTTTCTTCACTTCAAGATCATGAATTAATTAAACACACTATTAAAAATACTCACACGTGATACTTCAAAATAAAGGCTCACACAGGTAACTTCTTTCTTTTTCGTTTCGAAGTGGCTTGTTCCGCTGTTCAAATCGAATTAATTCTGGCGGGCGACACCGGGCTCTTATATATTCAGAAAGCTAGGCTCTAGGGTATTCCAGAAAGTTGGCTTTATGGAGACTATACACATGAAGTGTATAGTTGGCTCTAAGATATTCGAGAAAGATGGCTCTAGGATATTCAAGAAAGTTTGGGAATATTTACTTTCTCACACCTTCTAGGTATAGAATGTTCTCGACGTTATCGTTCGCCGTAACAATAGGTTTTGCAGCTGTAGCATACGCAGTAAAGGCGCGAAATTTAAAAACTTAAATTTTAAAATGTTTTCAGAAGTAATTTGAATAACTAAAATGATATCGCTTTAACTCCAACATATAAGTTAGCTACTGCTGTATAAATACACAAAATTTAATAACTTTATTATGGTAACAAATGTAATTTAAGACTTTATTGAAATGAGAATTTTAAATTTCGCGCCCCAAATAATCGTTCTTTTAAGTCCATATTGTGTACAATGAATGAAGTTCAACTATTTGACAACAGATGGCGCGACTACACTTACTTTCCAAGTTGAAGGGTTGGAAAAGCCCTTATATCTTTAAAAACACACCCTTTAGGTTAAAACGGGAACTTTCTTGTTCGAGGGGGGATAAAGGGTTATGGTAACAAATGTAATTTAAGACTTTATTGAAATGAGAATTTTAAATTTCGCGCCCCAAATAATCGTTCTTTTAAGTCCATATTGTGTACAATGAATGAAGTTCAACTATTTGACAACAGATGGCGCGACTACACTTACTTTCCAAGTTGAAGGGTTGGAAAAGCCCTTATATCTTTAAAAACACACCCTTTAGGTTAAAACGGGAACTTTCTTGTTCGAGGGGGGATAAAGGGTTATGGTAACAAATGTAATTTAAGACTTTATTGAAATGAGAATTTTAAATTTCGCGCCCCAAATAATCGTTCTTTTAAGTCCATATTGTGTACAATGAATGAAGTTCAACTATTTGACAACAGATGGCGCGACTACACTTACTTTCCAAGTTGAAGGGTTGGAAAAGCCCTTATATCTTTAAAAACACACCCTTTAGGTTAAAACGGGAACTTTCTTGTTCGAGGGGGGATAAAGGGCTATCACACTATATAAGTCCCTTTATCGTGATGGGACTCCTTTTTAAGTTTTATCGGCACGCACATTTTATCAACTTAGTTTTATTATATATAATGATTAATTTCACAGCGAAGTCTAAGGGTATACTTAACCTATAAAAAAAAATGGTTTTATTATCTAACTTAACAGATAGAATTTTGATAATTTTGATGGAGGTGAAGTGCCAATCTATATTACATATGTATTACAAGTTGTAATGATCTTTACTGAACTGATGCAAAATAATGTTATTTCCAATTGTTAGTTATCGTAAGCGAATAAAAATCAAAGCGAAAATAAACACTTGTCAAAGGATAGTTTATAGAAGAATACATCAAAATAATAAATGGTAGAAGTTCTTTAGAGATGGTTACACCAACTATGCAACGGTTAAGCCATGAGTGTTCGATGTGTGACTAAGTACAACATGGCTCACGACAACGAGGCAATGTATACTGTGCACGATGGACGATTTAACAAGAAACGCTGACACCTACGCTGCTCCTTCACACTCTGCTGTTAGACCATCTTATACAATTTAGCTAACATTACTATTAAATAGGTATCAATTTAATTAACTCAACAAATTCTATATTTAATTCTATATAAAACTTATTTGAGTGTGCAGATAATTATGTATTGATTTAGCAATGACCCATATTATTAAAAGTTGGATAATAACGCAGTTAGATTTAACATTTAGAGGTCCAATTAAATTATTAGTTTGACCTTATAGCTAGCTAATAATATGCTAGTTTGAAAGTATATTTTATTCTTATAAGATTCTTATTAGAATGACATAGCAATAAAATGTCAAGAAATGGATGGTCAATGATTCTTAGCTGTAGGTTACATTCCTCATAATTAGTGAGGGAGGGATTGGTAAAGTGCAGCAGAGGTGATGAGCGCGAAAGAGTGCGCGCGTGAGGCATGCGCGCCGCAACAACCACAAAGCCGATGAGGTATGGGCAGAGACTGTCGACTCACCGAAATGAGACGTAATATTGCCATGGCCGTTGGCCAGGGGCAACGCGGTCACCAAGTCTTGCACTAAAAAACAACGACTGACTTTTAACATTGCATAAATTCATACTACACGTGAGGCGAACCAGCCGTCCTCGCCGCTTATCACGACCATTCAAATTACCTACTCGATAAATCTACCTTTAATTCTTTAAACTGCTTATCAACAGCGTACTCAATTAAAGTATTTTATACAGCAATAATCTTACAATCTTTTATAGCTTTTTATCTAAATTAGACATGTTTTTTAAGTTGCACGTATTGTGTGACCTCAGAGCCACTCAAAAATAGGTCAAGTGATAACAACAGTGTGTACTGATAAGAATCTAGTTGGAGTATAGCTGCGAACAGCCGATTCGGCCACAAGTTCGCCGTGTCAATGCTAAACCCGCCTTTACGCAATGAAGTAAAGTTATCTGCAAAACTATATGTGTGTAGGTAGGTATAGCCTGTAGGTAAACAGTAGCTTGGTACTCACCCGAGCTGAAGTGTGATCTCTTTACGTCTCCATTCTCAGAGTCTCCGTCGAGGGGTCGCTTCCTCGAGTCCGTGATTTCCGGACTGGAACAAGTATCCATCCCTGTGTCAGCGGCCATGTTGAAATTCAGGGCAAAACTTTAAACTTGTCTAGCATAATTCCCATTACGTAATTGCTTTAAAATATATACGGTCATGCGTCACTGTGTTTTACTATATCATAATAAACGGTAACACTTATCACTTATAAAACTAGGAAACAAAGAAATATTGAAGTTTTGAATGATGGAGCTAATGAAATAAGAAGAGAAGTGACACTATGGCATGAGTACGTCTAAACTTTTTGTGAACGTTTGTCGATACTGCGGCTGTTTGTGTGGCGCATGGCCAACGCGAAGCTAGCCGCAAATGTTTTACTGTATGTTGGCACAACTGTCCGAATGATGACAGCAAGCAGCTGATTGCCGTAGTGTTGTGATGATATCGATTTAACATTTATGTATTGAACATTTATTATTTCAAGTAAAGGTAAAGCTAACAGTATCTGTACCATAGTACTAGTTCGTAAATACGATAAAACTTTTCAAATACTATCTTAAACTTGTCAAAATGCGTTTACAAATATTTTTTGTCCTAAACGTTCGATAAAAACATATATAATAAATTGGAATTAGAATAGGTAAATTAATTTGTACATTTTTTTAATATATTTTTTATCTTTATAGGTTTGTGATAGTATTTGGACTTTTTTCGTATTGACCACTCGTACTAAGGGTACTGTTATTCTTTAAAAACCTAATTTGGCAAGAATGTAAATAAATTAGTAATTTCCAAAATTTAAGATCAAAAAATTTAAAATAATATATTTAAAAATAAATAAAAAGTAAAAATGAAAATAAAATGATGAATACTTAACCACCTAAATACTTTGATTGTAATGGGCCATATTAAAAAGTACTAACTTAAATTTATTTTACTTTACAATCCGTTTCTAAGTACTTTTTTTAACTATGTATAGGCGTTTAATTTTTAAATCTTAAAGTATATCTTAGCTGTTATCTACCTATCTATTATAGAAAGCAGCTTTACTCAACTACATTTACTTAAAAATGACTTTATCGAACATAATTATAGTCTTAGACGCACAACACTAAAAAACAGTAATTTTGCCCAAGGTCGTTTCAAAACCAATCAGCGTTCGTTGCTAACTTCAAATGCATTTGGGTGACGCGGTTTATTCAAAAAAGTATCTAATCATGAGTTTCGTTCAACGATCACACCATAAATTATAAATGTATTTTATCACAATAAACGATTGAGTACAGGTAAGCACCTAAAGTATTTAAGTCATTTTTATTTTGGTAAAAGATTATATACCTGTCTGAACTGAAGTATCTTTAGTAATTAGGTCGAGGTCGGAACACCCTACTTTCTAGGTTTTTAATTAGATAAACTAGGACAATAGATACAGTATGAATACAATAGGTAACTACAGCGCTCCCAGATTATTTCTTTCTTTCTTTCCATTAACTGCAACAAACTATAAGTAACTTATTCCCTTCTCAAATCATTTAAAATTTAGCGCATTGCGGACAATATGAACGCCATCTATGATCAAAAATATGAACTGGCTATACGATTTCAACAATTTTAATTTTATTCGTTGTTTCCTGCTGATCAAGTACTTACTCAATTTTTTATATTTAAAAAAATTAAACCCATTTCAAAAAGGAAAATATAAAAAAGTAAAAATTAAATGTACTCAGCATAAAGTAATTCGTATTTTGTTGGTTTAGTAAATCAGGAATGTTTTAATAGGATTTTTATATCATTTGATGTCTGTGCCAAATAAAACAATAACTAGACTTTAAGTATTATCAATCTTTCTCACAAGGTAAGGTTGTCGTATCTAGTATTTATTTGACACCCTACTATTATTATAAATGCGAAACGAAAGTAAAGTAAACAAAAAAAAAACTAAAAAACCGATGATTCGGATGAAATTGGGTATGGAGGTTGTTTGAGACCCGAGAAAGGACATAGGATAATTTTTATCCGACTGCGCAAAAAGAAGGTAATGTTTTGGCGCGATAACAGACATAAACGCGGGCGAAGCAGCTGTCTGAAAGCTAGTACATAATAAATCATTACCTAGTGACTAACTAAATTACTATATGATAAGTAATTTTTTTTTTTAGTTTCCTGTTTGAAGTCTGTTTTATTTTTTTGTTAAACAATATTTTATTTTTAAATTTTTACTGATAACCCATACGGGTGCAAAGTTCTCATCTATAGAAATGAATTACCTAAGTCCAAACACAAGGTATCTACTGTAAACCATTGAGGAGTTCCCTTGACTGTCCATCATCTTCATCATCAGACCCCCAATGACAGTCGAAACATAACCAAGTGTATATTTCATATCAATACAGATTAATCAAGCCTAAACATAAACCCCCTATTCGTGAAAGTATTCTAAGCTCATTATAGCTAAAATAGATTTGTAATTCGTTTGTCTTTGTCTGTCATCTTGACATTTATACCAGGAAGAAAGAGACAAAGTCCATTTTAACTAAAGAGTCTAATAACTTTTTTATGAAAAAGGCCGCAAGTATTGGCTGTGAATCGTTGAGGAGTTCTCTCGACTGTTTCGGATCCATCATCAGAGTAAATCCAGACCTTCATTAAATAGTATTGCTTTAAAATATTTAATAAAAAAAATTACAACCCCGAAGGTTAGAGGCGAACACGTTTTTTTCCCTGCCGCCGAGGCAGGCGAGTCGAGTAATTAGGGTCCTATTGACGCACCTTGGCGGAACCCTTCAAAATATTCTACTTACCGAAGGTGTGTCGACTATTGTAATTAACCATTAACCTCTTTTTGCACGGTCGGATAAAACCCCCGTATCCTTCCCCGAGTCTCTTACTATCTCCATATCAAATCTTATCCAATTCGGTTCAGTAGTCGCGTCGTAAGCGCGACAGACAGAAAGAGTTAATTTCGCATTTATAGGGCTAATAGAGCTAATTCTGCCACAGATGATAATAATATGTTATTAGTTGGTTTACGCGTATTTTTGTAGAAAATTAACAGATAACGTTGTTCTTTTATACAATAATACGCTTTGACATTACAACGATATCGAAAGACGAGAGTAAAAAATGTTTATGCTCACCCTACTGCTAAATTGTTCAATATTACGCAATGTATAGGTGTCCGTGTTCGATAATTTATGGACGCTAGTGATGCGCTCGGCCTCATTATATGACCCGTTGGTAGAAATAATTACAAAGTTATCGGTTTCATTACACTTTCAATTATTGTTACGTGGTATCAAATACTTGTCTGTTTATACCAGTGGCGAAGGACGGAAATTTGAAAAAGGAAAGACGGAACACATTAAATGACAAGTATTTCTTGGTTACCTACGCCAACTTTCTTACTTACCAAGTACAGGCTATCAAATCTAAGAAGTACCGTTTGACAGTTCTAAACGTAGTACATTTAGAATTTTATTTTTTGTAGCAAAATTGTTTATGTTATGTTAAAATAAAAATAGTTTCATAATTCAATTATTTCACAGGAAAGCTAATAAAAATAGTGTGAATTACGAGTACGTCTCTATTAAGCTAATTTAATAGAAAACAGTGAAACGTCAAACGGTACTTCTTAGATTTGATGGACTGTAGGTACGTTATATTGAGCAAAGTACGTTATTGTGAGCAGCGGTGGCGCAGCGGTACGGGCCTCGCCTTAGAAAAATAAGGTTGCGGGTTCGAATCCTGGTCGTGCCCACACATCTTTGTGTGAATTTGGCCAGCGTGTGTGGATTAAGGCCTAAACTCTCTCAACTCGTAAGCTAGTTGAGAAAGACCCGTGCCCAGCAGTGGGACACTAAAAAAGGTTGAAGTGAGGTACGTTATATTGACCAATTCCTATAGGGAAGCCAGTGAGAATCGTATTATATGGACTCTTCGCCAGTAACGACTTGTAAAATGCCCGTCGATGTCGAAAAGTCTGCAAACTGACGTCTTTAATGTTGCAAGCTCCCATCGACTACAGTGAGCGCCTATAATCAGGTGGGCTTGATCTCATCGGTGACGTCCTTCAAAAGGGTGCGTAGACAGGTGCGTAGCACTCACACACAACCGCAGCATGTATGACCAGATGTATGAACGTTGGTTAGGCTAGGGAAGTATGTTTAGATCGTAGCTAGTGGCGCTTTAGTCTCTGCCTACCCCCATAGGAAAATGACGTGATTGAATCACTAAATGTGTTGCTAAGCGCAAAACTCGAGAACGGCTGAACCGATTACGCTAATATTTTTTTAGAATATTCCTTAAGTCCGAGGATCGTTCCTACACAGAGAAAAAATTAAAGAATTCCAAAGTACTCCAAAACGGCTCGACCCATTTTTATGAAATCTTATGTCTATGTTCGGTAAGTCTGAGAATAGGTCGTAATCTATTTTCGGACCCGGTAGGTGGCACTGCTGTACCGGACAGGACGACGTCTACGGGGTCCGCTGGTGTATAATAAAAAACACTTTTTTTTGGTACAAAACTAATATTTAATATTGCATTGTATTCCAGCTCTGCTGTTATTATAAGCCAATAAAATAGTTATAAACAGTAATAAAAATGAAAGGGTTAATTATAAAAAATTTTATATTTTTTAGTAAACATTTATTAAGTTGCAGTTTCATATTCTATATGTTGGTTTACTTGAAGTTTAGCACATTAAAACTGGTTTTCATACAATTTGATAATTGCCAATATAATCCTGAACTTTGAAACGCATCATACCAAATATTGTTTCTTTAAAAACTTGCAATTATGCAGTTAAGCAAGATTTACAAATTTGTCCTCCTTAAGCTATTCAAAATTTGCCGCCTGCAAGCTATTCCAATCTTGCCACCTCTGCACAAATCAAATTGGTACTTACGTAGGTATGTACCTACTTTCATTTTTGTTAACAAACTTCGGTAAATTTTAAGATTTTACCTGACAAAATATCGCCGTCTCAATTTTTTTAAAGTCCTTTAATTATTTTTTAAGTCACCACACTTATGGATGTGTGAAAAAAGGGGTCATCGCCAAATTATCTTTTTTTATTATCCTATAATAGGCTTGTGCTTGATCACAACTTGTCTGAAGTAAAGCTATGATACAGTCTACGATGGAACGCGCTTACCCAGTAAATATCGATGCATTCTATCTATACCTTATTTGCCGCCCCCTAAAATCTGCCGCTCTAAGCTCCAACCTTATCAGCCTAGTGATAAATCTCCCACTGTTTGAACCACTAAGTAATGAAACCATGCTGGGTATGTAGTACAAAACGCCATTTATTCAAATTATTTACAATAAATATAACATACGTATTTAGAGATGTACCGATCTTTATTCAGATCTCAATGTCTATTGCTTTTAAGTTCAAAATGTACTAGAAAATAAACTCCGAAGACAATAAAGGTTATTGACACCTACCTAATGTCTAATGGTATTCTTCCAGGCCACAGTGTGTGGTATTACTGCCAAAATTACACTATGTAGTTAGTATACCATTGATTAAATTATTTTTAGTACAAGCTTTGCTTAGTTTGGGATCATATGACCGTGTGTGTC
Organism: Meganola albula; assembly: GCA_936450015.1. Classification (NCBI taxonomy): domain Eukaryota; kingdom Metazoa; phylum Arthropoda; class Insecta; order Lepidoptera; family Nolidae; genus Meganola; species Meganola albula. The sequence continues at coordinate 12,618,765 of OW388160.1, forward strand.
CCACTATCTTATCTTACTAATATTATAAATGCGAAAGTAAGTGTGTGTGTGTGAAGGTTTGTTACCGCGTATCTCCATAACCGCTTAACTGATTTTATTGAAATTTGAAATGTAGGTAGTGTATACCCTAGAATCGGACATAGGCTAATAATATTTCCAAAAATCATCCCCTAAGAGGGTTAAATAGAGGGGTGAAGTTTGTATGCAACTTTTTATTTCTTGGTCCTATTCATTTAAAATTCGGTACACATAAACCTTAAGACAAATAATGAGATACGGGTTTTTTATTTTTCCATAATTACCCCCATGGGGTGTGGAAAATGAATTTTAATGGTAAAAATTAAAGTTTCTCTGGATCTGCTTAGTCTCAAGTCCGATTCACTCCAAATTCGGTACACATAAACCCTAAAAGAAATCATGAAACACGTGTTTTTTATTTTTCCAAAACTACCCCCAGTAAGAGTGTAAAATGAGTTTTTTTGGAAATACTAAATATTGCAGAACTGTTTACTCCTTGGTCCGATTCACTTCAAATTGGGTATACATAAAGCTTAAAACAAATAATGAGACACGTGTTTTTTATTTGTCCATTTTTTTTTATTTTTACCCTAATACTACGCGGGAGAAGCCTGCGAAATTATTCTGAGTGCGATTTTCTTCGAAGTTGATATCAATACTCTTTCGTGCTTTTGATTTAAATTACTCTTTATTTTGACACAATGACATGTTTGAATGCGATGATTAGAATTCGAAATTTAAATTTTATTTCTTCTTATAGGTATGGTCTAAGAGCCGTAGTTTTTTTTTTAAGAAACACCTATTGATTTATGGATATACTTATGGGGGCTTGCCGATTTCAAAATGTTGCTACACTACTGAACTAATTTTGTATGGAGATAGTTAGAGACCCGCTAAAGTATAGTTTTATCCGATTGCGAAAAAAGGTATTAATGGTCTAGCGCGATAACCGACATCCGCGGGCGAAGCCGCGGGCGGAAAACTAGTTATTATATATTCCCAAAGTGGTCCACGAGAGATTGGCGTTAAAAATAATGGGGTTCACAGTTCAAAGGACTAAAATGATGGCTTGAGTTCACGCTACGTTATTTTTGTTTAATTTTGAATATACTACGACCTGCCAAGGTAATCAGATAACATTAATAATTAATAGTATAATTACTGTATAAATTAAATACAAGGAAATTTATGTATTTATTTTTACCACTCCGAATGGGGAGATTTCTAAATAAAAGTAAGAATAGATTGGTTTCTTGTGCTGCATGTAAATGTCAAAATAGTAACGATGAATGGAATCACTTTTTTGATTGGAAAACTACTTTTTAGACATCCACTCACAGCACAAATAAGTAATTAAATAATCAATTCTCATTTTTTTTAGCAAACTGTTAATTCGTAGATAAAATTCAGCCGCAACACTTCCATAGTTACACGGGTAGCTAATCTCAACATTTTTTGGTAGTTTTGGGAATGTGGTAAAAATATATGAAAAATATTTTAAAGTGGTCTATGAGAAAAAAGTTTGGTTACCTCTTAGCTAGACTTTGTCATCTCATTTACATAATGCACAACAACCAAAATAATACTCACCTAGTTTCCACTGGAAAAACTTAAAAATAACATGTTGCAAGGACTATCTTTGTCGCTTAGGGTAGAGGGCTTAGGGATGAGTAGAAAAAGATAAGACTATGCTTGTATTGTTTTGTTGCGCAGTGTAAACGTACGGTAAAGAATAAAAAATCTCAATAATTTTTCTGTTTTTCTAGTTTTAGTGTTAGAACTTACTTTTCGAATTCTATGTAAAAAGAAACTGTTAATTTTATACACCAACCTCTATATTGAAAAGGACTCTTAACCGAAGCCTAAGCTAACTTAGATATAATTAGCCAATGTCATGTGATTTCAAAATGACATAAAACAAAATATGTTTTAGCTATTCTCCACTTAACCCCTAGTTTCCACAGGCGAAACGTTCACAAGAAAACATGTTGCAAGCTATATCTATCTCTATCGCTTAGGGATGAGTAGAAAGAGATAAGACTATGTACCATGTTTTGTTGTGCAGTGCAAACGCATAGTATAATTCGTTTATAATTAAGAGGTAGGTATATTCTTACAATTTGTTTTTCGTCATTATTGTTGAAGAACCTTTATAAAATTGCCGTCACATATTATTTTACTTTATTATTTACATAGTTTCGATGGCGTTATAGATTAAAATCGATACATCTCATAATCTAAGTACAATCGCGACCGTCGGCGGTTTACCAACATAGAAATTCTACCTCGTTGCAAATGCTACAATATATTTATAAGTAGTTTTAGATTAGCGTATTTTGTGTAAGCATAAGATTCATTACGCACATGAAAAATCGAACGGTTTTGTTAAGTTATAATCAAAATTATTTACAATCTTAGAGAAATCAATACCATATAAAACATCCAATTATTATTGTTTTTGACTATCAAGACCAATGCTTGTTTGCAAAATTGGAAGTAAAAAAATTACGCGGCTTATGCTGACACCAGTTACGACGAAAGTCAGTAGGAATATAGATAACAAGTTAACTTGCGCGTCAAACCCTTATTAATATCTTGTATAGATAAATGCGCGCTTTCAAAGACCAGCTTATACAACAAAACATAATTGGTAACCGTGACAGGGTCTTGATTTGGTAAGTCTACAAAAAATGATTTTGAGTATCACCGCCGATGTTTCTGATTGTACTTTTAAGGCTATCGGGCAGGTGGAATGCTGGGTGCTGAAGGTATCAGGTGGTAGGTCAGCCACCAGGATAGGAGTGGCTGTGTGATCGCTACAAAGAGGAGGAAGTAGACTCTTCTCTTCGTCCCCCCAGATGATGGTTTGCTCCAACTGTCTGTGTATGGATTCGGGGAGTACGCCTGGTTCGGGGGGTAGGCTTGGTTGTAATTGTAAGCTGGTGGTTCAGCGTTCTGTGATCCAGATAGGAGCTGTAGACGAAGTGTTTTCACCTAGAATAAAATAAGCAATTTTATGAGTTTAGGCCTTAATCCACTCACGCCTAACTCAATTTTAACAATGCAACGCCAGAGTTCAAAAGTAAACTATATTTGGTAGTAAACTTACCAGAAAATAGGATAACGCGAGGCTCATATACACCAAACAGCAGTAATACCCAGTTTTTCCTAGCATTAAGCCCGTGAGCAGACTGCTGATCATAGTGGTGTACTTGTACCCGGAGTACGCCAGCAGGTCCAGGGTCTTGAGACTGGTGCTCGTGTTGGTTACGTATAATGTAACTAAGTATAGAAGCATCTCAAAGATTATGTAAGCTAGCGCTGAGGATGCTTGGATCCCGATTTGTTCTGGTGAGAAGCGGTGTTGGAGACCTGGAAATAGAGAAATTTCATGGTATTTATCACTACGTGGTATCATATGGTGATTACGGTTTATTGAAGAATCTTATTAGCAGTTCTAAGTATTGTGACTGATGTAATTGTTTCGTATCGTTTTCGCGCGTATAAATAAAAAACCTAGATAAGTGGCATATTCAGCTTTATAAAATCAAAGTAACATTTTCTACTGTGTTATTACTTCTTCGGGATTGATTTAAATCAGTTTTCAAAAAATGGTACCAATACCCTAATGGAAAACTCTGGCGTATTTGACATGTGTACCTAGCACAAGCTACATCGGGTTGGATTCCCGGGTCGAGCAAAAGACTTTTTATATAGAAGTTTTTTTATTTTTCATTCTTTTATTCTGCGATAGGCTGGCGCTTGATTACAACTTGCCTGATGTTAAGCAATAATGTAGTCTACGATGGAACGCGCCAACCTAGTATACCGATTCACTCGTGATTACGAATGATTATCGGTGAGAAGGTGGCAGTGGAATTAGCCTCTATATGGTTAAAAACCTTACAGGAGCAACATATCCGACCCAACTGCATGTTGTCACCAGACATGGCACCGGAACACGCCAAGGCAGCTTAGCGGTGCAGTTTTGCGAAGCCTACCACTAGTTGATTGTCACCTGATTTGTACCCGGGGACCACGTATGGGGATTCAATTAATGGTGTACAACCACGGACGAAGGTGACTCAGAAAATATACTTAGAAACGGACGGCAATAGGCTCACCCCCCATTACATATGGGACCTAATCATAGCCGACGATATGTAGGTGATAGTCACTTCTGCACTTTCGGGTATGTTATGTTATGTGTACCTAGCATGAAGCCAGCGAGCAGCACGTAGGTGACGTAACCCATGGAGGGCAGGTAGAGGTCGGGCGCGTTGATCTCGTAGCGAGGCTGCACCGGGCTGTCCTGGTCGTACTTCACCATCCACTCCTGAATCATAGGGTTGAAAGAATTAATTATGGGAGCCTAATCAATAACTACAAACTCTAAATGAAACCAGAGGAAATTCAGCATAGCTCATACATATAGATTAATATAATCTTATATCTTTAAATGAGCAATTCTTGTTTATATATATAAATATATATATAATTGGAATCTCGGAATCGGCTCCAACGATTTTCATAAAATTTAGTATATAGGAGGTTTTGGGGGCGATAAATCGATCTAGCTAGGATTCATTTTTGGAAAATGTCATTTAAAAAAAAAAATACCGAGCAAAGCTCGGTCATCCAGATATTAATATTTATACAAGAAAACCAGTGTGCCAACTTTGAGAGAATAAACTTAAACATTTTTTTCTATAAACACGTATTTTTTATGTCTCACTTAATCGCTACTAACGAAAAATGTTTAATATTGATACTGAATAGGTACACGGTCACTCGCTAGCCGCCGTATCAGCTGTGTGCTCGCAAAGGTCACTGACCGCTAATTTTACACAGGCTTTCATCGATATTATTACGAATAGATTGTCAATAATTTGCTAATATTATTACAAATAAAAAGCAATAAAAAACGTATTGAATTAATATGTTCTATTTACTGATACAGATATGCCAAAAATTGCGCACTGGGTGGAAAGCTTTCCTGTATCCTGCATGTGTGAATTACACTATGGCATATCCGCCACAGTTGAAAATATGTTAGAATAAATTTAGCTTGCACCTTCGCCTGCGTGTCATTACTATAAAAGTAACCGAAGTATTATTTCAGACTATATTTCAGACTATAATCTATCTTTACATCAAACACCCAATTCTGTCTGGTACTTTTTGCATGATTGAGTCACAAACATGCAAAATTCCTCACAAACTTTCTCATTTATCCCTACTAATATTATAAACGCGAAAGTAACTCTGTCTGTCTGTCTGTTATGCTTCCCAGCTTAAACCTCTCAACCGATTTTGATGAAACTTGGCACAGACAATTTTTAGACCCTGAGAAAGAACATAGGCTACCTTTTATTGCGAAAAAAACCGAAATCCACCCGGACGAAGTCGCGGAAGGCCGCTAGTAGTATAAGATTAGTGGGATTATACGTTAATCAAATATTCAAACAGACAACAGTGTAATTCTATATGTATTCTGTTTTAACTATTTGAAGTTAACTAAAAAGTTAACTTTACCCACCTTATGCGTGAAAGGGAACACAATAAGCATCAGTTTCCTGAGCACGTATCGTGTGTCTACAGCGAAGTAGTACCGCAGCCGTGAGACTGGCACATATTTGTTCAGTTCTCGTTGTACCACCTCCTTGCCCTGTGCTGCCAGCTGGTTTCCATACTGCAGGGCCATGTCCTGGAGAACAAAACAAAAATAATATATATAATATAGTGGGACATTAACACACACGGTTATCTGATCCCAAACTAAGCAGAACTTGTACTATGGAAACCAGATAACTGGTAATATACTACATATAATACTTTTATATGTAGTAACCACGACCTGCGGCGTGAAAAGCAAGTATCTTACAGACCACGCCACCGGCCCGTCAATATCTAGATCAGGGATTCTTAAACTTCAAATCAAATGATTTGCGCTGCTCCTGTGCCGTAGTAATTTAATTCTTGGTTAACCTATCTTTTTTTAATTGAATTTTCTTTTGTAAATATATACTTTTTTTTGCTGATGACCTAACCCAATCGGCCCGAAGGGCCTCTATTGGTTCGGTCGAACTGATAAATATATACTTAAACATAGATAATTACACTTTGCTAGTACAGTAACACCTTTAAGACAAAAATCTTAAAAAAAAAATTAAAAAGTAAAAGCAGTACCTGAACAATAGGTTGGTGCAGCATGGAACCTATTTGGGCGGCATTTGGCATTGATGTCTGAGGGTACCCGCCCATGTAACCAAAATCTGAAACATAATAATATAATAATAATAATATAGTGGGGCATAAACACATACGGTCATCTAACCCCAAACTAAGCAGAGCTTGTGTTATGGAAACCAGATAACAGACTGGTAATATACTACATATAATACTTTTATTTTGTAAATATATACATAAATATAGATAATTACACCCAGACACAGGACAAACAGACATATTTAAACAAATGTTTGTCTTGGGTGGGAATCGAACCCACGACCTGCGGCGTGAAAAGCAAGTATCTTACCGACCACGCCACCGGCACGTCGCGTTATAACATTGAAATAATACTACTTTTTAACGGATTTTATCACGGTATCAGACTTCATGTTCACGGGTGGACTGACGTGTTTGACGTCCAAAAATATTAATCACAATTATTACTGACTATCTACAAACATTATTATTTATGTTGTTGTTTGAAGTAAAAAATAAAATCCGTCAAAAAGTAGTTTTTTTTTCAACTATTACACAATGTAGGTATTTAATTAAAATATTGAGAGATCAGTAATTCAACTAAAGAAAGTCTAGTTGTGATTATCAAACTACAATTATAAATGAGAGAATGTACATATAGTGCAGATGTAATGTACATTGCAGGAAAACAGATTTGACATGTTTGATAACATTTTGCAAATGTGTAAATGAGCTTCTGGGGTAACATAATATGTTTAATATTTTTATTTATACTAGGAATACTTTGGAAAACAAACAGACTTACAGGTGGAATGTAGCAGCTGATAACGTCAAAAACTTAATTCCTACTCTTATTAGAGACACTAGCGAAGGATAATTGAATAAATACTCTTTATTTTTTTGAGACGTGAGTCTACTTAAAATAGCCCAATTTATTTCTCGCCATGCCGTGAATGACTAGCAACTACATATTATGAAATACTGTCAAAAACTCAGTAGGCTTTATTTTTAAATAAAGTATAATTTTGTGTGTTGAATTAGAACAACTTAATGCCTAGTGGATAGTCAGAAATGTTATAATGTTTCTTACGGTGCATCCACACCGCAGTTACTTTTTGTTGAGCAACATTTTGCAACACGGTAACATTAAATAACAATCTCTAACTTTTGAGACTAGTTGTAACTAATTGTTGAGTGCTCAACAAAAGATAACAAAGAATAACTTTCGACAACAATCGAGCACGACATAATAATATATCGACGCATTGTTGAGGAAACATTATCTAACAATGTTATAGATTGTTAGAGCAACATTGACTAACACAGCAACATTTACTAACATTGAATAACTTATTACTATCGAGTGTTCATGTAACATTAGAAAATGTTGCACAATAAAAAGTAACTGTGGTGTGGATGCACCGTTACATAACATAAATTTGTTGATAGTTATTTCCCTAATATTATTTGAAAGTTTGTTGTAGAAATGTACACACCGCCCCATAAAAGAGTTACTGATTTGGTGAAGACGAGTATGATGTGCTAAAAGATCATTCTTATTTCAAGTACATATTTAAATGATGATTATGAATTTACAATAACTTTTATATATTGAGAAACAACAGCCTAAATATTTGTCTTACTCTGGCCAGGTCCTGGAACTCCGAAGTCTTGTGTATCCAACTGGATTCCCTCTTGGAAAGGTGGAGGACCAGCTGGCGCGTACCCTTGCGCCGCCGGGCTGTAGGCGGGCGTAGGACTGAACGCAGGGCTCGGCGACGGCGCCCCCATCGCTGCCACATCGCTAACTCGTTTCGCTTTGCGAATACCACCCGTTTGGCCCACTGGGAAATAAAGAAATAAGTATGCATGTTATTTCTAGCAAAATAACTTAGGATTTACTAGATGTGGTATTTTTATTGATGACTGTTCTATTAAATTTATCATCAGAAATTATAGGGCAATATTTCTTTAGGTTTAACTGCCCAAATTACGAAATTAGCATGAAAATTTAAACGTGACGTGAGGTCAATGTTTCGTTTAAAATTATTAAAAGGATCAGCTCATTAGCAAGCACAGAGAAATTTGTGAATTGTTAAAGCGATGTTATTGCAATACAATGGGATTTTAATTAGAATATTCAGTAACAATCAATCTAAGCAGGATGGAGATGTCGGTAACAGGTGATAACGCAGAAATTGATGATAAACTGCCTTACCGTTTCTGGAAGCGTTGAAATTCATTATGGTACGTTATTATTAATCTAATGGAACAGTAAACACATAGTCTATTCTTTATTTAACACGATTTTTATTAATTTCTGAGATTAAAACACATCACCAGTGTCCTGTCTGCAATGTTTTTGACAGGTGTCAAGAGTTTGACAGTAGGTCATCAGACAACTTTGATAAAAATGACTCGTTCTCGTTTATAGTCAGTTTCAGCTTCGACGGTAAAAGCTTTAGAACATTTAACAGGGAAGTGTTACCCGCAACTTCTAGTACCAAGTGTTTCTGCCAGTTTTTGGGAAGGCGAGATGATTCGCTAGGTTCTTTTAGTAGTCTGTGGAGATACCATATTCACGCATACTTACATAAAGCTTTAGAAATGCACTCGTCAATAAAAGCTACACACAAACACAAAACATCAACAGTTAGTGCCATACAGAAACTGTTATGCGCATACGTTGTCCTCTGCCTAGGTACATGAATCGTTTTGTTTGCGTAAACTGTTCATGGTTTGTGTTTGTGTGTAGCTTTTATTTACGTGTGCATTTAAAGATTATTCAACTTTTACATGTATGCTGTGCTGTGCGTGGTTATCTTGCCTCTTTTTATCCTATAGTAGGCTTGCACTTGTTCACTAATATAGTATATAGTACTATATAACTTATATAGTATTATATTATAGTCCGATATAGTGTAGTCTAGCCTATGTTTCTGACATTTTATGCCTCCGAAAAACTGACAGATACAAACAATTTAGTATAAGAACTTGCGTATAACACTTCCCGTGTGTTTTCTAAGATTGTCATTCACCCTTCCTTATTTATTTCCAAAAGGAACGGTTTTGAACCGAGCTGTAAATTGACATTTATGTATCACTTCATAACTGTCTGTGCATTAATGACACTAATGACAGCTGTTGTTGTTGTTGGTTTTGCGTTTTGTGTTTTGCCCATTGTTGGTGATTAATCTTCTTTTTCCTATTATTAAAATAGCTATTTATCCTCAAGTGTATCAGTTAATTGCGTGCTCATATTGTTACATCAATGGCTCTCACCAATATACTGCTATTAAGCCAAATAGCAGGCTACAGTATTGGACTAATCCTATCAATATGTATCGCAGTGCCGATGAGTATGCATCAAGATGAATTCAAGTAAGTTTTATACACCATTTATTGTCTCAATGTATCAAGTAAATACCTTTACCTTATCCATAGATCATGACCCACTGACCATCTTGACCCTTCAAAGCAGATATACGGATACTTAACTACAAATGTTTAAATAATTTTTCTGCTGTTATTGTTGTACTGAGTGACTACTGATTAATCATATAAGCGACGGCTGTTTGACCTTACTTAACAACTAAAACTCTAGTGTAACAACTGTAGTCGACAGGCTAGGCTACTGTTTTACCATATTTTTAAGATTCACAAATGTAAAATTTGTATTTATTACTATATTGCTAGTTATTCAATGACGGGCGAGTCATCGTGGTTGGTAACACATTTGCCTTTCATACTACAGGTTGTGAGATCAATTCCCAACTAGGTCCAACATTTATGTATTTGATAGGGAAAACCAACCTGGAAGTCCAGGCAAGGTTTAAAATTAAAAAATGCTTCGTTTGTTTAAAATGTTTTAAATGAAAAACAATTTAGCTTTCCCCCTAGAAACTACTCATACTTAACAAACATTTGATGTCTGTCCCATCGTTTAGAAATCATTTACATTTTAAAGTGAGGTATTTTTTTGGTATGGTTTTGAAAGTCATCCTGTTTTCAGAAATAAAATTTAATTTTAAGGCAGTGAAGTTTGCCTAGTTCATCTAGTTATAGATAAATTAAACCCAGACACAGAAAAAACAATCATGTTTATTACTAAAAAAAATTCTGGAAACAGAATCGAACACACAACCTTCAGCAGAGTAGTCAAGGCCACCAACCACTATGCCAATCTAATATTAGTATTATTAATATGTAGTGGGACATTAACACACGGCTATCTGGATTCCAAACTAAGCAGAGCTTGTACTATGGAAACCAGATAACTGGTAATATACTACTTTTTTTATTCTTCGATAGGCTGGCGCTTGACTACAACTTGCCTGATGTTGAGCAATGATGTAGTCTACGATGGAATGCACCAGCCCATTATACTGATTCACTCGTAATTACGAAAGATTATCGGTGAGGCTCATTCCACTACCAAGGTGGTAGTGGAATGAGCCTCCATCAAGTTAGAAACCTTATAAGAGTGACAATTCCGACCCACCCTGCATGGTGTCACCAGACATCGCAACGGAACACTGCAAGAACGCTTTGGCGGTGCGGCTTTGTACTTATACTTTTTTTCTTTTGTTATCTATATTTTGTAATTTTGTAATTAAATATAGATAATTGCACACAGACTCAAGACAATCAGACGTGTTCATCACACAAATATCTGGCTTGGGTGGGAATCCAACCCACAACCTGCAGCATCAAAAACAAGTATCTTACCGACCACACCACCGGCCCGTCCAAATCTCTTTATATATTGTTACTAATTCTTTAATGTTATAATAATAACTATTCTGTTACCTAGTGGCAAGTGTCTCCTGTTTTCCAAGGGCATATGGCAGACCAACACAGGCAAGCTGCATGTAACGTGGGCAACACGGGCATACTGTGACTATGTCATTGTGATTGCAGTACTCATGTTCGGTGTATGTGCCATACAGATTTACAGGTAAGATTATTTTGTTTTGGTCTAATTAAAAGGACTGAACTAGTTTTAGTGACATTTGGTTTGCAGATAGTGTTTTTTCGTGTATCCATCTGCGATCACCTGTTGAGCTTTAATCAGATTAATTGTATTCCTTATCATTTAGAGATATGTGCACCTGGTGGTGACTTCACGCATAAGTAGCATCATATAGATGCTATTCGGCTTCTTTTAAGTCTGCACACACTGTTGTTCGTGCCCAGAAGTCTGTTGGTAAACTATGCATTTTTAATTCTACAACAGGCTTGTGCATCACTATAACTTGTTTGTACGTAATAAAAAGAAAAAGAAAAGAGAAGCAAATTAACAGTCTAACATAGTAAACAGAACAAGGAAAGAGACCAGATACAGACGAATATCAGTTGATCACAACTACTTGTCTGTTTAATAATAATAATGTGATCTATGTTTGGACAAGCTTACCAAGTAAATGACAATTCACTTGTGACTTGAAGAGAGACAGATTGTAGTTATCGGGAAACAGATATGCCCAGTGTGAATTCCACATTCTTTTTTTTATTTGATTGAAAGCTAGGGTAACTTGCTTGATATTACTGCAGATCTTAAGGAGTCATATTTCTACATTTTCAGGTTATCAAAGTTCATGTACAAGGGATTAGACAGTCCGTTCCTCTCAGCGTTCATAGAAGCGGTAGGCTGCGGGCTGCTTTGTGTGCTGATGGTGACAGCAGCATCTATTGTGACCTTTGGCTTCATGACCTGGTGTGATAATATCGTGCAAAGATTTCCCAGGTAAATGATGTCATTTTTGCCTGTATTACCCAAAGAGTGAATGAATGAATGGGTGAATGTGTACTTTTCTCAGCTATGATTATTAACATATTTTTAGTTAGTTTTTTTATTTTAAGTTCTCATGTTTTCAATAAGCCAAATACTTTGTACATGGAAAATTGTGAGAGATTCAATAAATAAGTTTTGCTTCAGCTATTCAGAGTAAACCGTTTTTTTTCTTTAGCCATTATTGTCCCACTGCTGAACAAAGGCCTCCCCCAAATTCTTCCATTTTGTCCGGTCTCCGGCGACCTCTGGCCATCAAATATCGAATGCATCCAGATCATCCCGGTCTTTTTCTCGGTCGGCCTCGGCGACGGCTACCGTCTTGCGGCACCCAGTATGTGGCCATTCAGAGTAAACCATATAACTTTGTATTTCAGGTGTGAAGATGGAGCAGGACAGATCATTGACACTGAGGACCAGATTGATACTAAACGGTTTTTCATAGAAATGGGAACTGTACAGGTATTTTGCTTGCACACAAAGACATATTTAATTGCCAACTTTCTGATAATGTCTATTACACGATTTGGATTCGCCCACACATCTTTGTGTGAATTGTGTCATTGCCGTTGCTCAATATCGGTGAAGGAAAATTCGTGAGAAATCTGGCATGTCAAAACATTTTTCATCATCATTCCGAATCGAATTTTTAGGAGATTTATTTGTATTTAACACATTTTTGAAGTTGTTGACTAGACTATATAGGCCTGAATTCACAAATGGCCAAATGATCATTATATTTCAAAGGCGGTGTTATTACCTCTGCCCCACTCCTGCTCACTATTACCAACGTCGCTTGTTAGTTTTACTAAGATGAAATATATGGTCGTGTATCGTTGAAGGAAACAGCGTGTCTACGAACTAATTATTCGAGGAAATCTGACATCCACCAACCCGTACTTGGGCCAGCGTGGATTAAGACCTAAGACCCGTGCCCTGCAGTGGGATAACTAACTATAGGTACTTTTTGTTTACAGTTCGGTACTTGGGCGTCGTTTGCGATATGCGTAGGACTCGCAGTGTTCTCTACACTGAAGGTGTGTCGGTATCACCAGCTGATGAACATCCAGGTGTCGATGTACCGCGAGAGACAGCGGCTTGTGAACGAGGCAGGCTCGCCCGCCGCTATGGAGGGACGCTCCACTCCCCCCGCTGATGTGGACTAGTGATGTAAATATGTTTCTATGTTAACTCTGTACAGGCGACTACAAGCGTGTCGTTCGTGGCGTAGTTTCTCAGGCCAACTTACTACCGCATTGCCATATTACGCAACTCTCAAGTCATTTGAAGATTTTTTTTACACCAGAGCCTTTAGGTACCCAGTTACGACAGTTTCAATAGTAATAGAAATATTTTGCTTCAATAATTATAACTAGTTATAGCAAAATAGCGTCGATTGTTATACAAACCAATATAAAATTAGGGATCTGCTGTCTTTTTCTAACATGCTGTATAAGATAAGGACGGCTATAGATTTGAACCAAGTTGGAAACCAACGACCTTATGCATAAAAATCTTATAAAGACTTTTTAGTTAAAATGGACTTTGTCTCTAACTTACTAGTATAAATGTCAAGATGAAAGGCAAACACAAACGAATTATAAACCCATTTTAGCTGTAATGAGCTTATAAGACGTTTATGAATACGGGGTTAAAAGGTTTCAGCCGACGCGACGTAGTTTTCAATCGATATGTGGTGGAACTGGTTTAATGTCTCGTAATTTCATTTATAGCCGTCCTTTTCCTGAGATACTTGTTAGCAAAGGATAGCGAGTCTTTACTTTCGCATTAGTCCACAAACAGCAGAAACGAAGCCGATATTAAAATTCTATTGAGTTGTAATAATTCTCCAATAGCCTGGAATCTGAAAGGATAAACAATATGGCTGGCTTGTTGGCGTGGTTAGCGACCCTGACAGCTAAGCCGTAGGTCGTGGGTTCCATTCCCATCCAGGACAAATCTTTGTGTAATGTAAATATCTATTATTTATGTATTTACAAAAATTAAAGGAAAAAATTAAGTAGTATAGTTCTTAGTACCATAACACAAGCAAATATAGTTTGGGATTAAACAGCGCTGTGTATGTGGTCAAATATTATTATTTAGTAATATGTAGTACCTACCTAAAGTATTTATATTGCACAAAATACTTACTCGTAATATGGCAAATTTCACAAAAATATTAAATCAATTTTATTTATTTGAAATGAAATTATACTTGTAATAAAACGTATTATTATTAATTATTGTTAATACAATTATTAGTATTCGATGTATATGATATTTAAATTATATATCTGTTCAAATGTTTTGAAATGATGAACTAAATCTGAATGTGCAATTGTTGATCTGTTACAATCTGTATATATTGAAGTGTCAACTTTATTGTAAGGCCTCTGATTTGAACAAAATTATGTGCTTCCAATATGTTTGGTCCTCACCAATTGACAGGTCGCAAAAAATAGGTAAATGTCGATTGAAAACTATTTTTTTGTATTCTCAGATTGTCACCAGATATATGTGTACCCTAATGCACGTCATGCAACGCGTAGTCTATTTGACTATCATCTGATCCAGGTTAATCAATATTTATCACGTTTTGGTGAGCGTGTTTTATCGTAGACTGCGTCATGGCTTAACAATAGGCAAGCGCTAGTTTATTATAGGATAAAAAAAACTCGACATTATATGTAGATTTTTTTAGTTTTCAATTGATATTTACCATTTTTTTTTCGGCATATGTGGAGTTGGAGATAAATGTATAAAACGCAATAATCAGTTCCTGAGCAGTTCAAACAATTATTTTTATGGTGTATCCTGTTTCGATACATCTTAGAATATTTAATATAATTTCATTGGCTCCTATTTGTTTTTAAATATGTTAAAAGCGCCGTTAGACCTTGCGACTACACTCCTATTTTCACCAGTGACTTATTAAGTATTCCATGAGACCGCGACCCGTTTGGGCGTCGTCGTTATCTTTGATAGATATATATCGAAAGAAATATGGCTAATGTAAGTTGAAAACTCATAGAAAAATTTTCCACGGTGTTAATTACTCAAAGTAAAATCTTATAAAATCGCCACTTTTTTCGATATTTGTCTAATAGAGATAAACCCGCGGCTTATCCGTCAACATGAGGATACACATACCAGTTACTAGCATGCTATTACAATGCAATTTTTGATTTAAGCCGGTGAGCCAGGAGGCCGAGGCCCCAGACCTCAACCCCCCCCCCCCCCCCCTTAACACCGGCACTGCTAAGTTTATACCACTTATGTTAAAGATTGCACAAAAGCATGCTAGTGACTGGTATAATATAGGTATATAAATATCAGAGGCTTTACGACAAGCATTTGTAAAGGCTGTGAGGCGACTGATTTGTAATACAAACACAGCAAATGTTGTATGTAATAATATTACGCAACTAGTGTTATTATGTTTTAAGATTCTCAAATAAATGAATATGTTAATTTAGAAAAGTGTGTATATCTTACCTTCATCACCTGCTTGCTTGCTTGCGAATTCACAAAATTGTGTTCTCACTAGCCTGGTAGTAGTGATTAGTAGCACTGACTTCTAAGCTTTAAGTTGTAAGTTCAATTCCTACCCATGGCAAATTTTTGTGTGATTATCATAATTGTTCTGTCTGGGTGTAACTTATGCGGCCCGCCCCGGCTTGGTACTGGTAGGTAGATATCGGTATTTGACAAAAAAAAATATGAATATTGACACACTTTTAAGGCAGACTTTCCATAGGTACTTAGAAAGAACACTCAAGTCATCTTTGGCAAAACAAACAGTTAAAATAATATCAGTTTGAAAGCTTTATTGGTAAAAATTAAAGTTTCTCTGGATCTGTATAGTCTCAAGTCCGATTCACTCCAAATTTGGCACACATATACCTTAAAAGAAATCATGAGACACGTGTTTTTTATTTTTCCAAAACTACCCCCAGGGGGAGTGTAAAATGAGTTTTTTTGGAAAAACTAAATATTGCAGAACTGTTTAGTCCTTGGTCCGATTCACTTCAAATTCGGTATAAATATAGCTTAAAACAAATAATGAAAAACATGTTTTTTATTTTTCCAATTTTTTTTATCTTTATCCTAATACTACGCGGGCGAAGCCTGAGAAATTATTCTGAGTGCTTTTTAGCTAAATTACTTTTTATTTTGACACAATGGCATGTTTGATAACTCAATCCGATTAATAGAATTCGAAATTTAAATTCTATTTCTTCTTATAAGTATAGTCTGAGAGCCGTAGTATTTTTTAAGAAACACCTATTGATTTATGGATATACCTATGGGGGCTTGCCGATTTCAAAATGTTGCTTACACTCCTACACTACTGAACTAATTTTGTATGAAGATTGTTCGAGACCCGGGAAAAGATAGTTTTATCCGACTGTGAAAAAAGGGATTAATGGTCTAGCGCGATAACCGTCATCCGCGGGCGAAGCCGCGGGCGGAAAACTAGTATTATATATATTGACGGGCCGGTGGCGTGGTCGGTAAGATACTTGCTTTTCACGCCGCAGGTCGTGGGTTCGATTCCCACACTAGGCAAACATTTGTTTAAATATGTCTGTTTGTCTTGTGTCTGGGTGTAATTATCTATATTTAAGTATATATTTACAAAAGAAAAGTATTATATGTAGTATACTACCAGTTATCTGATTTCCATAGTACAAGCTCTACTTAGTTTGGGATCAGATGACCGTGCGTGTTAATGTCCCACTTTAAAAAAAAAAATTAAAACGCGTAGTTAATGATTAACATTTATTATCCTTAATATTTTGACACATAGAGTAACGTAACACGTTTTAACACACACATATATATTTAACACTCAGTAATATATGATTATACACTTAAAATTAACCACTTATGTGATACTTATGAATACATTTTTTTAAACTTTTTTATAAACTAAACATGTTGGAACCATATAGAATATTTTAGATCAAAAATCTTCCTTTGTAAGAGTAATAAGGTAATCCTGACTTAGTACTGTCGCCGTCCAAATAGAAACAATTATAAGAAGGTACCTTATCAATTTTTACTATATTTTGACGTGATAACGTCTTTAAAATCGTTTGTCGGGTGACATGTTCAGAAACTTGTGTCACACCAAAACCTCACGAGCGCGATCGCAGGTATAACGAGAGAGAGACGGACCTATCTCCCGTCTCATCTCGAGCGCTGCCAGTCATTCCGTGAAACTTGTCACGCGGAATCCTCACGAGCGGAGGCTGGCATAGCGTTCGAGTGAGTGGACCAATCTTCCGTCTCTCTCACTCTAGCGGCAACAATATTAATTCCTTACTTCCCAAAAACTTATATCACCAATAAGACGTTATCACGTAAACATCTCGATCGTAAACCTACTTTACAAACAACCAATTTTTACAAAGGAAGATTTTTGATCTCTAATAAATGCACTCTTCAATCTGACTTAATTAATCGCCGTTACGAAGCAAATCGTGCTTTAATAACAAAGATTATAAGCAATGTTTTTGATAAATAAGATATTATGTCGTAGTTATCTAAAATTGACAAGTTTAGTTTTCAATTAAAACGATTTTTTTTATCCTGCGATAGGCTGGCGCTTGACTACAACTTGCCTGATGTTAAGCAATGATGTAGTCTACAATGGAACGCGCCAGCCTAGTATACAGATTCACTCGTGATTACGAATGATTATCGGTGAGAAGGTGGCAGTGGAATGAGCCTCCATATGGTTAGAAACCTTATAGGAGCAACAATTCTGACCCACCCTCTCTAACACGGTACACCTCATTTGCGTTTGCAATAGGTAATTATCGTTATTCTAGAATTTACTAAACTTAACACAACGTTCAAACTATAATTGTCTTCAGTATTAGGCATTGCATATTAATTATTGTTGGGTTTCATAAATTCTAGGAACAAACGGAACATGCTGTTTTCAAGTGCATTTAGCACTTCGTTGGCTCGAATTAAAACAGTTTTATAACGGATTTTATCGCGGTTTATTTTAAGATTTTTTTTAGTCCAACCCGTGACCTTGAAGTCCGAAAAGACTGAAACGTCCGGGATCTATAATCTATACGAACGTAAATACTTCGTTGGCTTTTAAGGGTCGATCTGCAGACGACTCCACCACCACTGGCAGCGAACTCATCCTGCGCGTCCGCAGATTGGTTCGCTGGGTTTTTTTTTTTGCTTTTTTTTATTTGTTATCTTTTTAATATGTTTTTTATAAGTTTTATTTTATTTAACGACTAGATTTATAAACCAGTTTGCCTAAAAATACAGTACATTTATGTACGTCCACTAGAACATTAACACCTACTATAATTATTAATTAAAGATAACAAAGCCATGCATTTTATTAGCTTTAAATGTTATTTTTTATATTAAAATTTACGTATACATTTGAATGGCGAGTGTATACTTACAAATGGTAACGTGACATATGTAATAGAGCAGTGAAACGAATGTACGTGAAATTTGAAGCAAAGAAAAGTTATTAGAACAAGAAAGTGAGGCACCAATTTGATATCAGGATGGCTGGTGTATTCTGCATCTGAACAAATTATCAACAATCCGAGTGTGAAACAGCATGAAATATAAAATCCGTAGCATTGTACGAAATCAATAAGAACAATATAAATATTACGAGCCCATGTGATTCTATTAACACCTAATTGTAACCAGCAAGTGTTGCTATGCCAAAATTAAAAGGATTTGTTGTTTGAAAAGTCACATTCATTGAGTTTTAACCCCCCATAGTAAAGGTAAGCTATTATATTTAAACTCCTCGACTTGTATTTCAGTTAGCAGATAACGTGTTCCGAAACAGAAATAAACGATTTTGAGGACATTGCGTCGCCTTGTTTTACTTCTCTAGACACGGGAAAGCATGTACCAGGTGTTTCTAACTTTAATTAACTTCTGCTTTTATTACATATAATAATTATATTTGTACTTTAATATCTTAAATACTATCGGCCTTATTCATAAAAATCTTATGAAACTCTTTAGTTAAAATGGACTTAGTCTCTTCTTCTGTTAATTATGGTCTCTGCAGAAATTATTCCGCAATTTTGACAGTGTCAAGTTTAAATAAGTTTTTAAAGATTAGTAGTAAAAAACTAAAAAACTGCGACGTTCAAAGACGCCATTTTTTTCTCACTTAGTCTCTTACTAGTATAAATGTCAAGATGACAGACAAGAAACGAATTATAAACCTATTTTAACTATAATGAGCCTATAAGACGTTTATAAATACGGGGGCCAGTATACATAGACTAAACATTGATCAATAATGATTACACTAAAATTAACAGATCACTACTACCCGTCCGCGATAAGTTGAGACTCGCTTTGAATGCAACCCTCCGCCCGCTACCCCTGCAACTTCCCCTCAAGCTCCCGTGTTGTACTGTAGGCAACGCCATTTTTTTAACATCTTAATCTCGTACTGGCTTACGTCACACAACGACGCGCTCCTACTTTATAATCGTATACTGATAATTGATACCGATTCGTTAATAGTTATTGGAGTTACTGCTATATTTTATTGTTATTTTTGTGTTAAGTTTATTGTTATAATGAAGGGTAAAACTTTAAAAACATAGCAGAGAGTGAAATCTCGTGTTAACTTCTTTTAAAAACGAAAAACGGAACAAACAGTTGTGTTTACCTATTGATCAGGCAGTAAAAAGAACTTGTATGGATTAAAAAAATTGCAGAGACGAAGTCGCGGGTAGGAACTGGTTGTGATATTTTTTTGTGCACATTACAACCATGCGTCTGTGACGCCACCGCCCCCAGGTCTCAACCTATTGCGCAAGGGCAGTACACTATACAAAGACGGGTTACGCTTACGAGTTGAGCACAAATTCATAATGTTGACTAGCTTAGCCTTCGTTAGCTTCCTGCTCGACTGTGTTCCACCATCATTTTTGGATAAATAAAAACTTTACGCAAATATGTCTTTGGTATGTCAATACTTGACCACAGATCATCAAATCCCTCAACCATAAAGGCGAGGCGATTGGCTGTTCTGCGATACTTGATGGTCGTCAAAGCAGCGGGGCTCTCTTTGTGTTCGGCTCGTAGCGTAAAAACCTTAAGAACTAGAAATTTTCGCGATTTTCATAAAAATCTATAAATGATAACTAAAGTCGTAATTTCCATCAAAGTCGTTAGAATAAAGTAAATGTTAACATGATTTGTCTGTCTCTCTTTCACAACATTAATTTCAGCGCACGCAGCTCGCGTGGATCTCTTTTTAAGAGAAAAAAAAACATTCCCTGTAATCACTTCATAGGCCCCTATTTTTTTTTTGGTTTACGTATATCTTAAACGACTAAAAAGGGCTTTATCGCCACGTTGAGAACCTATGATCGACACAATATTTTAAAATATCTTTTCCAAAACAGTCAAATAGCCAATTCATGTTCGAAGTAAAGAATTAAACTGTAGAACTCCAGATTGAGGAAATAATATAAGTATCCAGGCTACAGAAATAATATTGTTCTTTACTATTCAAGTTGGGTGTTTCGTTATCACATGTACTCTTAAATAGCAGTGCTCTGTAAATGTCTTCCCACATTCGTCACAAGCATAGACCTTGGCTGGATGAATCTTGTAGTGGCGCGCCAAGTCCTGGCTATCAATAAACTCACTGCCACAAATCAAACACACGAATGCTGACTGCTTAAAGTGTCTTTGTATATGACTCTCTGCATCATCTTCCCGACGGAATTTACTGTCACACAGCAGACATGTAAATTGCTTGAAATGACACTCCCAATGAATACAAAAGTTAACAATAGAGCCAAATATCTTCTTGCACTTTGGACACTCATAAAAGAAATTTGTATTATGTACAGTTGAGATGTGTAGGTATAAATTGATTCTAGTTGACAATTTCTTGTTACAGATATAACAAGTGTGTTTCTTTGGCACGTGAGCATATTTCATGTGGTAGTAGTAGCAAAATAATAACTTGTATACTTTGGAACATATGGGACAGGTGAGGTATTTAGGTCTACTTCGAGTAGGAAGTTGGACATCAGTGTGTTCCGCCACTTGCGAATTTGATTCGTCCTCTGAAGAAGCGGTAGCACCCTGTGTCAAGCTTGCAGCTGCATCTGGTATGTCCTGAGTCGGTGATGGAGAATCTCTCGGTATTGGTACAGTTTCAGATTGTAATGGGGTTTCCAGATCTTGTGGCAAAGGCTCAATAGTTTCTTCTATGATTTCATCTTCTTGTGTGGAGATGGGTCCAGTAGCTTGTGCCTCAGTAGCAGTATCATTTGCTTGTGATTCAGCCGCTTCAAGCGCTTGTTGCGCTAATAGTCGGGAAATAAATTCACCGTTCTCATAGATTCTCTCAGTGACAGTTGCATTTTGTGGTCTCACTATAGCGAGAGGGAGTGAGAATGCTTTTGGTTCTGTATTATCCTGATAAGATCTACGAGAGGGTATCTCGAGGTTGTAGTTGGTGTCACCATTGTTCTCCTTATGAGACTTTGGTTGTACGACAGGTATTTTGCTGTTGAGTACGCCGTGGTAGGTTATGTGTTTTATCATATCTTTCACGTGTACGTATCTGGCGCAGTCCTTGCAATAGTATATTATACTGTAGTGCTGAGTAACGATATGGTTCTCGATGTCGGCGATGTCGTGCCACGTTCTGCAGAACTGACAGTAGGACCGACTCTCCAAGTACTGCGGGCCTAGCCTTACCCCCATAGTATGTAGAGGCACTTCCGCAGGTGGGACCCTGCAACAAAGCAGATGTCTGTGAATGATTACTCATTTTTAAATGAAAGTTCAGTTATGAAACAGAACTATATGAAACCGCATTAACATGCGGCAAACCGTTACGACGGTGCGGCTGGCCGCATCTGGTGATTTTCACGCTCTTAGATTAAGTTTACTAATAAATATGAGTGTAATTATAAAAGCTCAAAATAAATTATGCATAGCATTTTCTTAAAATTAAGAAAGAACACCAACAAACAAACTAACAAAAGTAAAGAATCCTACCTAAGTGAAAAAACTAATAGAAGACAGAAAAAAATTAATAATATTAAAGGACAAAAAAGGAAACCAAATCGAAATCTCTAACCTTAGTAAACAAATTCGCGAAAATATGAGGAAAGACAAGATAAATAGAAGAATCAAAACTCTAGAAAATCACATTAGTAGAACGGGAGGCATGAGAAAAGTGCTCAAGGAACTTCGAGAAAAAGGAAAAGAATTTCTAAAGGATACCAAAGTTAAAAGACAAAGAACTGCCAAGTACTGCTCGCAGCAAAATCCAAAGTAGGTATAGCAACAAACTATGTATTATCGCTTATTGTGCCAAGACTAAAGTTTGAATCTACCAAAACTACACTTTTCCGAAAGAGAACATACAATCGAAGACACTGAAGATATACTAGAAATATTAGCATCAGAAGTAGAAAAAATGGACAAAGCACTCGGACCAGATAGAATAAAAAATGAACTTCTAAGAGGGACAATCAAAGAACTAAGTCCAATATTAACAAAGTTATTTAATGAGACCTTATATACCGGCAGCATCCCAAGCCAATGGGCAGCATCCTATATAATACATTAATACTCCTACATAAGAAAGGTCCAAAAGACGACATAGAAAACTAAAACCCATATCTCTCATCTCTAATGTATACAAGATGTTTGCTAAAGTAATTCTAGACAGAATATCACTCAGGCTTGACGAAAATAAACCTGTGGAACAAGTAGGGTTCAGGAAAGACTTTAGTACAATTGATCATATACATACAATCAAACAGCTCATACAAAAATACAATGAATACAACAAAACCATTTACCTGGCTTTCATAGATTATTCCAAGGCTTTTAAAAGAACAGGGGATCCAAAACACCTACGTGAATATTATAAAAAAGATATACAGTGAAAGTAAAGCAAGTATCAGGCTGGAATCTACAGGAGATGTCTTTCCAATTAAAAGAGGCGTCAGGCAAGGTGACCCACTCTCACCAAAGCTGTTCACAGCAGTACTTGAACAAATGATCAGAAAATTGGAATGGGGCTAAATATAAATGGAGCGCGTTTGAATAATATAAGATTTTCAGATGACCCACTACTACTGGAATCCATGACACAAACCCTAGTAGACAAATGCAGAGAAGTAGGTCTAGAAATTAACATAAGTAAAACCAAAATGATTGTCACCAATACCCATAGACATTACCATCAATGGACAGAAACTCGAATACGCTGCGCAATATGTTTATCAAGGTCAGATAATATCGCCAAATGACCAAATGTCAAAGAAATCGATAAAAAAATTGCGACGGTATGGAAAAAAGTATTGGGCCTTAAAAGAAGTGATGAAAAGCAAGGAACTGGGCATAAAGATCAAGAAGAAGATCTTTGACACCTGCATCCTACCCCGTATCACATATGGATGTGAAACCTGGGCTTTGACAAAACACCATAGGGACAAACTAGCAAGATGCCAGAGAGCCATGGAAAGGAGCATGCTGGGTTTGAAACTAATAGACAAAGTTAAAAGTATAGATATCAGGCGAAAATCCAAATTAACAGACATACTGTCACACATTCATAAACTCAAATGGAGGTGAACGGGCATATGCTTCGCTGCAATAAAGAAAAATGTAGCAAATAGGTGACAGTATAGGGATAGCGCGAGGAAACGAGGTCGCAAAACTAGAAGATGGGAAGATGACCTAAAATTAGGACCGTAAGACCCCTTTGGACGAGAGTGGCAACAGATAGGAAGCAGTGGCAACGGTTGGAGGAGGTCTTTGCCGTAAGGCACACCAAAATCAGAGACGTTTTGTGATATTTAGTGTAATTTTTAATTTTCACGTTTTTTTTAGTTTTATCAGTCACGTTCAGTTCGAAAATAAAGGCTTCATTATTATTTTCTTAAATTTACACGAATAACACACATTAAAATAAACCTATTTTACAACAGATTTTATCGAAGTTTATTTTAGATTTGAAATCTGGTCTACTGGTAACTTTATGGTCAAAATAATCAACTCGACAAATAACCTTAGATTTACTTTAAGACCAAAATTAGTCAAATTGGTTTAGCCGTTCTTGAGTTTTAGTGCGACAAACATTTATAAATTTTTATACAAAGAGATTTTATTATTACTTTTTCATTTGTTGTCATTGCTTACCTTTGTCATAAGTCCAAGTCATATGTGTTACTTGACAAGTTATTATACGTTAAACTCCATTTTTATTTCTGCATCAGTGTTAGTTTTCCTCTCGTGTATTCTAGCGTGCATGTTCAATTGACTGCGCAATCTAAACGTCGCGTCGCAAGCACGACAAGCGAAAGCCCTCTCCCCCGTGTGCACGGACACGTGCGCGGTCAGCTCGGACCGTCGTTTGAATCGCGCATTACATTCCACACACTCGAAGATTCTGTCTCTATGCACGTTCCGGTGCATACGGAGCGCGGCAGCCGACTTGGAAGCCTTCCCGCACACGTGGCACACGAACTGTCTCGTGTCGGAGTGAGAGGCCACGTGGTCGGCGAGGTGCGACCGGCGGCTGAAGGTGCGTGCGCACAGCGCGCAGGCGTGCGGCCGCGAGTGCGTGTGCACCGCGCGTGCGTGGCGCGACAAGTTGCCCGCGTCGCGGAACCCGGCGCCGCAGCGCGGGCAGCGGTGCCGCGGCGACACCGTCCCCTTCCTAGGCGCGGTCTCTTCGCCCTCGACGTTCCTTCCCGTGTCGGTTTCGAGGTTCGCCTGTTTCGCGACATTTCTGCAAGGGCAAAGGACGGAATCAGCACGGTGACGTTGTCGCTTAAAAAGTCGACGGAATAGTATCTTCGTTGGAGTTCCGGCGACGATAGATGAAGCTTTAATAGTCTCGACCGTTTCTTTTAAATCTAGTAGAGTCCGATTTGGTAGTCAACGTTCGGGTGGTGAACCTCAGGAGGGTGCGTCCGTTTGGCGTGGTGGGCGCGCTTGTCGCCGCCGGCGTGTGGATGCCGTGAGGGCTTGCCGGGCGCACAGTGGGCCGCTCGTTCACCGGGCGCACAGTGGGCCGCTCGTTCACCGGGCGCACAGTGGGCCGCTCGTTCACCGGGCGCACAGTGGGCCGCTCGTTCACCGGGCGCACAGTGGGCCGCTCGTTCACCGAGCGCACAGTGGGCCGCTCGTTCACCGAGCGCACAGTGGGCCGCTCGTTCACCGGGCGCACAGTGGGCTGCTCGCTCACCGGGCGCACAGTGGGCCGCTCGCTCACTGGACGCACAGTGGGCCGCTCGCTCGCCCGAGTGCCGGAGCCTGTGCCGCGCGAGGCCGGCGCGCACGCGGAACTTGGCGCCACACTGTGCGCACACGTGCGGAAACTGTGCGCTGTGCGTCTTGAGATGCAGGTGTAGCGAGCCGCTCTGCGTGAACCGCTTGCCGCACTGCGGGCACACGAACGGTCTCTCGCCGGTGTGGATCCGCAGGTGTTGCTTCAGATTCTGCGTGTTGGCGAAGGTCTTCGGACAGAAGTCGCAGGTGTATCGCTTGATCTTGTCGTGCGTCTCGGTGAGATGTCGCTGCAGACCGTTGGGCGCTCGGAACTGTTTCCCGCAGACGTGACAGACGCAAGGCCGCTCGCCCGTGTGGATCCGCTTGTGAAACACGTACGTGTGTGTCGAGCTCAAGCTCTTGTCACAGATCTTACACACGTAGAATATCTTGCCGTCCGTCTTTCTCTGAACTTCGGCGAGTTCTTTCCGAGTTTCTTCATCCATACGATCTTTTCTCATGTTACAATGAGACAGGTCGTCGAAACTGTCGATGTTTTCTTCGATCTCTGTGTGACTAGAATCTGTCAAGTCTGGGTAGTTCTCCTCGTTTGTGTGCTCTTTAGCGAAATGGTTTCTGAAGTTGAGAAGAGCTTTGTAGAAGTTAGTATAAAGAGCGGAGGTTTTTTTAGAAGCTATACTTGCTAGAGGCTCGTCATCAGATTTCTCTAAGCATCTCTCATTGTCTTCCAAAGTGCAGATGCTCCTGCAACAAACAATCCCAATCAGTTCCTCTTCTTTCTTATTCCACTGTAATGTTATCTTCCAGATTTAGGCTCATCTGTTTGTAACAAATGGCTTCTAAGCCAGCTCATTCTTTATTGGATTTCCTGTGGGTACCTAAATGATAGTCCAAATGACATTTTTTCCTGAATCCTTTAGAACAAATGTTGCATACATAGTCTCTGATGTCAAGGTGTGTTCTTATATGTTGATGAAGCGTGTTCTTGGCGCGATAAGAGTTATCACAGTATTCACACTTGTATGGCTTGGCACCTGTATGAAGGCGTGAATGCACGTCACACGCATGGCGTGTTCGAAACGCCTCTCCACATATTGAACACACAAACTTTAAAATCCCTTCATGGACTTCCTTTTTATGATGTATCAAATTCGTTTTATCTTTATAGCTCTTGTTACATTTGTCACAAACGTGTTTTTCATCAGTGCTGTGACTTTTCAAGTGTACCAACATATTGTATTTGTTGTAGAAAGTTTTGTTACATTCAGGACACACTGCTGGGGTATATTTCTGATGTTTGGGGTTGCATTTTTGTTTTCCTTTAATAGTTACTTTGTTATGCATTTCGCTAACGTGCATTTGGAGAGTTTCTACGCTGTCAGCGGTAGCACCACATGTTTTGCAGATTATCACAGATTCGGCAGGTTTGTCAGTTACATGAGCATTTTGTAAATGGTTGATAAATGATTTTGTACGTTTATATGTCACATCACAACATTGGACGCCATTGTCAAAGGATATTTCTATATGTTTGCTGAGATGGTGTACAAGCCTGGTAGAAGATGTGAAAATGTTTGAACAAAACGGGCAAAATAGATCTGGAGAAACTTTGGGTTGCTCATTTATTTCTTCTGAGTATTCCCTGTCCGATTCTTCTGAGAGTAACATCTCCTCAAATGTAATATTGTCATTTATAAATAAGTCTATATTTAGTTTAATATCGGTATAATGTTGTAATACCAAATGGTTTGTGAGACTCTCTAATGTGGTTAGAGTAATGTAGGGATCACATTTTTGACAAATAAATTTCAATTCCGAATTTTCCATGTTGAACATTTGCAAGTATTTCAGCAACACATTTTGTACAATTGTGTACAACTGTGACCTGTAAATGTGATAGTTGTGGTTTTCTAAGTAACACACTTTAACACTACCAAATACTAGGGGGGTTATACTTACGTGTTCGATGTATCCTCTTCATCAGCTAAGTTGGTATTTGTACTTGATGGTATTGGATTCTATAACAAAATACAAGTTTTATAGTACTATCCACCTATGATAATGTAATTTACTTATCTACACAAACAAATATCATAACAGAACAATGCGACGTTGTTGCAAACATTATACTGGTCACCTGTTCCGGCTTCGCATAGGTATAGGTACTTAACAAAAATACATATTACTTCACTACATAGTATAAAACAAAGTCTCTTTCGTGTGTCTGTCCCTACGTATGCTTAAATCTTTAAAACTACGCAACCGATTTTTTTATCAGATAGAGTGATTCATGAGGAAGGATTATGTGTATAATACATGCATAATATAGTAAAGAAAGAGTAGGTTTTATCCAAATGCGCAAAAAGAAGTTAATGGTTTAACGCGATAACATTATTTATTTATTTATTTTTATTATTTATTTATTTATTTGCACCATACATTCACTACCATGACAGGTATAGACCTAATGCGATAGAGAACATAACAATGATCATATCTTACATGCTACAAAATAATTAGTCCTAGTGAAGTCATTCAGTGAACAAGAGAACAAATCTACACACTCATTTATTGCGTTGAGTGAGCGCAGGGCGCGTGTCATTGGCGCTCGTTGTAAAAGGTTGGTACGCGCAGTTGGTATCACAAATATTGGTGGTCGTCTCCGCCTTCCTACGTATTGGTCTGGCACACAGAGCCGGAGTTCCGCTAGTAGTACAGGGTTGTAGATTACAGTTAGTACATACGCGCCAGAGCCGCGTTCGAAAAGCTAGTCATTATATAAACACTGATACTCTGGCTTCCTCGTGGGCTACCTGGGCCTGATGTAAAAATCGTTTACACATACAAGAACCGTTAGCTAAATTTGATGTGCCTACTCTTTCTACTACAGGCATACAAAGTAATTTTTCATATAGCCTTGAATACAAACTAATTTTAGATTTATATTAATACCAAGGTACGAATAAAGTGGTCTAGTTGATGTTACTATAGCATATTTTCTAATGAAAAGTAGTTTAGTCGACGGGTCGGTGGCGTGGTCGGTAAGATACTTGCATTTCACGCCGCAGGTCGTGGGTTCGATTCCCACCCGGGACAAACATTTGTGTTTGTGTCGAGTCTGGGTGTAAATATCTATTATAAGTATATATTTACAAAAAAAAAGTATTATATGTATAGTATATACCAGTATATACTCTCTGTCTAAAAAAAGTATTATATGTATAATATATACTCTGGCTTCCATAACACAAGCTCTGCTTAGCTTGGGACCAGATGACCGTGTGTGTTAATGTCCCAGAATATTTATTTTATTTATTTATTTATTTAGTTTTCGTGACATATCTGTGATAGTTAGACATATGTATCGCGACTTTTTGTAGATATTGATGTCCTCTATAACTTTGTGGTACATCATTTTGCTCTATTGTCAATAGTTTCCGCAGCGTACCTACGCGGTATAAAGATTTTTCAGATCTTTATCGAAGCTTACGTGTAGTTATATTCGATGATATGACGGGCCGGTGCGCGGTCAGTAAAATACTTGCTTTTTACGCCGCAGTTCGTGGGTTCGATTCTCAACAGTGACAAACATTTGTTTAAATATGTCTGTTTGTCTTGTGTCTGGGTGTAATTTATCTATATTTAAGCATACATTTACAAAAGAAAAGTATTATAAATATGTAATATATTATTATCAGTTATCTGGTTTCCGTAACAGGTAAGTACAAGCTCTACTTAGTAAAGGATCAGATGGCTGTGTGTGGTAATATCCCAGGATATGAACACACAGAATAAATATTAGTATCCACATGCTTGCCTGGGATCTTACTAGTACTTGAAGCATACAAAGTATCTCACCTCAGCACTCTCGAGGCTCGCCTTCAGCATAGCGTCAGTCTTCAGAGTGGACTCCACCAGCTTGTGCCACGCCAGCAGCGTCGTCACGCACTGGCCGCACATCACCCGCGGCAGAGTATCTGTTTCTGATACCTGCCAACACAAGTATTTCGTTTATTTATCTCAACTGACAGTATGTCTTAAATCTTAAAATTCATGTAATCTCTGACCTACCTAAGCTTTAAAATAAAGTAATCAAAAATTTGTGTACTCATATAACCCTATTACTGCGTGTACGGTTGATTTTTAAAATGAAAGATAAAATAATAATGATAAAGAATGATATATTAACTACACAAATTTACACTATAGATTTGATATTGCTAATGATAGGTACGCGGCGCGGAGTTAACAACTGAGCAACAGGTCGCGGAGAATGCTATGTCGACGAATTTGCTGCAATTACTAACAACTGTTATTGTGTTTTAATACGTTTTATAAAGAAATAAGTTGGTCACTGCGCAGCCGCGTCAACATAAAACTAATACTATTGATTTGTACGGGTTTGCCCGTACACTGCGACTGAGGAGTACTCTCATCTCATTGAATGTATCATGGTAAATGAGATAGGTAACTCATTTTCCTAAATCTGTAGCTACAAACAGCACCTAGAAATCTAAAACTGCTTTCACACACAACACCAAATGTCCAACTAACACTCCTTATGTTTTGAAGGTGATGCTACTAAAACATAACTGCATTATATTTAGATGGGAATTAAGCACTGTCTTGGGAGATAAATAATTAAAAACAGTAAGCGCATTACTCAATCTCTGATATTTGCGAGAGTATTTTTTCTTTCAAGTCAAGAGTGAATCGGTATTTACTGGGTAAGCACGTTCCAACGTAGACTGCATCATTGCTTCACATCAGGCAAGTTGTGGTCAAGCGCAAGCTTATTTTAGATTAAAAAAAAAGGTATATTCGCCTTCACACACATTTTCTTCAACAAATTATCTGAGTAAATTTTAAAACATGACTATGTTGTGTGATCGTAACATGTGTTGTGTTAAGACAGGTAGTGCTTGTCAAAAAATTAATAATGTAAGCACCTTAATAGGCAAGTATTTCTCTATTTTCTCAGCTAACTTTTTCCGGACTCCCTCCTCACTAAATATTGGGATCGATGAGTCTGTTTCAGCGGCACAAGTCCGGCATACATTTGAGAACTCCTGTACATCTGAAAGCACACACAACATAGGACTAAACTTTACGTTCTATATAAAAATAAATAACTAAAGAAAAAACAGATACCTTTCCGACAGAACTTTATTGGCATCATTGCATATCAGATATAAAAAGAAACGGTTGAGAGTTTTAAAATTGTGATATCATTATAAATGTATAAAGTTCAGCAATAACATATTATCTTTTCTCGAAGTACAACAAGTAGACTCTTGACCTCTGCTTGACCTACTACGCATTTCAAATGAGATTAGGATGGACCTCTAGGCTAACTTCATATCAAAAACCAGGCAAAAATAACATCAGCAAAAATATCATTAATATTATATATTTCAAACTAGCGACCCACCCCGGCTTCGCATGGGTGCAATGCTGATACTAAATATATTGAGGACAAAATGTTCTTTTATACAACGTCAACAGGTTTTTTGCCATTAGACAATACAAACAGCATGCGCAGCGCGGCCGGGCCGGTACCGCCGCACCGCTATTTTAAATCTTTAATATCTTCGGAAATATTAATTAAAATTATGTGGTGTAAAGGGCCATATTGATGTGCACATTAAAAAGACAATGTATTTAAAGTACTTAATTAGTTATGGATTAATGCAAAATTGCTTAAAATCGCTTCGTAAATAAGCCATTACTTTTGGTTGAAAGTAAAAGATAAAAAATAGGTATTGTGGGTTATCCCTAAGAGATAGACATATATATATATATACCATAGCAGACTTTTTTGTTGACCTTTTTAAGGTGTGCAATACTGTAGTACATTACTTTGATATATCTCGTAGGGTTTAGCCAGCGCAGCGTTTGCAATGTAAGCACAAAAAATGCGTTAATTTACAACATCGCTTAAGAAACATCTAAAATTATCAGTATTTTTCTATTATATTATGCATGTATTATGTACATAAACCTTCCTCTTAAATCACTCTATATGATAAAAACCGCATGAAACTCGGTTGTGTAGTTTTAAAGATTTAAGTGCACATAGGGATGTAAGGGATAGGAATGTGACTTTGTTTTATACATAGTAGGGATGAATATAGCACTGGACTCACAGCTAACTTCATAACAAAAACCAATCAAAAGTAGTGTCAAGTGAATGACACATCCATGACGTCATGACCGAAATGAAAGAGACGGGTTATTCGTCTGACAAGATGACACTCTTCACAGTGAATTTTATATATTCAAAGTTTGAGGAAAATAAGCAATTATAGCCCAAGAGCGTATTTTAACGTAATGTTGGGGTAGTAGCCACCTACTGGCTCTTGAGCTAATGATATACTAATTGAAATAAGATTAAGAATTATTACAGTTGAGATAAGGTTCAATTTCTATTGTTTCGTATGTTTGGTTACTTTGGATGCTTAGATACCAGTGGTGTTAATGATATCACTGTACTAACAGCGGCTTGAATGTTACTAAGTATTAGGCATTGTGGGTTCTCCATTATATTAGCAAGGCGGATGGCCCGAACAATTTGATCATAATGGTTGATCTAATGCTAATGACCATTTTGGATGTTGCTATATTCTTAAGTACATTGAGTCACTATAATATGATGCTGACTGCACCTAGCTAATAACTAACTACTTTAGTAAAGTTACACGCTAGGATGCCACAAACTTGAGACAGATACACAAGCTTACACACAAGTTTTAACTTAGAACACTGCTTGTTTAATTCTAAGTGAATAAAATATGTTTGACCTAAATATTTTACTGCAAATACCCAATCTTACTCAAACTGCAAAAGATACATGGATTTTATTTTTAATTTTCATCTACCTAGATGTAATTAATTATTCAAACAAATGTTTTTGCCCAAAATGTTAAGTTGTTGCGCACACCGGTCCAAGATGGCGGATTTCCAGTCCTATTCTTATTTGAAACGCAAATTACCACACGACAGAACGTGAAATTTTAGCTGTGATGGGTGATAGAAACCTTTCTTGGAAACACCCTAGTGTTAGAGTACATGTGGCTACCGACGATCAGCAGACATCCAAGAACCGCAAAACTCGAAGGACATCCTCAGATTATGCGGAACGATGAACTGTCTTTTAGAGATTGTTGAGAGTAGCCGCAAATCATGCTTTGGAAAAGGCAAAAGTTCACCAGACTAAAATCTACTAAAATAGAATGATGAGGACTTACCTTCAAGGGCGGTTGCCCCTGCTTCACTCCGAGATGTCGGCGACGATTTCCGACACTCATACACTATAAATATTCTTTCAGTTTTATCCCCCATTTTCCTTGGTTGATATTAGCTTTACGGCGCTTATTAAATACGACGCACAACACACTGCCACAACCATTCAATTAACCTATCACGCACGAATATGCTCGTCCGGCTAGTCGTTCGTCAATTAATATCGATCGAATCCGATCGATCGCTTCTTGGTAGTGTGAGTGTGACCAAAGTGAATTTTACAAAAACTACGAAGCACCTAAAAAAAAAATACTGAAATATACCAAACTTGCACAGGGAAAATATACCAATAAAAACACTGATTTTCAAAACAAGTTTTATTCATCATTCCGCATCACAATAAATGTTAGAATTGTATTTTAATATTTATTGTTTATTTAAATTACTAAAATAACACAGCCTCCTTCAGCATTTACACCTTGCTACTACGTTTTTAGAATTGTAGCAGATACATTTTTGCTTCTAAATCTGTTGATATAAGAAAAATTGTGTATTTAATAAATACTATTTATACAGTACATGTTGTCAATGTTAGATATCAGTAAATAGACAATATTTTCATGCATTTTATCACACTCTTGGTCCTTGCTTAAAACACTCGATCGAGTCTGCCATGGCAAAATAAAAATCAAAATCATTAGTTAAATAGCTATGGTGCCGTAGTAACCCTCAGAAAGACACCCAGATAAATGTTTGGTGTCTACTTAAGTCTTATGGCCCCCTGGCACAAATGTGCCACCTTTGGGAGTCTGACATACCCCTTGCCCTGAGCACACACGGGGCGATAAAGGATTTTCCCCCGGTAAAAGAAAGTTACATACGTAATAGACCAAATAGGTACACCTTTGGCGCTCTGCCTACCCAGACGTGGTGTTACATACATTTACACCAGGGGTGTTGCGAACATTCGCATCCGCATCCGCAAATGCGGAATTTCCGCATAGATTTTGACATCTGCATCTGCATCCGCATCCGCATCAATCAATGCAGATGTTCCTGTGGATGCGAATATCATGCAAATAGCGACAAGAAAGAAATTGGGCGGGCCCGGCGACTGCTC
Organism: Meganola albula; assembly: GCA_936450015.1. Taxonomy (NCBI): domain Eukaryota; kingdom Metazoa; phylum Arthropoda; class Insecta; order Lepidoptera; family Nolidae; genus Meganola; species Meganola albula. Next base: position 12,652,445 of record OW388160.1, read on the forward strand.
TAATGCTCTTATTTTTAATTTCACTTACTAATATAAGAACCAGTAGGTGTTTAATTTAAAAATAGATACTTATTTGATTTGATTACAATAAAAATGTTAAAAATTTAGTTATCATTGTTTTAATTCTTCATTATTTACATAATATCTTAAAAATCCGCATCCGCGAATGTGAGTTTTCTAAACTCCACATCCGCATTCGCATCCGTGGATGTGAAAAAATCAGCATCCGCAACATCCCTGATTTACACATACAGGAATCACACTCTTGGCAGACCCGGAAAGAAGTAATAGACCAAGGTAGATTTCTCATCATTAAATACCTACACTCTTACGTGCTCTGTCTACCTCGAGAGAAATAAAGCCGTAGTGTTATATATATTTACACGTACAGGAGCCATTACCCAAATACGAGTATATCTATTGATTGATTGATTTGATTTTAAATTGTCTTTATTAGAAGAAATAAATTTACAAATCTGCTTACAATCGATCTCATTCTGATAGTGCACAAACAGGTTTTAAACGTTTATTAGACTACGTCGTCTTTGCAAACATTTTAAAATAAATAATTTTTTAAATTTAAATTTACATAAAAAACATTTTAAAATAATTATGAAGCATTAGCGTAGTTTTGCTAAAATGTCTTATTAATGCGCGGACTGCGCTCAGCCGGTGGGCAAACATACGTCATGATTCGCAAAGGAAATAGTGATGAGGTAATCGACATCGATTGTACGCTTGCGCGTACGGCAAGTTATTTAGTCTACTTTTACCTATGTTAGAGATTAGAGTATTACGGTGTATGGGATTTTTATATAGATAAAATTTACGAGATAGTTTTAGTATCTTTTAGAAACGGGTAATTTATACGACTGTGTAAATTTTTGAGATTAGCACGAAAAGAAGTATTAAAAGATATTTTTAAGGTTTTACTTTGGACTGTTTGCAACTTTTTGTAGTTGGTTTTGTGGATACTGCACCAGAAGGGAGCTGCATAAGAGAGTATTGGTCTAACTAGTGTTGTGTATGTTAATAGTTTGATTGTGGGGCTGAGATTTGACTTTCGATTGAGAATGGGAGATAACGAATTTAAGGCTTTTTTTTTATAGGGTGTTGTATATTTTTATTACAATTTAATTTGTGATCTAATATTACTCCTAGGTACTTTACAGACAATTGCCATTGTATTTGGAAGTTGTCGATGGTAACAGATCTTTCAGGCAATCGGCGTTTACGAGTGAACATAATAGCTTCTGTTTTGTTGGAATTTAATTTTAGTTTCCAGGACCTGAAATAGTTATTTAATAGTTCGAGGGACATTTCCAGCCGCGATATTACAATGTCTACGTCCATATCGGTTGTATAAGTAGCTGTGTCATCTGCGTATATAGCAAGGTGAGTATGGGGCTGTTTAGGGATATCATTAAGGTAAAGTATGAAAAGGTGGATGGACCTAAAATCGAACCTTGAGGAACACCAGCAGGGATAGTTTTCGAGAGAGAATGCTGTTCTGAGATGTAAACTGAGAAGGTACGATTTTGTAAGTAGTTTTGTATGAGTTTAATTAAACATAAGGGTACATTAAACGTCAATAACTTATGCAACAGGCCTTCGTGCCAGACCGTATCAAAGGTTTTCTCTATATCTAATAGGATCATGCCAGTTGAAATGCCTAAGTTGAGTCCATGGGATATATGTTGTGCAACTCTCGCTAATTGATGAGTAGTCGAATGTGCACCACGAAACCCAAACTGCTCAGAGATTAATATGTGTCCCGTTTCTTTATAGAGTCGAGATAATATGACAGATTCAAGCAATTTACCTATAATCAGTAACAAACTGATAGGGCGATAGCTTGTGGGGTCAGATTCATCTTTGCCTGGTTTTTTGATGGGGATAACTTTAGCATGTTTTAAAGTTGTTGGGTAACACGCAATTCGCAGACAGCCATTAAATATTTTAGTTAGGTAGACTATACATTTTTGTTGTAGGTTTTTTAGTAATCTATTTGATAGATCATCGTAACCAGGCGCTTTGTGAGGTTTTAATCTATGCAGCAGTCGCTGGATTTATATGGGCCTGACTAGTTTTGGGTAGTTAGCTATTTCAGATAGGTTTGTTAGATCCATCGATTTATTAACATCTAGTTCTATGTTAGGGTCAGTACTCCAGTTTTTTGTGAGTGCCATATTTTGTTGGAAAGCATCAGATAGGACTTCACACTGTCCAGATGGACATGTCGTGATGGTATTAGTGGCTGTCTTAAGAGGGGGTATCAAGACAGGCCGATAGTTAATTGACTTGACCACGCGCCACAGTTCAGAGGAAGCATTGGAGATGTTAGATAATTTTTTGTTCCAAATATTATCGTTCAGTTTTAGAATGTCAGACTTGATAGATTTTTGCATCATATTTGCCTGAGCGAATAATTGACGCCTTATGATGGGATCTCTTTCTTTCAGTGCCTGTTTACGAATGGAATTTTTTATTTTAATGTGAGATCTGTTCTTCATGAAAGTGTTATCGGACCGTTGCTGCTGTTTTTTGGTACAGATTTATCACGCGCATCTAAAATTGCATGGGTCAGGTACTTTATAGCTGAATCTATTGTTTCTGTCGTGTCAAATGTTGCGTGACTAAGACTTATGGATTTATTTAGGAAGGAACGATATAATTCCCAGTCTGCAGACCTTTAGTTATAGGTAGCTTTAAATTGTTTAGGTACTTTGCCACCAACTGTTAATACCACGGGGAGATGATTTGAAGACAAACAGGTAAGAGTCTGTAGCTCGGAGATACGTTCAACAGATTTGGCTAGCACGATATCAGGAGTAGACGGCGTGTAAGAGCTATGAAAGTGGACTAATGTAGGAGTAGAAGGAGCTAATATGTCATAATCATTATTTATCATATGGTCAAAGAGAACTTCGCCATGTCTGTTGGAGATAGGGCAATACCAGTAGGGGTGTTTAGTGTTAAGGTCTCCCATTACTAGAGTTTTAGGTGCTATATTAGTGATAATATCAAGATCTGTTTTAAGTAGCGGCAAGTAAGGAGATTGATAAGCTGAGATAATAGGAGACAGCTATTTGGATTCCAATACATTCCATATTGTTTGTCTTGGGTGGGATTAGGGGTATGTGAGCAATGTTAGATTTAACTAAAAGAGCTACCCCCTGACCCGTACCGTTATTATTCTTATCACGCCTATAACAAACGAAGCCAGGAGTAGTAAGCTTAACATTTGGAAGAACTCTAGTCTCTGACAAGGCTATGATATCAATGGATAACTCATTTACCAGATGTAGTAGTTCAGAAATTTTAGATCGTATGCCGATATGACCGAGCAATGTCATTTTCAAAACCCAGTGATGCGAGTTCATCAGCTAATAGACCCTCAGCATACTCAGGCAGACCAAAGATGACAGCTTTGTACATCTTCTCATCTTTGCGTGAGAATGTGTGAAATGCAATGTTTTTAATGCGTAGCCCTTCTTTGATAGCTTGGTGGCTTTCGGGTGTATGGCAAATAACAGCTACTCGGTTATTTCCTTTGCACTGAAGGTGGTAGTTTTTTGAAAAAGCGATTATTGTCGACCTTAAATGATGATGTGTCCATGTAGGTTGAATCTCCAAGACAATGGGAGGTATCCGATTATTTTTCTTTAAGATAGTTGCGTCTCACAGCTTACCAGTAGTCTCAGCATGTTGATTGCCAGAAAGAGAGCTAAATCTGTTGGTAGTCTTGATTGTTTCCGGTAACCTTTGTTCAGCTGGATGCGCACTTCTTTTGGGAATTTTCCATTCACTGGTGTTTACGGGCACTTCAAGTGGACGTTTACCGACAGAGTTGGAACGTGTCAAAAATCGATCCATATCGACAAATTTCTATCGATAGGTGTTCCCATCACTATTGATAGAAGCAAATTTACTGGGTGGGGTTATAAATTATAATGTAAGACGTGCGACTAAGACAAGCGCGCGCGCAGTACTGTATATCTATTGTAACTGTATATGTATATCTATTGCTGTAGATATAATTCAATGATTTAAATAAAAAAATAACTCTGACACATTTTTTTTGTTAAGAATGATCCGTATCACTTCAGTTTTCTAATAAAAAACCGCTTTAAAATCGGTACATCTGCGTTACATGACAACAAACTTGTACACAGTTCAAGACAGATACACAAAATGGGTCACTTAGCATACTCATAGTGGGATTCGGGTAATGAAAAAGAAGACGACGCAGCTCATGGACCTAAAACCCCAATCATACTGATAATACATCCTTTATTGTACACAAAACACTTAATAGATAGGAAACAGCACATGTGCACAGACGAGCTTAATTCCACCATTAAGCTCGTCCAGAACCAAGTTTCACTTGGTCTTGAGTCTTCTTATCCAGGTTTAGTAATAACATTATTGGATACATATATAACATTATATGTAGTATATTACCAGTTATCTGATTTCCATAGTACAAGCTCTGCTTAGTTTGGGATCAGATGGCCGTGCGTGTTAATGTCCCACTATATTATTATTTATTTATACCTACCTATGATCAGATGACAGTAAGTTCATACTGTACTTTCTTTATTGTGACGCCGCCGTCTTGACGAGCAAGGTGTTTACAATGTTGCCCACTCACCATCGTAGAAAACTACCTATTTTGTGCGCGTGCGTAGTTTCCCGGAAAAAAATAATCGGTAAAGAAAACCAGGCTTGATGATTGATTGATAAGCCACTGAAGCCACTGCACTGTACAAAATGGCGTTAGTTAGGTCGATTTCGCAGAGTGGCGCATGGCGTTCGGATTTGGGTTATCAAAGACTTTAAAAAACCCTACGGAGAATATTATTAGCCTTAGGTTGCGGCGCGCGACGGGCGTTGCGTTGGCATTTTTTTTAATTCAACCTTTTGTACTTACCTAATTAAAATTGCCATTGGTAAAATGGCGGAATTATTTCTGCAGAACCATACTTAAATCATCATCATCATCAGCCTATTCTAGTCACTTGCTTGACATAGGCCTCCTAAAGTACGCCACTGAGCACGATCCGCGGCTTTTCTCATCTTCTTGCCGGCGGCCGCCCTGCTGAGATCGTCACTCCACCTAGACCACAGATTACTAAATAGCCTAGACTGAGAGCGTTTTACGCATTAAAATTTAATACCTAAGAAAGTCTGCTTACAGCATATTTATAATAAATCTATGCCTGGCCGTGACCGTAATTTAAAGAAAAAACCTGGGTAAGGGCTATTACTTAAAACTCTACATTAAACAATCTTACGAAAAAAAAATGGCGACTTAGAACGTCGCAGTTTTTTAGTTTTTTACTAGGTACCTACTAATCTTTAAAAACTTATGTACTTATTTAAACTTGACACTGGCAAAATTGCGGAATAATTTCTGCAGAGGCCATAATTAAAAGAAGAAGAAGAACAATCTTACAATTATTTGTTTCGTCCGTCATGCGTCATCTGGAATTTGAGTTTTAGCCTTCGGTTTACTTACATATGTTTTTATTTGATGACGAACTAGAACGCAACAAGCCGGGCTGGTCGGGCTAAAAATAAAAACGTTTTCTTTGGAGAAAATAAAAGATTTATTCGGTAGCAATTTGGTAGCAGTTCCTATTTATTTATTATTTTGTTTCTTCTACTCTTTAATCAAGGCCGTCCTTGGTGAAACGTCGCACGCCCAGTCACCACAAGGGGGGCCACCATCATAGTCTTGTACTTGTACGTTTGAATCACTTGCTAGATATAAAAAAAAAGATTATTACACAATGTTATACCATAACTTAAATAGTATCTACAGGGTGGAAGGGACAGCCCTCCACAAGCTGAGAAAGTACATTCAGCTCGTTAATTAGGATAATTTTCTCGGAAAATTTAATTGTTAGTTAGGTATATTATTTTATTTCAATGCATAATTACTACTATGTACACACAACTCGATTTGAATGAGACAGTTAAAATTGAACACCCATCAATGCATTAGTTGAACGATGCGTGAAGTGCCCCATATTTGGTAGTTTTTCGGTCTTTTATCGGATTCAACTCGGAGAGTATGCGTTGGAATTACACCTTATTCCCAGATCCCCGTTCTTTTATCGGACAAGTAGAGATACGGCTATGCACAAAGCGATTTGCTTCCAATTTTATTGTGCGAACTGCCAAGTTGTGGAATTAGCTGCCGGCATCTATGTTTCCCGATAGCTACAACCTGCTTGTCTTCAAGTCACGAGTGAATCAGTATTTACTGGGTAAGCGTGTTCCATCGTAGACAGCACCATTGCTTCACATGAGGCATTGTGGTAAAGCTCAAGTTTATTATAGGATAAAAAAATGACGTAGCGCTTGTGCGCTTGGTGGTAACGACTAACCCCAAAGTGGAAAGGCAGGTCGTTCGCTATGGTGAAAAAAATTTTAAAAAAATTGGTTGTTTGTAAAGTAGTATTACGATCGAGATGTTTACGTGATAACGTCTTATTAGTGATATAAGTTTTTGGGAAGTAAGGAATTAATATTGTTGCCGCTAGAGTGAGAGAGACGGAAGATCGGTCCACTCACTCGAACGCTATGCCAGCCTCCGCTCGTGAGGATTCCGCGTGACAAGTTTCACGGAATGACTGGCAGCGCTCGAGATGAGACGGGAGATCGGTCGGTCTCTGTCTCGTTATACCTGCGATCGCGCTCGTGAGGTTTTGGTGTGACACAAGTTTCTGAACATGTCACCCGACTAAAACGATTTTAAAGACGTTATGACGTCAAAAAAATAAACAAAACAAAGGACAATTATTGGATATAGTTCCTGAACGAATGCCATATACAGCTCATTTAGTCCAATAATAACTAGCCCAATAAATTATTACCAAGACCAGTTTGACGAGGAAAACAGCGAAGGTCAAGAAGGAGATTGTCATTAGCGCGCTCTCGGAAGACGGGAAGTGCACGACGTGGCCTCTCGATGACGGTGCTGCTTCTCGGGAGTGTCTTCTGCCAGTCTCCTCTGGCCATGCTGCTACAATGCGACTTTCTGCAAATAGAACTTCGACATTCATTTTTAAATTCCCCTTTGTGAGATGGCCAGTAGGTACGTTAACATAGTTTTACGCCTGTTTTACGCGAAAGTGGAGGCAGAGGTGAATAACACCCACATTTCGCCGTCAGTTTAGGTCACATAATTAATAGGGGGCGAGCGGAACTAAGGTTCTAAGTATATTAGCTTTTTTTGCTCGACCCGGGAATCGAACCTGGGACCTCGCCGTTATTGAGCGAACACGCTTACCACTGCATCACCGGGCCAGTATGTATGTATTCCTTAGAAAAAAACATACTTACTAGAACAAAATACTATAAAACGACTTGATTCTCTTAACTCATAAGATACTTATGTAGTAAAAAGTAGACTCGCAACCAGCACACGGTTTTACTCGTTTTAAAGTCCATCGTTATTCGTCACTTTAGGGTTTAAATATTAAGTTTTTATAAAGACTTTTCGAGATTCAGATTGCTATCTCAAGAGTAAATTGCTGATATCAGCAACTACTTTTGTTCTGTATATTCTAAGCTAAATGCAATGTGAAAGAAGGAAAGAAAAGAAGAAAGAAGAATAAATAATATCTATTACCTACCTACTTAAAGCAAAGAGAACCATTATTTTAAGAAGTCGTGTTCGGCCATAAATATCTTCCCACATAATACTTACCATCTAATAGATGGTTAATTAAGGTAACAGAAAATTGGTAACAGTTACCATAGAAAAACTAATATTATATAAATATGCAATTACTTACCTATATTTGCCAAGATGGTGTTTTTCAGCTCATGCAGATACTGTACTTTCCCTCCAAAACTTTTGCGTGAGTTTTTTGTTATCGTATCAGCGACAATTTTCATAAACTTTGCAATGTTCTCTAATGCGTTTACATTATTCATTGTTTCTTTTCTCTCTGCTTGCTCTTTAGAAGACGGTGTGACTGTAGGATTTCCATCCGAAATAAGCCTTTTTTTATTAGCTATTGTATCTAAATTATCATCTACTCTTGGATTTTCTTTGTCACTTACTTTAAATTCGGTTACTTTATCTTTGTTTGGTTGTTCAGGCACAATAGTATGCGTAAGTTCTTCAGTTTTACGATTTGTATCAGCCAATCGATTAGGGTGATTGAAATTAGTTTTGGTAACAAAATATTCATCGTTATGTACAGTTAGAGCATTATGTGGCTTTATATTATCGGTTGTAACGTCCATTAACGAACTGTCGGTAATTCTATAAAATCTTTTATTTTCCTCACTTTCAAGGTCTCCAAAATCTTCAGTCGCAGTGAAAATTGTTGACTTCGGAGAAAATATACTAGTTACAGTTGTATTATTTGTGTATTTTACTCTATTCGTTATTGGAACGTCTTCTTTTTCTATGAAATCCTTTAATGGAGACATGTTTTCAGTGGAGTTTTTTACTTTTAAATCACTCACGTAAATTCTACGATTGATAACATTATTTTTCTTTGGATATGTAGAAATATTATCTTCTATAATGTCTTTTATTACAAGATCATGATGATTCGCATCTTCGTGGTGTTTAACTGTAGAAATAAATGCAATTTCTTCTTTTTTGTTGATTACAGGAGATTTAACTGGACTGTTATTTAGTTGCACACGTTTAACAACACCGGTGTTGGGTACTCGTTCAATGAATCCTTTTAGAGTTATTTCCTTTTCTTTTTCAGCTTTATTTGGTTTGTAATCCGATTTATAATCGAAATTATTTCTGTCTTCATTCAAAACCAGAATATCGTTATTTTGAAATTTGTTAATTTCAGGATTGTGAACATTTTTTATGCTACTCTGTTGATTGTTTCCTTTCTCAGGTAATTTTAAGTTCCAATTGATTTTGTCAGTTGTGTTATTATTGTAGTGGAATTGAGTGATGTCTTCGAAGGGGTTGTGGAGTGTTGTTGGCTTTCTGTAGTGTTGTTGGGTGATTTCGACCCACTCGGCAGAGGCTTGGAGCACGAGAAACAGCAAGATCATGGTCGCGTGTGAGACATGTTTGTCAGGTGACGTTGGTTGTGCTCCGCTGAATGTAATGTTGACTGTTATGTCAGGGGTGTGCAACTGTTGATGTTTCGAATCGAAGCGTAGGAAGAAGTTCTTTGAAGTGTTACAGTAGAACGCAGTGACATAAATCATTAATCATTATTTGAAGATGTAGGCATTTCATTTTATAGCATTTATTGCCATTTTCGGGCACAAGTAAGAGGCATCACATGCCCACACCAACCCATTAGATGACTACGGACTTCAAGACAATAAAAAACTAACTCCTAGTTCCACTGGCGACACATGCAAAAGAAATCATTCTGCAAGCACTATCAGAGATAGACAGTGCAAGCACTGAAGCATGATTTTTTGTGCATCGTTTAGAGATGAGTAGAAAGAGATAAGACTATGCTTGTATCATGTTCTGTTGTGTAGTGCAAACGGCCAGGGCCCTAATTATTGCACTTTAGACATTTGTCAAACAAAAATGGCGAATTCTTTTGTTTATCGATGATATCCGCCATTTTCCCGACAAATGGTCGAAAAAAATGGCGGATGTGATTGAAAAACAAAAGAAATCGCCACTTTTGTTAGACAAATGTGTATAGCGCGAGAATAGGGGCCTAGTTACACTGTGTGTATTCTGTAAGGTGGTACCTCCCCAGACGGGCTGCCTATAGAGCGAGGAATATCGCTGTGGCCTACATCTCTAAGTCAGTTTCAACAAAATGTTGCGAAGGTATTTGTAAACTACATCTATTATTCGCTCCATGGTGCTCTGAACTACACCCCGTGACCATTGTTTAAGATTGATCTTAATAAGATTCTACGAATATAGTACACGTTGGTCTAGTGGTAGGTAAGCGTAACCGCGAGGGTTCGAATAGAGTCCCGGGTCGAGCTAGACTTTTTTAATATAACTTTGAATAAACTTAGAAGCAGCTTGAAGTTAGGAATTATGATTAAATATGTGCCCTCGCGTAACCATTTTTTGCGCAGTCGGATAAAAAGTATTCTATGTCCTTCTGCGGATCTCAAACTATCTTCATATCAAATTTCATCCAAATCGGTTAAGTAGTTTTGGCGTGAAGTCGAGTTAAGTACTTTAAAAATTTATAATAGGTACAGTAGGAAGAAAGATACAGGATGAATGGTGATAGGCTTAACCCTATTACGTATAAGACCTAAATTAAAACAAACAATAAATTGTGGATATAGACCTCTACTTATACTTTCTGTTACAGCAAGCGTAACTCTGTGACCTACTAACACAATTATATTATAAAATACCATTTTATTAAACACGATAAGATAAGGTACCTAATACATATATAAAAGATGAAGCAAATAAAATGACTTAAGTATATTCAAAACGGCATTTAATAGTTTAATAATCATTATAACTAATAACACATTGTAAACGTCAATGTCACAATATTATTATCTTATAAACAACATCAACAGACAAAACCGTGTAATGAACTTAACTACACAAGTACAGTCAAATACAAAATTACAACGTAAAAGAAAAGTTAATAAAAAGGGTGATTTATATTATAGTTGGTGCGTCACACGTTAATTTTTGCATACAATTCGATTTAAAAAAAACACAAATTTGAATTAGAGCAACACCAGATTCACAATCCTTAGCCCAGACTGGTACTACGATAATCTAGCGATATAAGTTAGTGTCGCTTATTGGTCGTTTTAGGTAAAAAGTATATGCTTAAGTGTCGTTATAGCTTTAGTGACGAAACACTTGGTAAGTAGGTTTCAATGACTGCTATTGACATGTTAACCAGGCCACTGTAAATATATAAAAGAACAAACTGATGGACTGACATATCAACTCAGAGCACAAACCGCTGCGTCTAACTAGAGACTCAAGGCACAGGTTATTGTACTAAACTTCAAATGATTTTTTTTTAGTATTATCTCTAGATTTAGAGAAACCAATCACTTCAGGTTTTAGTAAATAAAGAAAACCGCATAAAAATTAGTCTATCCATTGCGCTACTACGAAATAAACTTATAACTATTACACACGTCAAACGAGACAAACATAAGTTTATAAAACACTCCTTTTTTTCGTAGGGTTTAAAAAATAAGTGTGTTGTACTGTTGTTAAAACGTTATTTACGTAATAAATTACAAAATTAATGAATAATTAAAAATAGTAACAATAAAGTCAAAAGTGGCACTAAACCAAAATAACAATTTTGATTTAAAGATACATCTGGATTGATTGAAAATAAAATTTATTCTAATCACAGAGGACTACTAAGAGAACCTTCTAATGCAGAGACGTACTTCTAAATACGAGTAGCTCACATACCTTTTTAAATTATTTTTAGATTAGGTATAAACAGTAGTAGTGACACAATGCTGGGCCAAAACTTTTTAATGACTGTACTGATAAAAATACTTTTTTTTGTTTAACGCTACTTTGGTGTTGAAGGTGCGATGTGTATCTGTAAGATGGTGGCATCGTAGTGCCTAAACGGATGGATCGATTTTGATTCAGCTTTCTTTGTTTGAAAGCTGAAGTTTTTGAGATAGTTGTTAGCAAGCGTTCGTAAAAATTTGAATCACCATTCCACAATGTACACATTGCGGTATTTATACACTTTTCTGAGAAACTATAACACTTCAGATTTGGCCTTGTTACAGTAATTTCTGTAAATAATCGAGTTATAGAATTTTGCACCTTATCACTTGTGTAGTTGAGTTCAAAACAGGTATCTAATTAATCTCATGTGATCACACTCAATATTATGCTATGTTCTCTTATTATTAACATTTAGTAACATTTTACATATACGAATGTGACACTTTATGTACTAAACATTACATAGACCACTCAAATGTGTTGTACAAACGTATTCAGAATTTAAATAACTTAGCTTAGGGTTCATTTTTCAATGCATTGAGGTATTTTTTATCTAAGTACATAAAATAGTAACAATGGCTGATCAACTGTTTTTTTTATGTTTTTTTTCTTTTCATGTGTTTTTTTATTTGATTCTGTCTGTCAAATAACTCCCGTATTCATAAACGTCTCATAAACTCATTATAGCTAAAATAGGTTTATAATTTGTTTGTCTTTGTCTGTCGCCTTGACATTTATACTAGCAAGAAAGAGACAAAGTACATTTTAACTAAAGAGTCTTATAAGATTTTTATGAATATGACCGTAAATGTTTTTCTTTCTTTTCAAATCAAATTTTTTTTTTAGAATTGATTGCCAGAACCTTTTTTTATCAATATTTATAATTAGTGTTTTCTGTTTGCTAGTGAATCGGTTTTACTGGGTAAACAAGTTCCATCGAAGACCACATCACTGTTAACAAACCAAGTTGTGATCAAGCGCACCGCCTAGGGTGTATTTTTTAACAGAAAAAAAAGGCGTACCTATCTGTTTAGATGATTGGTTTTTACAACACATTTGAACGTTTTACGTTTTACTTATAGCTATTCCTCGGCACTAATAAACGATGCTTAAGGTGTGAATGTTATTCTATGTTTTGTCTCTGTCAAATGATTTGAATGTGTAATACAAATGAAAAAGAGGATACATAGAATAGCTTCACACCTTATACATCGTTTAGTAAGGGGGATTGTTATTAATATATTAATTTAGCATTTATATTGGCTTGGTCCAAACTCACGAAAAATATTTTCGTAAGAGAAGAACTATTATAAATGTATAAAATGTCAATAATGTTCCTTGCCAATTACTAATCGGCGTAACATACAGAAAACATGTTGCAAACACTGTCTATCTTTATCGGTTAAAGATGAGTAGAAAGAGATAAGACTATGTATGTATCATGTGCAAACGCACAGTAAAATAAAAACAAATATTGTAAGGTACCAGTGGCGAAGGGTGGAAGTCTGAAAGAGGGAAGTCGGAGCAAAAAGATCTTACTTAGGAAAATAATAACTCTTCACTACCGTCACCGATCGTTCTTAAACTTGATGCTATACTTATTTATGTTGCTATTTAAAACTTTTAGGCGTTACTTGATCTTGACAATTTTCTAAAGGGAAGCCGATGGGAATCGGCTTGTGTGGACTCTTCGCCACTGTACCTATACATTTTTTAAAACAGGAAAGAAACTGTTTGTATTAAAGTTAGTATTGTTTTAGGAAAACATAATTATAAATAAATTAATTAATAATTGTTTATTTATTTATTTATAAACGAACATTTAAACTGAGAATATGTATTTATAATTAAGCTAGGTATTTTTAGTTTAAATGTCGTTTCTAAGTAAAGTGGAAAATACGAATAATAATACTATACAAAGCGCACATACACATAACAGCGCATAAAAACATACATTTATATTAAACAAAATTGACCATTACAATTTTCATAGTAATTACGTTTTAGGTACAGTCAACGAAAAAAATTAAAGTCCATTCGCTTAGATAGTATCGCCTGTGTTGGACAGTTCTGCTCATTTGAACGCTATGATGATTTTTACACAGTGACATTAGCAGTATGATTTAAAAGTAATAGAAGTGGTAAGAATTTAAACTTTCACGTTGCGTTATTAAAATGTGTTTAAAAAAAGGTCGTTTAAAGTTAACCTTTTGTTTAACTTGACGTTTCAGACGAGTTTCTACGTTGATGGTCACAAGCTGAACTCTCGTTACTGCGACCACGTGTAACCCTTTCAAAACGTCAAGCCAAACAAAATATGAGCGTGTTAATAGCCCACTTTATAAAATTTAACAAAGAAATTGATTAGATTAAAATGTTTGAGATAAAAACTTCTATCAACATACGGCTCTTAATTATATCGCCGACTGTACACATTTAATCATTATATAACTACATATATAGCAGCGAAATAAGAGATCACAGAGTTTGGAAGCCTGTATTGCAAAACATTTGTAAACATGTATAAAGTAAAATAATTTAACAAATGTATATACACATCACAGCTTTATGGTGTACCGCCAAGAGTGAGCTGTGTCTAGTAATTATAATATCTAGATGTTTACTACGTAGTTAACTTCCCTTTATTAGTCTTAAAGGCTCAACATAACAAAGCCGTCTGCCCGGCGACTTTACCCGGTAGGCAACGTTTGCCTATATATCGTTTAAAACCGGCCTATGTATCGGCCTTTTCTAATAGAATTATTTATATTATTAGAGCAGCGATGGCGCAGCGGTTTCAGCCTCGCTTTTCAAATATACGACGCGGTCGGCTACTGCGTCGTTAATTGGGGTAAATCGAACATTACTCGGCACTGATAGCTCACGACAGCCACTGTCGCATACCACTATTAGAGCCAAAACACATACTCGCGTTGCGGCGCCGCACCGCAAGAATCGGCAGCGCGACGCTCGTAGTGCATTTTCGTACATTTTCTTCTATGTAGAGGCGGGCGGCACTGCCGTTTCTTGCGGTGCGGCGCCGCCGCAACGCGGGTATGTGTTTTGGCTCTTAATGAATTAAGGGCTATCATTAAAAGCCCTTACAATACAAACAATACACTTTCATTTAGTCGTAGTATTATTACGTACTTATTTAAAAAGTACAGAATATAATATACACAAACACTCATTGGCTTAAACTTCTCGATAATAGACTTGGAATGATATATTTTTAAGTTATTAAGTATTTACTTATTTATAAAAATCTCATATAGTATAACTTATATTATGATCATGTTGTTTTATTATTATAAGAACACAAATATCCGTTACTCGCAAAGTAACTCATAAATCTAATAACTTTAAACGAGCAATTCTTGTATATAATTGGAATCTCGAAATCAGCTCCAACGATTTTCATAAAATTTAGTATATAGGGGGTTTCGGGGGCGATAAATCGATCTAGCTAGGAATCATTTTTAGTAAATGTAAAAAAAATACCGAGCAAAGCTCGGTCATCCGGATATTTACTGTTAAAAGACAATAAATATCTATTACTACAATAATTATGAATATTAGCTTGTATAATATATTTATATGATAAATTTACAGAGGCCGTCCGTTTCATATTCATAATAGTGCCATGCTTTATATTCCGTATACTTAACACGAGGTCCCATTCTTTATCAACTGACTATCAGCCGTTACAAACTAGCGTATTACTACACACACAACTTTATTTAGTGCTACAGAAAGACAATATGGAAGATGCACTATTTTGCTTTAATTTAAATATTCCATGTAGAATAGACCAAGGGTACATTTAAATTTAAAATATTTTAATTTATTCGTAAAAATTGGTGTTTCAAAGTGGCAGTTTTAGTTGTCTAAAACGGTGCCAATATTCTGATGACGTTTTCACATATCAACGCTCAAACGGAAAACTGTAATTTATCATTAAAAAAACACATTACTATAAAAAAACGAACCTACTATCAACATTATTTAAAATGACACTTAAATATTTAATTTTGAATAATGACATTTTTCCATTTAATCAACGATATGCATCTTCCCTATTACCGGAATAAGCCTTTGTAATGTATAAGGTACGCAACCTGCGCTTATTCCATCGTATATACTTGACCGGTGGAGACGATTGACAAAATAAATAAGTTTTATTTTAAAGGCTTGCTTTGCTTCGACTTTCATTGTGCGAACTGCCAAATTGTGGAATTCGCTGCCGGCATCTATGTTTCCTGATAGCTATAATTTAGTGGTCTTCAAGTCAAGAGTGAATCGGTATTGACTGGGTAAGCGCGTTCCATCGTAGACAGCATCATTGCTTCACATCAGGCAAATTGTGGTCAAACGCAAGCCTATTTTATATAAAAAAGGCGTAGTTACACGCTCTCAGACTTTAAAAACGAACACGCTTATCTAATACGCCAGTTTGAGGCTACATCACCAAACAGTGCCATACTTTTTTAAACCTTTCTCTATACAATTATCGTTTTTCTCACAAACGAATCACTTACCACTACCTACTGTTGCGACTCCCGACCGCCACTAATGTCTCGCCAATTTATATGACGTCTGGTGACCACTTACCACCAGTGTTAGTCGTGAACCCTCCGTTGGTTAGCCGACATATCAAAAACTACACAGTCATATTATACCTAATACCTGCCACGTAACAGCATTTTAAGGTGTTTATAATGCTATTACTTCACTGTTATATTTTACACTAAATCATTTATAAATGACTTTTTCTGTTATATTGGCTTGACGTTATTTTATTACTTATAATTCAAAATATTAATTAAATTCCTGTTATATTTTGCTGTATTTCAATCTGATACTAGTTGCACGGAAGACTTTATTTGTTTAATATTATTCAATATGTTAGTTTTAATCAAATTAATTACATTATATTATTACATTTAGTATATACCTGTACTTGTGTTGTTATAACAGTTGGCACTGCAAATATCTGGAAGCTGTTATAAGACTATAACTACCTATATATTTCAATAGTAGTTTTTCAATAGTAACCACATCGTTTAGACTCGCATCCAAACAGTAAATATGATTTGTATTTAAATAATATACAACTATAATGTTGCTTCTCAAATGCAATTCTCTAAGTTATTATTTATGTACTTACGTGAGTTTTAAGTAAAATTAACTTATATAAATATGTATATTTGTTCATATTGTTCATTTATACTACATATCTACTTAGGCCAATATTATGCAGACATAACAGTATAATCTATGTTGCATTATATTAAAACAAAATATCAAAAGTATTAACTAACTGTAGAGTATATAATATTTATGATCATGTAGATACAACTGGCTTCTCTCTAATGTGAAGTCATTTATTAAGTTTATGCAGTGAATTTATACATTTTGTAATGTGACATCGAGATATTTAATACATTTAATGACACTTTTCCGATTATTAGCAATAGCGCTATAATGTACAACACAAACTTGCTATGAGAAGAACCTTTAACATATCCAATTAAAACCAAAAAACACGCCTGGCGTGTTCATGACTGACGTGATGATGTACGATGAGGATTTGTAAGAACACGCTAGGCGTGTCAGTGGCATTGAATGTGTTAAGAATCTTTTTTTCATTTATCAACTCTTAACAGCTATGTTACGTAATTTATGGATGATCCCAAATGTTTATTATACGTATTGTATGCATTATACTTAATAGTACATTGACATACCATTTTTTTTAGTTACCTATACATTTCGGAGGTCTATCTATCTTTCATTTATCTATTGTAAAACTATTGTACAAATATTCGCTAATATAATTCTAATAAATCAATTTACATAATCATATAAATCTAGCATTACTACACATTTGTGACACAAAATATAAATTATCTACGAAATTTTATTATTTAACTAAAATTACAAAATAATTAATGTAAAACCGCATCTAAAAATAGCTAAAATAAATAGTTTAAATGCTAAAATAATTACATCAAAAATATTATGCTTCTAGTAATAAGCATGCTAATGTATGAGTCGCTACCTTAACGAGAATGTCTATGTCTCATAAGGGTCGGCTCATATCTGACGGAGGATGTCTCATAAGGGTCGGCTCATATTCGACGGAAGATGCGTCGCGTATTATTGGTCGCGTAACGCCAGATAAATAAAACATTCAACCTTTCAAACTTCGTCGAGCGTACAGCGTCTGCTTCGGTTCTCTTAACACACTGTCGAGAGGGTTTTGTATAACTTAGTCCCGCAGCGAAAGGGTTAAGATAAGGGCTATCTCACAATTCTACATGAGTTGAATTCGAATTCAAGGGAATTAATAAAAATTATCCAAGCTGTTATTTACAAAAACTGCTACTTCGCTTCGAATGCAGTAATATTCACGTAAGTAGTAATAAATTATTCCTTAAATCTATGATTTCTTTTTAGTTTGATTTTTAGTTTTAAAGGTTAGTTTTATCTTTATTAACCCTTTAACCGCCCATGACGCATATATGCGACAAAAATTTTTGTTTGTCCAATTTGTAAGACAAAAACCAAGTGCTAAGTGGGCCAAGTGAAGTGCTTATAAGGTTAAATTACAAAGTATAGTTTTCTATGTAATTTTTAGGTTCCTTATCTTAAGTTACACTGAGACAACACGCACGGGAGCTACTAATAAAAACGTGTAACTGCCACGGATATATCTATTTTTTTATATAAACTAGTGCCATCATCTCTGTAGATACACAAAGTGTTTGAATTGGATATTTGTGATACTATATCAGTCAAATATCTGCCAATAATTGACAATGTTCCTAAACCAGGTGTCAGACACGTCGCACGTTTTAATAAATAGTGAAATTATGTATTTATTTAGTAGTGCAAATATTTGATGTAGTTAATCGTACTTTAAATAAGAGTCTCTTCCAGCGCAGTTTGATACACACTCGTTGCGACGCCATGCTGGGACTGCCCTCCTCGGACAACTGCTCCGATCTGTACCAACGATATTGTTGATAGATTAATTTATTTTAGAACTGACACTTTAAGACACCAATTTCTGTGAAGTACGTTTAATTACTGACGCTCTAAGAGGTCACAGACAGTGAAGTAATTTATTAGTGACGCTTTAAGACTACTGTGTAAGTAAACTGAGTTGTATTAGTGACGAATTAAAACGTCAGTGTGATTTGACGCTTCAAGACGTCAGCACCAAGCGTACTAACAGTATACATACGGTCACTGTAGCCACCGCGCGTCATCGCTCGGATGCGTCAGGTATCGCGTGCCGAGCCTCGCTTCGAGTGCGCGCAGGTCCTGCCACGCTTCGCGAGTTTGTAGCCACACGTGGGACACTGACTTGTCTACTGACAGCCGCTTGCGCTGCTTCACTTGCAGTAAGTTGTTGATTAGATCGATCGCTGGAAAAAACGAGTCTATCAGGATGGATGTTTTTTGTCTTTATGGCTTCGGGCTCCAATCGCTTCTCGGTCACGTTTCAATGCATACATAACCGTAAGAAAAGTGCTTTAAAATAGATGGTATTATGTATTACCTTCAGCGGATATCTCCCTCCAAGGAGAAGGAGGATACATGAAGGCTGCGTTCTGTATCTGTTCGTTGATATCTTCATCCTCGTTAAAGGGGAACGTGCCGGATAGAGACACATAGATGATCACTCCCACCGACCACATGTCTAAGGAACGGTTGTAACCCTTGTTGCGAAGCACTTCAGGAGCTGGTGGTCAAATATAATGAAAATCATTAAATAAATAATATTTTACAAGTCGATAGTGATGGATTAGTAAAGGGTAATGACTTAACGGTTAAATATTTCAGTGGTTTTAAAGGCTACGTCAAACAGGATGTATATTTAACATGAATTGACGCCTTAAAGCGCCCTGTAGTTGCGACGCGATATAACACTGTATTGTGGTCCTCATGTTTTAATACTGACCGAGGTAAGCAGGAGTGCCTACAACAGATCTCCGGAAGGACTTCTCCCCAATGATCCTGGCGAATCCGAAGTCGCACAGCTTCAGCTGAGGGAACTCCTCGTCGCTGGACAGCAACACGTTCTCTGGTTTCAGGTCGCAGTGGACTATGTTCTTTTCGTGGAGATACTTTAGGGCCACCAGGATCTATACACAAAATTATATATGAAAATTATATACAGGTGTTCTATAAATGATAGTCCAAGGTGATGAGATTATTTCCAGCTACTAATTTGACCCGTTTCCCAAAACACCACAGGACCACAAAATAAAAAAAAAACATTTTTTTTTGTTTTCCCGTTGCCTAGTAAGTTTTTTAAATGCTGTGACTACAAGTGTTATCATTTTCTAATTCTGATTGCTGGAAATGAAAACTCGATGGATCGCCATTGTATTTCCGTTATGTATTGTGTCACTAACAACCTCCGCGACAGCGGCGCAGTGAAGATACACAATATTTAAACCCGCCAAGTCCCGGGATACTTGAACTGAGTTGGATCCCGCACGAATTTAATCAGAAAGATAATAGGAGGAGTTAGATTGACCATTTTATAGACAGCATAGAGAAAAATAGAGGTCCAAATTGCCTCATCAAAATAAATAATGCCTATTAATACCTGTGCCACCAAAAACTTGGTGATCCTCTCCGTCAGTCGTCCATTCTCATGTGACAATATCATCTCTAACATATCTCCCTTGAGTTTCTCCATCACCACAAAGATTCGTTCCGGCGTCTCGAACATTCTCTCCAAGTTGACAACACCACAGTGACACAGATTCTGAAGGATCGCCACTTCGTTCTTGAGTTGGGCCTCTTGTTTTGTGGGGAAGCGGAGTTTGTCTATCACCTGAGGGTAAATGAAAAAAATATCATTAACATTTTTATATTTTGTTGAAGACAAATTGTCTCGTCTACAATGGAAAGCACTAAGCCAGGAAACCGATTAACATGAAACTTAATAGACTCCAACGCCTCGAGTTGGTATTGGGTTAGCACCCACCCATCCCAAAACTGCGAACAGTACTCCATGTAAGATCGTAACACGCATGATATAGCTCGAGCATCTGTTTCGTGTTCTTCGGGTCGAAGTGGACTCATCGGGGCAGATCTGTTCGAGCTGCGCCACGTCAGCGTATACCTTGATAGCCACGGGTCGCTTGGTCCGTCGATGCTGTCCGCCGTAGACGATGCCGAACTGTCCGGAGCCGAGCAGCTCGTCCGGGTAGATCTGGTAGAGCTGGGCCATGTCGGTCACACGCTCCTCGCCGCCCCCCTCACCTTCTGCACCCTCTCCCTCTGCCACGCACGAACCCGCTTCGGCTGATGCACAAAATACAACAACGGGGCTTCAAGAGGGGCCGATCGGTTAGAAAATGTACACCTAGTGACAAGTATAACCGGACAGTTACCGGCGTGGTGTGTGACCGGCATGAGCGCCTGCCGTATGGCGGTCTCCCAGGAGCGCGCCAGGTAGGCGCCGCGGCCCGCGTCGGGCGGCGAGGGGCTCGCCTCCTCCACTCCCACCAGATAGTCCACGTTGGCCGTGCGCACCTCGAAGCAGTGCATCACCTCTGGACATACACGGGGGGTGAGGACATCTTGTGCGGCTAGACCGTTAGGTGGGGCTAGTTCGACAAGAATAGTTTACTTGAAGATTGGGACAAATTCATTCTTATAGACGAAAATAATTTGGAATTACTTGTTGTGGCTAACTACCGAAACAAAATAAGCGTTATTATATTTTATTAATGGGTTGTTTCACTAGTTGCTGTTAAAAGTTTCCGACGGCTATCTGACTTATAACATAGTATCTGCACTTTAAAATAATTTCAATTTTCATTTTCACTCATTCATATGTTCATTAAGTTTATCTGTCAGATATGGCTATGTGAAACCTATAAAACCCAAATTTGCTACGTAGCTGATAAGCTCCGTATCGGCTATCTAGAAATTTACCGCCCACTGGTGAAACAAACCCTTAATTTTATATTTAAATCTACCTGTATGATGTCTACCGTGTGATCTAATTATGTACCTATATTTTCTTTCGCTGTGTCAATTTTATCCAAGGTAGCTAGAAAAAGTAAAGAAGTCTATAGTATTGCGGAATAGGGTGTAGTTGTGAGAGGTAGGAAGTAATCGGCAGATGGGGCCAATTTGATAGTAAAGGCTGAATTACTACTTGCTGAATTAAAAGGTCGAGGAAGGCATTAGGCTCAGTCTGTTATGGGCAAGTTCAATCTTCTACTTAGTTCTTAGGACCAATGTTTTGAACTGAATGGGATTGATTCGCTACTTATAACAACATAAATAATTTATAACGTGGAGTTTGTAAAGACAGGTATAAACTATCAAAACAAAATTTTCTTGGTTTACGTTCGGATGGGCTATTTCACCAGTTGTAGATGGTTTCCGACAGCTATCTGACAACTAACTTTATCTGTCATATAAAATAATACTATGCTATTTGATACCTGTGAATCCTCAATTTGCTATGTGGCTAATAAGTCCAGTATCGGCTACCTAGAACTTTATTATCAACTGGTGAAAGAACCCCTTAATTTTATATTGAAATATATACCTACCTTTATTGAATATATCATGCGGTATAATTATTATGTACCTATTTTTTCTTCCTGTGTGTCAGTTTTATCCGAGCTAGCTAAAAAAAGTAAATTTGTCTATAGTATTGTGGAATAGGTAGTGGCTGTGCGAGGTAGGAAAGTGCCGAGCTACGGCAGGTGGGGCTAATTCGATATTTAAGAATTAATGAAATGATAATATACTTTTTTTTGAGACGCGGGTCTCGTTAAAATAATTGATAGTTAGGGTTGACTTGATTTAACATAGTTTGAAGTAAGTATCAAGAAGGTATTGGGGCTGATTCTGTAATAAGGGCTAGTTCGACTAGACTAATTCGAGTACTAAAAAAAGTAGTACGTCGAATTAGTCTTTTGTACTGAATCAGCTCTGATTAATCAATGGCAGATAGGTCTTTTTTATTCTGTAATAGGCTTGCGCTTGACCACTACTTGGCTGTTGCTAAACAATGATACAGTCTTCGATAAAAGCTACTTTGGGTTGATTCTCTACTTAGTGACAATTGTATGGACGGCAATATTCCGAACTTGGCACATACAGTACTAGGCTGAATCAGTAGGCGTCTAATTTAGAATCAGAAATGATTTACTACTTGAAGCTGAAACGTATTCGAAAAAAAAAGGCAGTTGGCAAAACGAGAAAACAATAATATGAACACAGTAAACATTTATTAAAGCCACTCACTAAAATCTATCACAACAAAATGAGATATGTTTACATAAATACAATTGTGTCTATATATGGCTGTTTCACCAGATGCTGAAAGTATCAGACGGCTCTGAGACATTCCACGTTATCTTCCATTAAAAACTAAGTTTTTCTGTCAGAAATCAATGAGGAACCCTGATTTGTGTCTAATTTAATCACCAACGGTAAACCAGCCTTTAATTTTATATTGAAATCTATCCTTACTATATCTACCATACATCAGGGAATCAACCAGCATAGTAATAATTAATAATAAAAAACGACATTATGAGAGATACGTTTAAAAAACAGCACGGATAAAAGGTATGTGGTGTGATCGTTTTGTATAAAAACATCTACCATGCAATGTAATTATGTACCTATTTTTTCTTCCTTTGTGTCAATTTTATCCGAGCAAGCTAGAAAAAGTAAATGTGTCGTTATTGTGGAATGGGTAATAGTAGTGAGTGTGAGATAATTCAGCAGGTGGGGCTAATTCGATAGTTAGGAATTATTTGATAGTTGGGAAGTATCTAGCACATTATCACCAACTGGTAAAACAGGACCCTAATGTCATATTGAAAACTGTTTTTATTACTAAATCTACCATGCAATATAAGTACCTATTTTTTCTTCCTTTGTGTCAATTTTACTCGAGCAAGCTAGAAAAAGTAAATGCTTCTTTAGTGGGGTGGAACGGGTAGCGACAATGTGAGATAATACGGCAGGTGAGGCCAATTTGATAATTAAGAATATTTAATAGTTAGGAAGTATCTAGAACATTATCACTATGGGTGAATTAATGTTATATTGAAATCTACCTTTATTACTAAATCTACGATGCGAGGTAGATATGTACCTATTTTTTCTCCCTCTGCGTCATTTTTTTCCGAGCAAGCTAGAAAAAGTAAATGCGTCTATGGTAATGTGGAATAAGTAGTGACTGAATGAAAAAAATCGACGAAAGGCCTGTGGTGTGTTCGTTTTGTATAAAAAAAATACCATGCGATGTAATTATGTACCTTTTTTTTCTGTCTCTGTGTCACTTTTATCCGAGCAAGCTAGAACAAGTAAATGCGTCTATAGTATTGTGAAATAAGCCGTGACAGAATGAAAAAAATTGGCAGGTGGAGCCAATTAGATAATTAGAAAAGATTTGCTAGTTAAGAAGTATTTAGAACATTATCACCAACGGGTGAAACAGGACCTTTATGTCATATTGATCTATCTTTATTACTAAATCTACGATGCGATGTAAATATGTACCTAGATTTTCTCCCTCTGCGTCATTTTTATCCGAGCAAGCTAGAAAAAGTAAATGCGTCTATTATCATTATCAGCAACTTTTCTTATTCAGTTCTTACCGAACGCCCTGCTGAGACCGTGACTCCACCTAGTCTGAGGGCGTACTGCTAATTTGTGGTCTTCATGAATCTTCAATGTGTCTGTACTTCTATAGTATTGTGGAGTGGATAGTGACTGTGTGATATAATGCTGCAGGCGGGGTTAATTCGATGGTTAGGAATTATCTAGAACATTATCACCAACTGGTAAAACAGGACCATAATCTCATATTGAAATCTATTATTATTACTAAATCTACCATGCGATGTAATTATGTACGAGTACCTATTTTTTCTTCCTCTGTGTCTTTTTTTCCTGAGTAAGCTAGAAAAAGTAAATGGGTCTACAGTATTGTGCAATGGGAAGTGACTGTGTGAGATAGTGAAGCAGGTGGGGTTAATTCTATAGTTAGGAATTTTTTGAAAGTTGGGAACTATTTAGAAAATTATTATCAACTGGTGAAACACGAATTTATTACTTAATCGATGCGATGTAATTAATTATGTACCGATTTTTTCTTTCTCAGTATCAATTTTATCCGAGGAAAGTAGAAAAAGTAAATGTGTCTATAATATTGAGGAATGAGTAGTGACAGTGTAAGATGATTCGGCAGGTGGGGCTAATTCGTTAATCAAGAATATTTAATAGTTAGGAGGTATGTAGAACAGAAACAGGATCTTAATGTTATATTGATATCTATATTTATTACTATATCTAGAATGCGATGTAAATATATACCTATTTGTTCTCCCTCTGCTTCATTTTTTTCCGAGCAAGCTTGAAAAAGTAAATGTGTCTATCATAATCATCAGCCTCACGCCACTGAGTACGATCCGCAAATTTTTTCATCCAGCTCTTGCCGGCCGGCCTGCTGAGATCGTCACTCCTTCTAATCTGAGGGCATCCTACGCTACGTTTGCCAATTTATGGTCTCCATGAATCTCCAATGTGTTTATAGTATTTTGGAATGGGTAGTGACTGTATGAGATAGTGCTGCAGGCGAGGTTAATTTGATAGTTAGGAAGTATCTAGAACATTATCACTGTCTCTTATAATACAGGTTCCCCTAGTGTAAGAGGCAGGGTTTACATTTTTTGCACATAGATTTCAGTATTTAAGACTATTTAATAGATTTACTACTACTAGAGACTACTATTACTGTTTTCCTCTTGTTTGTTTTATCTATGTACGATTGGTGGCAAATAAATATTTTATTAAATATTTTTTATTATTATTAACTGGTAAAACAGGATCTTAATCTCGAAATCTATTATTATAACTAAATCTACCATGCGATTTAATTATGTACCTATTATTTCTTCCTGTGTGTCTTTTTTTCCAGAGCAAGCTAGAAAAAGTAAATGTGTCTATAGTATTGTGCAATGGGTAGTGACTGTGAGATAATTCGGCAGGTTTTTTTATTAATTTGTAACAGGCTTGCGCTTGACTACAACTGGGTTGATGTTAAGCATTGTTGTAGTCTACGATGGAACGTTCCTGCTCAGTATACCGATTCACTCGTGATTACAAATTATTTTATGTGAGAAGGTGGCAGAATGAAGCTCCACATGGTTAGAAACCATATAGGAGCAACAATTCCGACCCACCCTCTTAAATGGTGTCACCAGACAGCGCACCGGAACACGGCAAGGCCGCTTGCTGGTGCTTAATGGTATATTTAAATCAATCATTATTACCAAATCTACAATGCGATCTAATTATGTACCTATTTTTTCTCCCTCTGTGTCAATTTTATCCGAGCAAGCTAGAAAAAGTAAATGCGTATACAGTATTAACTGGCCTGTTGGCGTAGGGATTATTGTCCCTGACTCCTAAGCCGGAGGTCGTGGGTTCGATTCCCATCCAGGATTAATCTTTGTGTGAAGAGCATGATTATTTGTTCTGTCTCTGGGTGTGATTTATCTATATTATGTATGTCGGGGTTTTCTCGTCGTTGACGGAATCTTGGGTTGTTGTAAACACCAAACCACAAAGTAAAGGTAAAGTTTAAGTGTCTGAGTCGTACTTTAGTTGGTTAATAAATATTGACACATTAGCATTTGTCGGAGGTTAAGTGACGACTAAAAGCATTATTTGCAACCTAATTAGTTGCATATAATGCGTGGAATGTAAAATGTTGTATGAGCGTAAATGGGTTGTACAATGTATGTAGTTACAAAAAAATGTGTTCAAGTAGTTTTTAGTTCCTAATTGCTTAATTTGGGACTAGATGGCACTGTGTGAAAATATTATTATTATTGTAAAATGGGTACCAAGTGACTGTGTTGGATAAATCGGTAGGTGGGGCTAATTCGATAGTTAGAAATTATTTGATAGTTGGGACTGGTTTGGTACATGATAGGTGAAGGTAAGTATGAACTAATGAAGTTGTAACTACACTACATGAAAAGTATTGGAGAAAGTATGAAAATTCGGAAAAAGAGAAATCTATAAAGTGCACATAACGTTGTAATGATTTATTACAGCCTTTCACTCAAATATATCAAAACAAAATTATCTTTTTTTAAGTAAGTATGGACTTCAGAAAGTTTCCAACAGCTATCTGACATTCCACGCTATTTAAAAATTATTATTTTTTGTTTAAGTTTATTTGCCAGATATTGCTATCAGAAACCTGTGAAACCCAAATCTGCTATGTGGCATGTGGCTGATACGTTCCATATCAGCTATCTATTACCGACTGGTGAAACAGGACCCTAAATCGTATATTGAAATCTATCTTTATTACTAAATCTACCATGCAATATCATTATGTACCTATTTTTTCTTCCTCTATGTCATCAATTTCCGAGATAGCTAGAAAATGTAAATATGTCTTGTGAAATATAACTGTGAATAGAAATAAATAATAATAATAATTTAGAATGGGAACTTGGAATGTCAGAAGTTTATGATGGACAAGGTAACGAGTAAACGCCGCGCTGGCAGACGTAAAAAGTCATGGCTTAGAAACATCCGGGAATGGACAGGAGTAGCCAGCGCAGAACAACTATTCCGCTGTGCACAGGAAAAGAAGAGTTTCCAAGAGCTGATGGCCAACCTCCAGTAGTGGAGAGGCACTTTGAAGAAGAAGAAGAAATAAATAAAGCCCAATGCATTTTTAGGACACTTTCTATCACTTCAGCCCTCGTCAAAATCATAAAAGCTAGTTTACTCCGACTACATAGGAGCCATTCATTTATTACGTATGGCTCTAAAGGAAAAATATGTATACCCACCAGTGGCGAAGGGTTCCACCCTTCAGAAAAAGGGAAGCCGGAGCAAAAAAGTTCTTACTTAATAGAAAAATATCTCTTCACTACCGTCACCGATCGTACTTACACTTGATGCTATACTTATTTTTGTTGCTATTTAAAACTTTTAGGCGTTACATAGTATATTATTACGTACGTGTGATATTGACCATTTTCTAAAGGGAAGCCGATGGGAATCGGCTTGTATGGAATCTTCGCCACTGATTCCTACACGTTTGGCGGATAGTTTCCGGGAGGAGCAGTGCAGGTGGCCATGAAAATGGAAATCGTTTACCTACAAGTATATATTACTCGAGTGAACCTCGGCACTCGCGTGGTTGCCCGCGCTTTTTCAAAGTAATTTTAGCTTTGCGCATATATGTGATCTTACTTAAGAACTATTGAGACTCCCTTCCAACCCCTTGTAAGAAAGAATAAGAAATGGTTAACGTTCCTCCCCCTTAAATCATCATACGAAATAAATAAATGGCCCCCTAAAGGAAACTAAGACTTTAATGGGGCTTCACCTACAAAAAAGTAATCGTAAAAAGCTTTTTTTTAAACAGCCTTATGCTGAAAAGTTTTGGGTAAAATGCTTGTATGATTTATTGTTTGAGAGTGTTCAAAATAAGTATGTATGTGTTACCTGAGTGAGGCTGTCGTGCGGTGTCGATAGCGAGGATCTCGTTGAGCGGTATCTCCTTGTAGTACTTGGAGCCGTGCTCCGAGCTGAACAGTGTGATGGACTTGCTGTCCAATCGCCAGTAGTGACGCCTCAACTGTTTAGATAAACATTAATATACCTTTGATACACACCGGTTTAAAAAATGCGATTTCTGTAGGCTAATTCACGTTCAGTTGCAGTGCAGTTGCAGTTAAGTTTCGATCAATTCAACCTATCGCAGAATAAAAACAATCGGATTTTTGAAGTTTTTAAGAATTGTTCTATTAGATAGATTGCGACTTAAGCCGACGTCATGCTATATAATCTACATGAATACAATATATATTTTGAGATTAATATTAGATTGAACGGCTTAAAAGAAATAGGTTTTAGTTTTATCAGTTTAAGATGTGAATTCTAAATAAACTGACTTAAAAATTTTATGTAAATCATATGTTAGATTGAGTGGCCGATAGATCCTTCAGCTTACAAAACTACTCACAGTTTTGTCCTTATTAGTGAAGTGTACAAGCCATCCTTCCTTGAGCCACTGTCCGTCACGTTTCTTGGTGTGCTTGACAGACTGCACGATGCGCATGAGTGGGATGTTGGCGCTGGGCGATGATGACGAACTGCAAGTTAGTTACGTCAGGGGGACAAAAGAGGAGAGGAGGGGGGAAGTACCACGGGTCATGGGAAATTGACCGGCCTATTGGTTACAGGAGATTTACCCTTCGACCCAAGCGTATAGGGCCCCTAGATAAAGTCACATAGCGAAGCGATACCAAAAGATCAAAATGGTTGATCAAGTGATTGACATTCACCTTCGAAATGTCACGTGACAATCTTATGTCAATCCCCATACGTGTTATTCTTTTCTAACTTTCGTTATCGTTTCGTTAGTCGCTTTGTCTAGGGCCCCTTTGGGACTCTTTCGATCTTTCTTACCGATCGACTCGATCGGTAAGTTTAAGAGACTCTTGGTGAGGTCATTCATGTGTGTAGTAAAATGGCATTTTGAGAGTCTCTATTACAGAAACTGTCGTCGTTTCGTTAAGGGGCCGTCCATTAATCACGTGAAGCTTGAAAAGGGGGGGGGAGGGGTTTGACAAAAATCACGAAATGTCACAAAGGGGGAGGGGGGTGTAGTAAGATATCACGTGCATATATTTTATCATTACTTTTTCAAACGCGCGAAACAACCTGCAACCTCTGTCTACACATTTTTATCATGGTCCTTAATTTCAAAATAAAATAAGCTTAATACTTAATACCTGTAATATTTTAAGATAATATTCTAAAAAAAAATAAGATTTTTTGTAGATACTAAAAATACACGTGATGTTGGGTAGGGGGTGGGGGGTAGTCTTAAACCTTACCATGTATCACCAAAAGGGAGAGGGGGTTAAATAAATGTTTAAAAAAAGATCACGTGATTAATGGACAGCCCCTAAGCTAACGGTGTTAACAGGAGTCTCTGGAAAATTATTCTGAAAGCCACGTTAATATGTTCCAATGTTATTCTCTATCCACTTCTTGTTATATCCTTGATTATTTCTTTAAGGACATTATGGAAGTTTAAAATAATAAACCTCGTTTTCTTGACTAAATAGATTTAATTTTGATTTCATATGAAACTTGTGGTAGCAATGATTTAGCAAGTTTTTTGTAAGTACGACACAGCCGTGACAAAATAGTAGGGAGAAATTATTAACAATCTCAATATTTGTGGGTGGGTGAAAATTACTCAATACTCAATACTGAATATTTATTGCAAACCATATATACTTTATTTATGTAGCTAACAGTATTGAAATTGGAGCAACTCTTAGAAATATTGTTTTGCAGAGAAAGTTGTGCAGGCGCTTGTGGGCCTAGACAATTATCAAAGTATTTTGTAAATAAATACAGTCTTCCTAAACCAGGTTTGCAGGCAGAGCTAAAATTATTTTAGAATAAGCCTGAAATATTACTCCTCCTAGAGGAAGTTTAAAATCCTCCTAATACAAACCCAAAGCAAGACAGTAATTCCATATAATTGACCCTCAACCAGCACACAGAAGACTGGATGTCCCTTTCATGGACATCCAGTCTTCTGTGAAGACTAGAACCCAGGACTAGAATTAGTAAGCACTTATCTGAAGGTTCTATTGGCGGAAATAATAATAAATTGGGTTTTTGAAAAAAAAATTAAAATTGATTTTTCTTATGCGAATGATATTGCGAAAAAAACGAAAAAACAAAATGTTTTGTCATAAACTTATAGATCTTTCCATTTATCACAAAAAAAAAATATTCAAAAACCCAATTGCCTACTGTCCACCGCAGGAACACCTAGTGGATATCCGTTACCATTTTACACACAATAGCCCATCTACTACCTACGGGCACTTCGCTTTAACTGTTTTTAGTGTCCCTAAAAACAGTTAAAGCGAACAGCTGGGCACAGGTGTTCTCTCAACTATCTTACTAGTTGAGAGTTTAGACCATAATCCACACACGCTGGCCAAGTGCGGGTTGGTGGATGTCCTCAAATGATTAGTTCATAGACATGCCAGTTTCCTCATGTCTCCCTTCCCCGATATGGAGCAGCGGCGATGAAACAATTCACACAAAGATGTGTTGGCATGGCCGGGAATCGAACCCGCGACCTTATATTTCTAAGACGAGGCCCGTACCACTGCGCCACCGCTGCTCCTACTACCTACACACAGAACATTTGACTGTCACTACACACGTCCAGAAAGCTGGGTACTTAGACAATGAAGCGACGTTAAGTGACTAGCTTAAGCATTTGCCCATCAACCACCCACACAAAGAACACTGGGTGATGTCACCCAGTGAGCAGTATCAGTAAGTGTTCACCTGCTGGGTCTACTGGCGGAGTGCTCCGGGAGCACGTCGCGCTGAGGCACTTCCTCTGTCACACGCCGCCGGAGCTGTACCTGGAAGTGACAATCATAATAATATCTTATCATAACTTATAAATGAGGCTGGTAGACCCTGAACTACCAGTAGTCCTACCAGTTATGGAGCTGGAACGTGGACCTTCACAATGCGGCTTTTCCGTCTCAGTTTGAAGTCACTCAGCATGCTATGAAGTGTACCAGTGTTTTTTAAGGATAAAATTCGCAAGAAGGTTTTTTGGAAAAGAGCAGTGGACTAGCTATTTCTGTAGTAGAAATGTTAACTGCTGGGAGAGTTCTTGGGTGGAGACCCTTATCTTGGCAAGCAGGTAGGCAAGGTAGTGGAGGATGTCGTCTACCTAGGTGGAGTGACAATTTTCGAAAGATTGCCATTATTAGGATATAATTGGTGGTATGTATGTACCTCTGAGTCATCAGTACTGTTAGTGACATCATTTCCGTCGTCCGACTCGTCGTCCGGCAACCGACACTCGGACAGCTCGCTGCCGGTGCTGCAGTTGTCCTGGTACTCGTCTGCAATACAGCAAAACACTACATATTAACAGAAGCGGATCCGTTATTAATCCCCCCCCCCCAAACTCATTTATCGCCTTGAGTTGTAGATTACAATAAAAGGCCCATCGATCTCATCATCAGTCTCATCCAACAACAATTTTATACATTCGGCGTCTACTAGTAGAAGATTAAACTGAATAAATATAGATAGTTATAAAGGGTGACTGGTAATTAGTGTCAAATACTTTTAGTAGGAGAGCCGAAGATGCTAAATGTGTAGTTACTCGAGCGTCGTTGATACTTAGTCGGCTTTATAGATTAAGTGGAAGTAAAAAAAGGTTACATCATGTGCACCTCTTCAGCGGGGATAAAAGGTTTTCCATTTTTTTTTTAAGATTTTGTTAATTCCAAAGCGAGAAAAAAAATGTCATCGTATACTTCTCCGGGATCTCTAGATTATATTCACGAAAAAAAAAAGAATTAAATAAACTAAAGTGGATCCAGGTGACTTGAAAGCATCCTGAATTTGTAGCTCTCCCTTTTCCTTGCTCTTGGTTTAAATCGCCTGATTATTGATATTCACACTTATTAACATCTAATGTACTTATCATACATTATTCTGACGAATTCGAGTATTTTCACCAAACAAATATGTCTTAGAAATATTTTGTTTGGCTACTGTAAACTCCCGGCTCTATACACGAAGCTAAGATTTGGTGTAGGTATTCAACAGAGCGCAAGGTGTCCCCTATCTCTTAATCTGACGCGCTGGAGTAAATCCAAAAATCCCCTCATCGGCTCCCCTACTATTTAGCACGAGGTAATGCTCGTGATTACAACCAAGTAATTGTTTTTCGAGGGAACTTTTTTTAATTATAATAATAATAAAAATGATTTATTAATTCAACAAGTTTTACATAGTTTAAATCACTGAGTGATTTAATAATTAAAGTAATTGTACTTACTGTGTGGGTCACGTATTTCAACGCTGCAGTCTTTGGGTATGAAGGGTAGACATTTCCTGTGCGCGTTGTAGTGACAGTCACGGCATTGTAGACCCTATGTCACGTTTAGATTAGGTACAAAACTTGAATCTAACTACTACTTAGGTGACACAATTTAAGGGGGTCGGAATTGCTGCTCCTTTATGGTTTCTAGAGCAGCTGGACGCTTTAGAAATATAAGGTTGCGGGCTCGATTGCCTTTCTTTCTGCTATATGATAAACTAGTTTTCCGCCCGCGGCTTCGCCCGCGGATGTCGGTTATCGCGCTAAACCATTAATCTCTTTTTTCGCAGTCGGATAAAACTATCGTTTCCCGGGTCTCAAACTATCTCCATACAAAATTAGTTCAGTAGTGTAGGCGTGTAAGCAACATTTTGAAATCGGCAAGCACCCATAGGTATATCCATAAATCTATAGGGGTTTCTTAAAAAATACTACGTCTCTTACACCATGATCATTGTAAGTTTTTCATTCAATATTTAAGAAGAAATAAAAGGAGAGGTCAAAAGTGGGCTAGAATTTTGAACATCAATGTGATATACCTCATTGGAAAGCTTATTTAATAAGCTGTTAGAATTTAACTAAACACGAATTTTAGGAGCAACCATTTATGTAAAAATCAAAAAAATGTAATAGAAAAACAAAACGCACATTACCTTTAATTATCCGTTTCCTAAGCAGTATAAATATTGCAATCACGTCAACAATTGCATTCTGTTACAGTACTTTTCTCTTGTAATATTATTCTAGCTGCAGCTTAATGTAATTATGACGAAAAATATTTGTTATCTTATTAGTGTAATAACAAAACGCGTGGAAAAAAATATAGTTACGGGAAACGTCATGATGTCAATGTCATTGATCAGTTTGATTGACAGCGTCGAAATAATTTTGATTTTTTTGGTTGCTCAATTGACATTTGACCATGGGGTTGCCAATTGCAATAATCATAATATTGCATTAAGGATTCTTATTTTCAATTTCAATTTTTAAGAAAACGGGGGGCTGTAAAATTATTTTAAATACACCAAAAAATTTAATTAATTATGCTCTATAAACCTATGTAACTCAGATTGCTGTTCAAATTTACAATTATTTTAATCCCAGGCTCTATACATTTTTTGAACGTCTCCTTTAAATTTCGAATTCTAATAATCGGTCTGAGTTATCAAACGTCATTGTGTCAAAATAAAAAGTAATTTAGCTAAAAAGCACGAAGGAGTATTGATATCAACTTTGAAGAAAATCAAACTCAGAATAATTTCGCAGGCTTCTCCCGCGTAATATTAGGATAAAAATAAAAAAAAATGGAAAAATAAAAAACACGTTTGTTTTAAGCTTTATTTATACCGAATTTGAAGTGAATCGGACCAAGGACTAAACAGTTATGGAATATTTAGTATTTCCAAAAAAACTCATTTAACACCCCCACCGGGGGTAGTTTTGGAAAAATAAAAAACACGTGTTTCATGATTTCTTTTAAGGTATATGTGTGCCGAATTTGGAGTGAATCGGACTTCAGACTATACAGATACAGAGAAACTTTAATTTTTACCATTAAAACTCATTATCCACACCTCATAGGGGTAATTATGGAAAAATAAAAAACCCGTATCTCATTATTTTTCTTAAGGTTTATGTGTACCGAATTTTAAATGGATAGGACCAAGGAATAAAAAGTTGCATACAAACTTCACCCCTCTATTTAACCCTCTTAGGGGATGATTTTTGGAAATATTGTTAGCCTATGTCCTATTCTAGGGTATACATTACCTACATTTCAAAGTTCATTAAAATCGGTTGAGCGGTTATGGAGATACGCGGTAACAAACCTTCACACACACACACACACTTACTTTCGCATTTATAATATTAGTAAGAAGTAAGATATACTTCAACCCTTTTTAGTGCCCTACAGCTGGGCACGGGTCTTATGAGTCGATTTTGTTTTATTTTGTGATAAGCTTGTGCTTGACCATAACTTGCCTATTGTTTAGGGCTTAATCCAGCGTGTGTGGCCCGCCAAGTGCGAGTCGGTGGATGTGCCGGTTTCCTCGCGATTTTTTCCTTCACCGATACTGTGCAGCGGAGATGAAACAATTCGCACAAAGATCGACGGGATTCGAACCCGCGACCTTATTCTAACGCGAGGCCTGTACCGCTGCGCCACCGCTATGATAAATACTCGTGCGTGGAATAGTTTTCGAGATAATTCGATTGGCTAACTTGCCCCTCCGCTCAACTATCCCCGGCCGGCCTCACCGTCACACGTAGGTGGTACCTGTTTGAAGAGTCCCCGGAGCAGCTTCTTGCAGTGCCTGCAGACCGTGGGCCGCGTGTACGAGTGCACCTCGAACGTGTGCGGGATGGCGAGCGCTGCGCCCGCGCCGCCCGAGCGGCCCGTCACACTCGACAGCGTCGTCGTCCATGACATCTAAGCCCAACGTTATACGGCATAATTATAATATTATATGCCCAATCAATAATCATGATTCCAGGGCAAGAAAATCAAAATCAATTTTATTCGTCTCACAGATTAAAAAAACCTGAACACGTAATTTTTGCTGTTAATACATAAAAAACTTACTACTCAGTTAATACATAATTGAAGGGGTTAGTTATCTACGTCATAATCAGTAAAAACTATTATGTGACTGTGACGTCACGAAACATGTTACTTCAATGTATCGCCTTTACGTCAACAACAAAAAATATTTCAAAAATATTTTCGAATAATGTACTTATATGATGGGTTAAAAAATCAATTTAGTCACCTTGCCCATATGACACTGTCGTCTAAAACTCGGGTTTTTGGAAACATCTCTGTTCAAATCTAATTCCATAAAAGAAATTAATTTCTAATTTTATTCCATTCCATAGTACAAGCTCTGGTTAGTATGGGATCAGATGGCCGTGCGTGTTAATGTCCTAGCATAAAAATAAATAAAGGAAGGAATAATTATATTTGAAACTTTTTAAAATTCCAAAAATCTTGCCATGTGTGTGTCTATAGATATAGTAATAATAAAAAATAATATATTAGAACATTAACACACATGGCCATCTGATCCCAAACTAAGCAGAGCTTGTACTATGGAAACCAGATAACTGGTAATATACTACCTACAACACTTTTCTTTTGTAAATACATACTTAAATATAGATAATTACATCCAGACTCAAGACAAACAGACGTGTTCATCATACCGATGTCTTGACTTGTGCGGGAATCGAACCCACGACCTGCGGCGTGAACAGCAAGTATATTACCCACCACGCCACCATAATATCACTTAGTTAATAATTTTCTTCAACCTTTATCCAGTTACAAGAAACTAAAAGTATTCCTTTCTACACTGGGTCACATTACTCTGCCTTTATGGTTAAAGCACACTAAATTTTGATCGGTCCCATACAATCGAGATTCTAATGTCATTCTGTGCTTTAAACATTAATCGCCTTCTACGACACCCACGGACAGACTTTTATTAAAAAAAATATACTTTTTTTCATTCGTTTCCTTGATAAAAGGTCAAAGGGATTTAAGGAAATAAAAATAAAACCAAAATGTAAAATAAAAACATATTTAATCAAAAATAAAACAAATTAAATGGAATGTAATTAACAATATAATCCCGTGAGTGTCGTTAAAGGTGTATTATAAAATATTATTATGTTGCGTTTAGGACAGGTAAAACAGTAACCAACTAAAAAAGGTAACATTTTTACCGACTTATAAGAGCAGGTTCCAAATTCAAAATGTACGAATATGATATGTCTTGTCCTTGTAAATTTTACCAAAATTACATCTATAATCTTAAAATATTACACAACTTTTTGAAATATATTTTTAAGAGATATAAGTTCATACTTATATACTAAAAGAAATCAAAATTTACTTTTCTCACGTTCCTTTTTCTTTATATTTTATGAACATCTGGAAATAACTTTTTTGTTTACGAAACAAGATGTCTTTTGTATGAAGTCGGTCAAATTGTTTTAAGTTACATATTATGGTATGATTAAATTACTTGTCTTTTTGTTTTGTCCTGGCGTAAGCGCAACATTGACATTGAAAATAATAATCGATTGATGAAAAAAATGGCGTCTTAGAACGTCGCAGTTTTTTAGTTTTTTACTACTAATCTTTAAAAACTTATATACTTATTTAAACTTGACACTGGCAAAATTGCGGAATAATTTCTGCAGAGGCCATAATTAAAAGAAGAAGAAGAAAATAATAATAATAATGGTAAGCAAAGTTGGATTTAGACATACGGCAGTGAGCCAGTCGAATGCGCAAAGCAAAATACAGGTCATAGATTATGTAAAACTACGAGATGCCATTTTTTAAGTTTTTTGCAACGGTAAATACTTTTTATAATTAAGAATTCAGCCGTATAATTCCATTCATATTCGTTAGTTCATTAGTTCGTAGTCCTTTGTAATTTATTAGTTTTCCACATAGATATTATGTAGCAATAGAGGAGCGAGCTAAAAGCCGAATCATATAGTGTGATGTGACCTTTAATACTTTTTTTCACAATTTTTTGTACGGCTGGTTTTAATATTCTATCTGTGGATTTGGCTACTAAATACAGTTATATGATAATAGCTCCATACAAAATGTATCAAAATTCTATCTACATAAAACCTAATTCACAGATAGATTGGATATTGAAACAGGCTGTTATAGGATATTAAATCCAAATTTGCTTAGTGTCATTAACCCTTAAACATGATGATAAAAACATGTATAACTAACTTAAGTAAATATAGTAATAATTACTTATTATAAAGTTTATATGAGATTCATATAAAATACCTCATAAAAATTGTATATTAGTAAAAAATATAAATCGTACTAAATCTTTTAGTATATTCGAGTCATTAAGTACAATTAAATACAAAACGTTTATAAAAATACTGTTGCATCTCTATGTTTAGTATGTAAAACATCGTTCGTATTTATTTAAATCTAAAAATATAATTTAAGACAAATCTACTCCAAAATTAAATGGACAAAACTTGGTCCATTGCAGATAAGACCAATTTACAGTGATACTTTCTTTTCAATAGATAGACATCACAACGGCTCTTACAATTCTACATAATTAGGTATTTAGAATTCTGAAAAAATATGGACCACTGCAAGTAGGCCACCTAGGTAATGTTTTAAAATATATTTTAAGGTATTAAAGCACCGCTTTTATTATATTAAATGAAAGTGATATATTATTTCGTTAATTGTTTGCAAATAAATAAAAATCTTCAACAGTTATGCTTCAAGAAAATACTACAAGCAAAATACAACGAATATTATATTGTAGCCTCGCCTAGCTAAAGCGATGTCTTTAATAGTATAAATTAACTTTAAATATTATAAAACTGCGTTCATGGACGGAATGAAAATAACGTAGATGTTTAAAACATAATAAAATTCTTATAACATACAAAAAATAAATCTTATCTATGTATATATTTAGGTATAATGTTCACCAAATTTTGTAACCGAATGTACTTTTACAAACACATTTAATACATCTTACGGAATGTGTGGCGTCGTGTACTCGACTTTTTCGATAATAGTCCATCCGTGTTTAGAAAATAGTGACGTATTTGGTAACCATGCTAAAACGGCGCGGGCTTGTGTGTAGCGCAGATATCTTGGTTTGTAGGCGATGTCAAGAAGTGTAAGGTCAACACACACTGACTTATACAATGTGTCATTTTTTTTGTACCTATTTATATAAAAAATATCAAAAGGCACCACGTGTCAACAAGCGAGTTACGGATTTGCGTCTGTTAGGTTTGAACAGTTAACGGTAATTCTACACTATTTCCTCAACATGAACGGACTATAGCTAAGCTACCATCGGCATATTATTATGAAGTTGTATCTAATCTTTCCCCGTGACGAGTTGTGCGAGTTTCCTTACCAGCGAGTCGTCGTGATCGTGCGAGTGTGCCGAGGCTCGCGAAGGACTCCGGCCGCTCGAGGCGCGCCTCCCTCCCGTTGTGTTGCCGCTCGGACCAGCCGGCACACAGTTCGCTGGCACCTTCACAGCGCAACGTTTGTGGTAGTTTGACCCGCACCCTGGTGTTACACATTAATAGAAAGTAACAACTCATTAATGTCTCACTGCTAGGCCCAGGTCTTGTCTCAACTTGAGTTGAGGATTTAGCTCTCAATCCTGGTCAAATGCTGTTTGGTGGTCACATGTTCTCAAATGTTTAACTATTGTAAAACTTTGTGTATGGGCAAGGTTGGTCTGTGGGCAGGCAACCTGGGCGTCTAGCGTCACAGTGTGGGAATGTGGACATTGCTGAAAATTAATCCCGTGGGTTGCCTCCCCGGTAGGTACTGAGTGCGGACCTGGCCGGGACCAGGGAAAATACGTACCTTCACATTTAAGCCCTTGTCTTACGAGACCGAACAGCATTTCCCCGCAGAAGTCGCAGAAGGCGGGCGCTTTGTACGAGTGCACCGCTAGTGCGTGTGAGCGTGGTAATGGTGCTACCTCTGGACCCGCGTCACAAAGGAGTGCTGCCAAAAAAAATACAAAACGTCAATCAATTTCAATCAAGTCACAGAATCAGTAATGTTTCAGAGACACATTTAGATTCCTGAAGCCTGAAATAGAGTAGTTATACTCACGGTTGGCAATGAGCACAATCTCGACGAGGGTCTCATCAGCAACGTCAGAAGCGGAGTTGATGAGCTGCAGCACGTTCGGCGAGCAGTAGTCGTGACGGAACAGCAGGATGCGGTCTGACAGACGGTTCAATCCGTTATCCGGTATCTGGAGATAAGATGTTCCGTGATTGTGAAAAATATCAAACTATATTATGTCGTTTAGCTACTCTTCCTGCCTCCTTCTGCCATATAACATAGTAGGGGAAGGAAAGAGCTCGCTAAAAGTTTTTTTAAACCCAACTGAAACACATCGAGTGGTAGCTGAAAATGCCTCTATTTCATCTGGTTAAAACCATCTTAATTCATCACCATGTGAATTCGGTAAACTGCAAAAGAAAACGAAGATACTGCACATCAGTGGCGAAAAGTCCATACAATCAGATTTCGATCAGCTTCCCTTTAGGGTATGGTCACACGTATTTAATTATATATTATGTAACGCCTAAATGTTTTACGGTGCATCCGCACCGCAGTTACTTTTTGTTGAGCAACATTTTCAAATGTTACTGAGCAACAATCGATGAATAAGTTATTCAATAATAAATGTTGCCGTGTTAGTCAATGTTGCTCTACCAATCGATAAAATTGTTAGATAATGTTACCTCAACAATGCGTCGATATATGTTCGTGCTCGATTGTTGTCGAAAGTTATTCTTTGTTATCTTTTGTTGAGCACTTAACAATTAGTAACAACTAGTCTCAAAATTTAGAGATTGTTATTTAATGTTACTTTGTTGCAAAATGTTGCTCAACAAAAAGTAACTGCTGTGTTCAAACATAACATCAAGTCTTAGTGTAAGAATGATCGGTGACGGTAGTAAAGACATTATTTTTCGAAGTAAGAACTCTTTTGCTCCGGCTTCCTTCTTTCAAACTTTGCCACTGCTGCACATGTACATCTCTGTCCTTATTTGTGCATGTTCAACCAATTTATCTGGGTTGAGGCCTTGGACGGCAGTTGGTCAAGTCACAGTACAAAGACAACAGTCCAAGAAGAATAACACACTACTTGATTTGTGATGAAATTAGAAGAAAAGAAGGCAGAGGCAGACTAAGTCCTATCATAGAAGAAATAAATATAAATTAGTAGTATTAGGACTTTGAAGAGCTAACTTAAAATATGGAAAGTGTAAAGAAGTTTCATCAACAATAGCGAAGCTCTTAGGTTTCTGATGCTGGTGATCACTGGTAAAGCAATTGTTAACAATATGTATTACGGGTATACCTTATCGTGTACAAATCTGACAGCGAGCTCCTTGAGGTATGTGAGAGTGAGCAGGTGCGCGGGCGCAGCGACCGCGTCCCGCAGCACGCCCAGCTGGAACATGAAGGTCACTTCGTCCTCCATGCTGCCCGCTCACCCTGGAACGATAAACATTCATCAATTAGGTTTTATACATCAAGATCATATGCCTATCTAATTCTGTACTGGAAATACCGGACCTAGGTCGAAAAGGAAAAATAATAAGGTAAAAGATATTTTTATTTAAAAAATATCTAAGTTTTTATTTAGGGAAAAATAACCCATAGAATGTAGAAATAGTATTTGTCAGTTCAAAGCAAATGAACCCAATGTCGATGGCTTTATCTTGTTTAGTTTAGGAGTTCCTAAGCCACCTTTCAACTCCAATATCAGACTGATCGACAGTATAACTAACCCCCCGGAGCACGAAGCTATCACACAACACCACCAGTTACCTAATTACAGACTAGTTAACAGACTAATAAAGTTTCCAAAGCCCCAACTCCTGAAGTCCCCAATAAGGCAATATGGCGAAGTTCTTATTATTAAATAAATACCTGTTAGAAGCGGATTTTCCTTAAGATAGCCAAATATTATTCAATACAGAGATTACACGCAAAATATAGGTACTTCACTGTAGATATCCGAATATATCCAAGGCTATTGAATTTCAGGTTATCGCGTGCAAATTATTGTTTAAAGGTCGCCAGGTCAGCGCAGAGGTGATTGCGGAGAAATTGTCACCTTGCCCAAAGAGTACACAAGCACAGTACCGATCTAGGTAACTGAGCAGAGTAAAAGTAACTTTATTAGTAATTAATTAATATCAGTGTGTGAATCGGCCCCAGATTTGGGGTTCAAGATTCCCATAAAACCCTGTTTCCGGGTGCCCGGACTTTAGCAAGATACTCCGCTATTGCGCCAGCGCCTACACGACGGGTTCCAGACCATTCAACGGGTTGTGACCGCCCCGCCTTCATCGACGGCCTGTGACGTCAGGGGAGTACTAGGCCTGGTCGGATATAAAAGCTGTTAGGCTCAACACCCACTTTAAACCCTTGAGCTACCGGACTCACCGGACGTTGTAATTTTTTTTTTTTTATTATATTTAGTCCCAAATTACCTTGTTTAATTCTATGTAGGTGCCTAGTCACCCCATCTAAACCCTAGTGGGACATAGTGATGAACGGTGGAAATCTGAAAAAGGGAAGCCGGAGCAAAAAAGTTCTTACAGAAAATAATATCTTTTCTATACCGTTAGCGATGTTTCTATGGCGACCAGCACCTTCATATTATACTATATACAATATACATATCATATTAAATATGTACTTATTTTTTATGCTATTTACAACTTTTAGGCGTTACATAATTTTAATGAAGTAATCAATTCCTAAAAGGAAGCCGGCTTGTATGGACTCTTCGCCACAGGTGTTTCACTTCAATTCACTTCAACCCTTTTTAGTGTCCCACTGCTGGGCACGGGTCTTCTCTCAACTATCTTATGAGTTGAGAGAGTTTAGGCCTTACACGCTGGCCAAGTGCGGGTTGGTGGATGTCACATGTCCTCGAATGATTAGTTCTTAGACATGCCGGTTTCCTCACGATGTTTTCCTTCACCGATATTGAGCAGCTGAGATCTTTATTTATCAAATAAATATTACATACTGTAGTACATAACTAGTTTTTACAATTAAAAGGGTAACAATAAACACCAGTGACGAGCAGCGGTGGCGCAGCGGTACGGGCCTCGCCTTAGAAAAATAAGGTCGTGGGTTCGAATCCTGGTCGTGCCCACACATCTTTGTGTGAATTGTTTCATCTCCGCTGCTCATTATCGTTGAAGGAAAACATCGTAACGAAACCGGCATGTCTAAGAACACTTGGCCAGCGTGTGTGGATTAAGGTCTGAACTCTTTCAACTCATAAGATACTTGAGAGAAGACCAGTGCCCAGCAGTGGGACACTGAAAATGGTTGAACTATCTATAATGAGAGTAGTGTCAACAACAGATTTTCATTAGATACACGTACAGGTCATGAGGTTACGAGTATCAGACAGATACCTAAGTGTTTGTGCAAAATTAATGATCCGATGAAAGTTATTGGTTACGTCAAAGCAAACAAACTAGATTAGGTAAGTACCAGTAGATATCTGAGTTATTTACTTTCATTGTCTACTAGCGGCCGCCCGCGACTTCGCGTGGATTTCGGTTTTTTTCGCAATAAAAGGTACCTAGCCTATGCTGTTGACGGGCCGGTGGCGTGGTCGGTAAGATACTTGCTTTTCACGCCACAGGTCGTGGGTTCGATTCCCACCCGAGACAAACACTAGTGATGAACATTTGTGTTTGTGTCGAGTCTGGGTGTGTATATCTATTATAAGTATATATTTACAAAAGAAAAGTATTATATGTATAGTATATACCAGTTATCTGGTTTCCATAACACAAGCTCTGCTTAGCTTGGGACCAGATGACCGTGTGTGTTAATGTCCCAGAATTTTTTTTTTCTCAGGGTCTAAAGATTGTCTGTGCCATGTGTCATCAAAATCGGTTGAGAGGTTTAAGCGGGAAAGCGTAACGGACAGACAGACAGAGTTACTTTCGCATTTATAATATTAGTAGGGATTATCGCATTATTAAAAACTTTAGAATTAACAGTCACACGACATTGAAAATTATAACTACTCACTTTATTACGGGTTTTTTTCGTGAGCTCAGTTTTTTTTTATCCTGAAATAGGCCTGCGCTTGATTACAACTTGCCTGGAGTTAAGGAATGATGTAGTCTACGATGGAACGCGCTCCGCCCACAATACTTCATTCGTGGTTACGAATGAATTTCGGTGAGAAAGTGGCAGTGGACTGAAGCTCCTTATGGTTAGAAAACATATAGGAGCAACAATTTCGACCCACCCTCTTAAATGGTGTCACCAGACACCGCACCGGCAAGGCCGATTGGCGGTGCGGCTTTGTATGGCCACTAACCACGGCCGAAGCCTGCCACAAGTTAATTACAAGTAAACTTAATTACCAGTTGATTGTCACCACGTGTGGGGATTCAAATAAAAGGTGCACTTCCACGGACGAAGGTGACTCAGCCCCCAAAGTTTAAGTTAAATCTAAACGCAAGTTAATATAATGTTTTTAGGTAGTCGGTTATAGTATTTTCATAGATCTACGCGAATATCACACATTGAAATAAAACTATTTTATAATTAAGGATATAAGGATTTCGTCGCGGTTCATCTTAAATT
Organism: Meganola albula; assembly: GCA_936450015.1. NCBI lineage: Eukaryota > Metazoa > Arthropoda > Insecta > Lepidoptera > Nolidae > Meganola > Meganola albula. The sequence goes on from OW388160.1 coordinate 12,696,071, forward strand.
TTTGATCCCGACGTTTCAAAGTAATAATTGTAATTAACAAGTTTCGACGTCAAATACCAGTGCCCCCGTGACCATTAAACCGGCAATGACCAGTGAAAAGATTTTGAAACGTCAGGACATAAAATCTAAAATGAACCGCGATGAAATTGAAATAAAATTGAAATAAAACTAATTTATAACGGATTTTCCGTTATAAATTAGTTTTATTTCAATGTGTGATACTAGTTCAAGTTTTTGTGAAAATGTTGAATATATCAACTTTTGTAGCTGACTGTACATTTGCTAATCCGTCTGAGCTTCGCAAATTAATACCTTAAGGAAATATGACATGGGTTTTGTATTGGCTTCATGGAGATCATATTCAGACTTACCATGAAAGACAGAAGACATGTCAGACAAAGTTTTTGTATATTATGTATACATAACTAAAAGCAGCAGTGGCACAGCGGATTTTCCCTCGCTTTTGAAGTATAAGGCCGTGGGTTCGTTCCCCAGTGATGCCCACAAATCTTCGTGTAAATTGTTTTATTGCTGCTGCTCAATATCAGTAAAGGAAAGCAACGCAACTTCGAACTAATCCTTCGAGGACATGTGTTATTCACTAACTTGCACTTGGCCAGCGTGTGTGGATTAAGCTCAAAAGTTTCTCAACTCGTAAAATTGTTGAGACGAGATCTGTGCACAGCAATGAGGCACTAAAAAGGGTGAAAATGAACTAGAAGCACTTAATAGGGGAAGGAAGGAACTTGCTAATTTTTTTTATACTTATACTTTTTTATACGACGTTTGAAAATGAATTGTAACACCCCTCCCTCCGTGAACAATTCACTTCAACTCTTTTTAGTGCCCCACTGCTGGGCACGGGTCTTCTCTCAGCTATCTTACTAGTTGAGAGAGTTTAGGCCTTAATCCACACACGTTGGCCAAGTGCAAGTTAGTGGATGTCACATATCCTCGAAGGATTAGTTCGAAGTCGAGTTGTTTTCCTTCACTGGTATTGAGCAGCGGCGATGAAACAATACACACAAAGGTGTGTGGGCACGACTGGGATTCGAACCCACGACCTTATATTTCTAAGGCGGGGCCCGTACCACTGCGCCACCGCTGCTCATGCCATGATCAATACGACTCTATATTTTTCCGACTAGAAACAGCAGTTATAGACAAACGGCGCGGGAGAATACTGGGCTAGTGCCCATCTTATCAAACAGAGGCTATCTCTAATGCCCAAGTGCCCATCTTATCAAACAGAGGCTATCTCTAATGCCCAAGTGCCCATCTTATCAAACAGAGGCTATCTCTAATGCCCAAGTGCCCATCTTATCAAAGTGTGTATCTGTGTAGTGTAGACAAAACAAAAGTCTACAAAACACAAGAGGTACAAAGTACGCATATTACCCCAAGGCGTAGGCAGAGGGAATGTCACCCATATTTTCTCGGTTATATTAACGTCTCATACGTCATAGAGAGCGAGCATATTGCCTTTCAACGGGATCAATTCCAAACTCCGAGCTGCTACTAAAATCTTTTAGCTTGACATGGGAATTGATCCCGGATCTTCGAGCTTACCAATCACCGCAACAGTTGTGTGAAACTATGAAGAGATATAACTATTATTCAATCTCATTTGTAACACGAGTACCGGGGTATAGAGAGAGCTGGTAGACACATGCCGAGTTGTCGGGTTATCGGCAAGTATGGTTGACTGCCTAATTAGTCGGTAATTAGGTTGTTAAGGTCGCTATAACTGTAAACACAGCTAAGCTTACCTAGTTCTAATAATATACACAACCCATGACTATTTTTTTTTTTTTTTTTTTTTTATTCTATAATAGGTTTGCGCTTGACCACAACTTGCCTGATCTGAAGCAATGTTGCAGTCTATGATGGAACGCGCCTACCTAATAAATACCGATTCACTCGTGACTTGAAGACAGGTAGATTATAGCTATCGGGAAACAGAGATGCCGGCAACGAATTCCACAACTTGGCGGTTCGCACAATAAAAGTGGAAGCAAAGCGCTTTGTGCGTGCCCGTGGAATTTCCACCATATAACGGTGGCGCATAGCCGTACCTCTACTTGTACGATGGAAGAATGGGGATGGGGGAATAAGATTGTGTAATTCCAACGCACACTCTCCGAAGTGTATCCGATAAAAGACCGAAAGACTAGCAACTATGCGGCGATGCTCGAGGCTCTGCAACTTAGCCTTGATGAGGGACTCGTTGCCAATAAGCCTCTTAGCTCGCCTTTCAATAGACTCCAACGCCTCGAGTTGGTATTTAGCTGACCCATCCCAAAGATGCGAGCAGTACTCCATGCAGGAACGAACTTGTGCTTGATATAGTTCGAGCATTTGTTTCGGTGTGAAGTACTGACGCACCTTCGCGAGGACACCTAGTTTTTTGGCAGCTAGTTGAGCCTTGGACTCAATATACGGGCCAAAATTGAGGGTCGAAGTCATATTGACGCCAAGAAGCTCCAGATGGTCTGTAATTGGCACGGACACACCTCGAAAAGTGGGAGCCAATAGAAATGGCCTTTTTTTGGCGGAAAATAGGCACGCCTGGGTTTTAGCAGCGTTGAACTTGACTAGATTGGCGTCGCCCCAATCGGAGACAGCCTTGAGAGACAAGTTCAAGCGCTCAACCATGGCTACTCTATGGGACTGAATCTCAGCCGCACTGGCACGGGGACTGGACATATAACTCTCTACAACTGTGCTGTCGTCTGCATACCCAAAGGTACCGGGTTTAAGCAGATCGTTAATATGCAGCAGAAAAAGAGTCGCAGAGAGCACTGAACCCTGAGGAACACCGGCATTAATATCCATTTGATCGGAAGAGCAGCCATCAATGACCACTCGGATTGATCTATTCCTCAAGAAGTCCGATATCCAATCGCAGAAACCAGTGGGCAAGCCGTAAGAAGGAAGCTTACTAATAAGACCATCATGCCAAACCCTGTCAAAGGCCTTGGAGATATCAAGAGAAACAGCAAGTGCTTCTCCGTACCTCTCCAAGGCCTCATTCCAGATGTATGTGGCGTACGCTAAAAGATCCCCAGTCGACCGATTCTGGCGGAATCCATACTGTCGGTCGCTGAGGAGATCATTGGCTTCTAGGTACGCCAGGAGCCTGCGATTAACAACACGCTCCATGCTCTTACAGAGTATGGAGGTGACCGAAATAGGCCTATAGTTGGCAGGATCGGCACGACTGCCTTTTTTGGGCACGGGCTGCACGTTAGCAAGCTTCCAAGATGTCGGCACTTGACCAGTCCCTAGAGATAGCCTAAAGAGGCGTGTCAATACAGGAGACAACTCAGGCGCACAAGTCCTCAACACTATGGCTGGAATACCATCAGGTCCACTGGCTTTGTTCACGTCAAGATTGCGTAGCGTATTGCGGACCTCCGTTTGGCGTATGCGAATTTCCGACATATGAGTCGTACTGCCAAGTGTAGCAGGAGGTACCGCGCTACCAGCATCTAGACGTGAAGCCTCTGCAAATAAAGAAGCAAACAAATTTGCTTTATCCTCAGCAGTGTGAGCCAGTGTTCCATCAGGTTTCTGTAGTGGAGGCAGTGAGGGGCGGCAGAAGTTCGCCTCGACCGATTTAGCTAGGGACCAAAACGCTTTACTACCCGCTGGATACGAAGCAAGTTTGTTCCCTATACGGCTAATATGGTCAAAGCGAGCCCTCTGCATCACTTTTTTGCAGGACTTGGCAGCCCTGTTGAAGGCTCTCTTCTTTTGGCGTATGTCCCTGGCATTGTGGTGTCGAGCATCAACCCAAGCTAGATAGGCCACATGTTTTTGCATCTCTGCGCGTCTACATTGTGGCCCAAACCATGGGCGAGCTTGGCTTGACTGCGGTACGTCCGAGTATGGAATGAAATACTCCATAGCCTGACGCAGCACATCAGCCACGGCTTCTGCACAGGTAGAGGGATCACCAGAAGAGAAGCATACGGGCTGCCACGGATAAGATGCAAAGAAGGACCGCATTTCATCCCAGTCTGCTGACTTGTACCGCCACATTCGCCGATTTCTTCTAGGGCTGGGGTCTGGCGGGGAGTAGACGGATACTGATTTGACCAGACAGTGGTCTGATTTACCCAGAGGTGAAGAGATTGATACTGAGTAACTGTCTGGATCAGTCGTCAGCAGAAGGTCCAAGCAATAGGGTGTGTGCGAGTCAACATCTGGTACCCGTGTGGCACCACGGACTAGCTGGGTGAGATTCAATGCCAAGGCCAGCTTCCGCGTTTCTCTACCTGCATGGTCAGTGTCTAGGTAGGGGAAGAGCCACTCTTGATGGTGAGCATTGAAATCACCCAGCAGAACCAATTGTGCAGAGGGGTACATTTGTTGAGCCGCTTCAGCCGCCTCACTGAGGTATTCGGTGAGCCTGGTTGTCTCCTGATCTCCGCTGTGCGAGCGATAGACACAGGCATAAAGAATTTTCTCTATGCCTGTATCCACCATCACCCAAAGAGCAGAGAATCTGCGGTCTTCGAGGTTCCGGAGACGCCGGCAGCATATGTCGTCCCGGGCGTACAAACACACTCCCGCGTGAGGTTTAAAATTGTGTTCCAGTGTGTACCCCGGGTACGACAAGTACGCCACGTCTGACGGGCTACCTATTTGCGTCTCCGTTAGGAACAAGAGTGACGGCTTATCGGTCTCTAGATGGTAGTGGACTGGCACGAGATTAGAGTGCAAACCCCGAATATTTGCGAGGTGCACTTTTAAAGAAAGGGAGTGCAGCCGCTGTTTAGGCACATTTCTCTTATTCTTTGTCATATATGATGCGAGTGAAATACGGTAGAGGGTGGAAGTGGAATGAGGCTACATATGGCTAACCAGCAGACACACACTCCACAGCAACACCAATGGGTAACTGGCATGGAGACCGCGGGGACGCCCGAGCCCCCCCGCGGATGTCCATCGGGCCCTTTCATCCGGTCGCCAACCGGCACGATGGCGCATCCCGGGATTTTTCGCAAGTTGGCGGGACAGCCTTTCATGAGTGGCTAACTCACTACTTGGGTCCCCTACTAACTGCGGTCGGCCAGCGGTGCACCGTGCCTCGGATCCCGCTACCCTCCAAGACCAGTTACCCGATGCTACTATAAACGTGCGAGTCCAGAGCAGTGAGACCATAGGGTAGCAACTGTTCCGACCCACCCTCTCATTATGGTGTCACCAAACATCGCACCGGAACACGGCCAGGCCGCTTGGCGGCGCGGCTTTGTCTGGTGGGTGGTCACTAACCACGGCCAAAACCTACCACCAGTTAGTTGTCACCTGATTTGCACCACCCGGGGACCACGTGTGGGGATTTAGATTAAAGGTACTCTCCCACGGACGAGGGTGACTCAGCCCCCAAAACTAGATAACTCAACGGCTGTTCAGAGGTGAATATTACCTACACGTATTGGGAGTTGATTCACTTTCAATATTAATCCGCGTGGTCCCTTGTTGGTTGGTGCATATGTCGTGTAGTTTCAGCCGTGGTCTGATCACTCACAAGACAGCACCACGCGCTGCCAAGCGGTTCTATCGTGTTCCGGTGCGATGTCTAGTGACACTATTTGGAAGAGTTTCCCGTCCATAGAAGCACGTGTAAAGGCCAAGTTATTTGAAACCAAGTCGATTCTTGGAACACCTAATCACTGAACACCGTGTCTCGGAATTGGTCTATTCTATTGGTCTAGATCCGGGATCAATTCTCATGTCAAGCAAAAATTGCTCCCGGATCTTCAAGTTTACTACTGGATCACCGCAACAGTTTTGTGTGAAACTAGTAGTCTAAGAGACAGTGTTCCCCAGACTTACGGTATAGTAGTAAACTCTATATTAATGCTAGTTATACTAATTCATCTGCCGTAGATCAAATGGGGGTTCACTATTACCATAGAAGGTTTCTTTAAGCGTGCCTTGAAGTCGAAAAGCATGAAAATCGACTTTCAAAACGTGTTCGCAGCATGTCTGCCGTTCTGCTATCTCATAATACTTATTTATAATATTATATATATTTTATTATAGTAAACCTTAACGGCAGTCTTGTTACGGTACCTTTTCCAAAATTTCATAAAATTTACGTTAGCAAAGCTAAAAATTATATTTGTTATTTATATCATTACTAGTTTTCCGCCCGCAGCTTCGCCCGCGGATGTCGGTTATCGCGCTAAACCATTAATCTCTTTTTTCGCAGTTGGATAAAACTATCCTTTCCCGGGTCTCGAACTATCTCCATACAAAATTAGTTCAGTAGTGTAAGCATTTAAGCAACATTTTGAAATCGGCAAGCACCCATAGGTATATCCATAAATCTATAGGGGTTTCTTAAAAAATACTACGTCTCTTAGACCATGATTATTGTAAGTTTTTCATTCAATATTTAAGAAGAAATAAAATTTAAATTTCGAATTCTAATAATCGGTCTGAGTAATCAAACGTCATTGTGTCAAAATAAAAAGTAATTTAGCTAAAAAGCACGAAGGAGTATTGATATCAACTTTGAAGAAAATCACACTCAGAATAATTTCGCAGGCTTCTCCCGCGTAATATTAGGATAAAAATAAAAAAAATTGGAAAAATAAAAAACACGTGTTTCAATATTTGTTTTAAGCTTTATGTATACCGAATTTGAAGTGAATCGGACCAAGGAATAAACAGTTCTGCAATATTTAGTATTTCCAAAAAAACTCATTTTACACTCCCCCTGGGGGTAGTTTTAGGAAAATAAAAAACACGTGTTTCATGATTTCTTTTAAGGTTTATGTGTGCCGAATTTGGAGTGAATCGGACTTGAGACTAAACAGATCCAGAGAAACTTTAATTTTTACCATTAAAACTCATTTTCTACACCCATGGGGGTAATTATGGAAAAATAAAAAACCCGTATCTCATTATTTGTCTTAAGGTTTATGTGTACCGAATTTTAAATGAATAGGACCAAGGAATAAAAAGTTGCATACAAACTTCACCCCTCTATTTAACCCTCTTGGGGGATGATTTTTGGAAATATTATTAGCCTATGTCCTATTCTAGGGTATAAATTACCTACGTTTCAAAGTTCATTAACATTGGTTGAGCGGTTATGGAGATACGTGGTAACAAACCTTCACACACACACACTTACTTTCGCATTTATAATATTAGTAAGATAAGATAAGATTATAAATATATATTTACAAGTACAGACCCATAGGTCGGTTCTGACATGCGGGCAGACCACACGATACTTTCGCAGTCGTGCTATTGAAGTTGTATGATTTTGATTATCTCACTCGGCATTTCGCAAGGAAATGCTTATTTCAGCAAAGCTGCAATGTATATATGTTTTTTTGCATCATTATTAAACATGTTTATCTAAAAACCCAGACAGATAGGTCGGTCCTAAAATGCAGACAGACTACATACACGATATTGACTTTTGACTACAACTTCTGAACGATAATCATTCGTAATCACGAGTGAATCGATTCCCTGGCTAAGCGCGTTCCATCATAGACCACATCATTGCTTATCAAAAATACCTACCCGTAGCAAAAGCAGTAAGCCTGTTGTAATCTAGCTGCCTATAATATGGCTGCCTATAATATGGCTATTCCATCGCTTCTGTTTCCCGAACCCATAGAAGCACGTGTAAAGCAAAAGTTATTTGAAACCAAGTCGATTCTTGGAACACCTAATTACTGAACACCGTGTCTTGGAATTGGTCTACACGAATTTGATCTATAACAGTCTAAATATATAAAAATCAATTGCTGCTCGTTAGTCTCGCTAAAATTCGAGAACGGCTGAACGGATTTATCTTATCTTGGTTTTGAAATGTTCGTGGAGGTCTAGGGAAGGTTTAAAAGGTGAGAAAAATTCGAATAATTGCCGAGAAAACCCTAAAAACAGCAGTCGATTGAGGCAGTACGATGTCGGCCGGGTCAGTTAGTCTGAATATAAAAATGAAGAAACTGACTGACTCACATGTCAACGCACAGTCCAAACTCTCTGTCCAGACTCCAAATTTAGCACATAGCTTCTGTCTCCTATACCCTCCGTCCGTACACCCTACACGGAACCAATGATGTGTTGTGGTGTGGTGTAAGAAATCATTTGGGTACCACGCGGACGAAGCCGCGGGAGGAAGCTAGTTGATTAAAAACATTGAAAGAAATCCCCAAAGCTTATGGAACAGATTAAAATCATAAAAACCTACTATTTAAGATTTTACATCTAAAATTTAAAATATACCGCGATAAAATCCGTTATAAAGTAATTTTATTTCAATGTGTGATAGTCGCGAAAATCTGAGAAAATTAAGAAGACTTGTATACAGATATACACACATTACACACGTTAAAATAGCACTCCTCTAAACATGTGGTTACTAAGGGGGCGTCCGTAAATTACGTGAGGTGTTTAAGGGGGGGAGGGGGTCGAGTCAAATCTCATTTAATCTTACGTTGGAGAGAGGGGGGGGGGGGGGGGGTCTCGGCAAATATCACACAATTTTTTTTCTAAAAAAAAATTGGCATTAAAAGCACGAAGCAAATTTGTTTTTTTTCTTTTTACAATAACAATCCAACGAGTTTACGTAATAAACTCCCATTTTGAAAAATGTCACGTGAGCTTGGGGGATGGGGGAGGGGGTTGAATAAAATCTCACGACATCTCACCAGGGGGGAAGGAGGGGCAGAAAATTAAAAAAAACACCTTCCGTAATTTATGGACGCCCCCTAAGGTAATCAGATTAATTTGAATATTATTGCCATTTCTCTGAATTCCAAACTACCTACGAAGTATTTCAAAGGACTCGTGACATCCATCAACCCGCACTAGGCTAACGTATATGGATTAAGGACCAGCAGTGGGAAAGTACTTCTGTGTAAAATCCTTACATTTTTAAGGTAGGTAGGTTTATTAAATTTATGCTTTATTGCCAATGGAAACCGAAACAATAATAATAATATCATTAAATTTTCTAAATTTAACTACTAACCGTACCTAGTCTATAATTACAATATTACTTACAAATTGATTGTGTTGTCCGAAAAGAAAGAAATTTGGATTTGAATTTAAACCAAAAGAGTCAAAACACATGCGTTGCGGCGCCGCACCGCAAGAATCGGCAGCGCAACGCTCGTACTGCTAGTACATGTACATATTGTTCTATGTAGAGGCGAGCGGCACTGCCGATTCTTGCGTTGCAGCGCCGCAACGGAGTATGTGTTTTGGCTCAAAATGCTAAGTACCTGCAATTTCAGCCAGTACGCCACGCATATGTTACATCATAAATATTTATGTAAGTATGTTATACCCATTTGGTACGGTAATCAATATATTAAAAAGTGCAACGATAGTGCACGTCCGAAGTTCACGCTTAATCTGAGCATCAATAGGTCAGATTTAATACATATTAAAATATCATGCTACATTACCAATACCTTGAAATAAAACTACTTTTTAACGGAGTTTATCGCGGTTTATTTTAGATTTTAGATCCCGACGTTTCAAAGTCTTTTCAGACTTCATGTTCAGGGGTGAAAAGACTTTGAAACGTCGGGATCTAAAATCTAAAATAAACCGCGATAAAATCCGTTAAAAAGTAGTTTTATTTCAATGTGTGATATTTGCGTAAATCTAAGACAATACTAACCAACACCTATTTTATAGAGGAAGTCTTTGGATATTCTTTTTGGATGCTCACTGATTACCTGCACATCTGTGTGTGACTTGTTTCAACACCGCTGCTTAATATCGGCGAAGGAAAACATGTTGAGGAAACCGGCATGTCTAAGAAATAATCATTCGACGACATGTGACATCCACTAAACCGCACTTGTTTTTGGAAGTAGGGTCTACAGCTGTCGGTGTTTTTAATATTTACTTCAACCCCTTTTTAGTGACCCACTGCTGGGCGCGGGTCTTCTCTCAACTATCTTATGAGTTGAGATAGTTTAATAATCTTAATCCACACACGCTGGCCAAGTGCGAGTTGGTGGATGTCACATGTCCTCGAATGATTAGTTCTTAGACATGCCGGTTTCCTCTCGATGTTTTCCTTCACCGTTATTGAGCAGCGGATATGAAACAATTCACACAAAGATGTGTGGGCACGACCAGGATTCGAACCTGCGACCTTATATTTCTAAGGCGAGGCCCGTACCAATTCGCCACCGCTTTTCCTATGCAGCTTTGACACTATTCCTATTAAACGTGTAATTTATTAGAATTGTTTATATCAGACTACACGTGGATGTCTAGATAGTAGTGATCATGCCCTCTGCACACGAGCGGGGCAAGGTTGGCAACAACTACTGAGTAATTTAGAGGTGCGGATACACGTGGGGCTGGTTATATTGATTGTGACAGGAGACAATTGCTGGGTATGTCACATCAGCCAAGTAGTGGAGTGGAGTGTGGAAAGCGACTGTAGCTTCAATTTTATTAGAAAACTAACGGACCCCGCAGACGTCGTCCTGCCCGGTAAAGCAGTGTCACCTGCCGGGTCTGAACACAGAATATGGCCTATAAGATTTCATAAAAATCGGTCAAGCTGTTTCGGATATTTTTTAATTTTTCTGCGTAAAAACCATCCTCGCACTTCAAGGAATATTCTAAAAAAAGAATTAGCCAAATCGGTTCAGCCGTTCTCGAGTTATGCGCTTACCAACACATTTTGCGATTCATTTTTATATTATAGATTGAGTACATACATATAGGGTGGGGTGGAAGAGACAGCCCTCCACAAACTGAGAGGGTGCATTTAGCTCCATATTTATAACATTTTTTGATTAAAAGAGAATGCTAATTTTGCTCTATTTCAACTTACAATTACTACTCTTTAGGCAGAACACGATTTGAATGAAAGACAGCTAAAGTTAAACATCCATCAATGCATTAGTTTATGGGACTATGTGTGATATGACATGGCGTGAGTGCGCTTGGTGGTAAGGTACTACCCCATGGTGGAAAACATCGTGAGGAAACCGGCATGTCTAAGAACAAATCCTTCGAGGACATGTGACATCCACCGACCCGCACTTGGCCAGTGTGTGTGGATTAAGGTTTAAACTCTCTCACCCGTACTCAGCAGTGGGACACTGAAAAGGTTGAAGTGAAATGAATAGGAAGCCGGTGGGAATCGTGGTTATATGGTGTCATCATGGTGTACACACATGTTTACACAATACCAACAATTCAGGATATTTCACATGAATCATTCGAATAAATCAATCATAATATTGTTGTGTCTTCCAATAAGTGGGTGATGGCTGCGACCTGAATGATATAATTATGTGATTTATAATATTATCAACACAAAATCAAACGGTCATTGCATGTTAATTAAAACAAACAAATATGTAATACCAAATGGTATAGGCAGGGATTAATATCAATCAAGTTTATTTAAATATTATTTATTGTGCTAAGTTCACATACTCAAAAATAATGGCATAATGAAAAGTTGTTATTATTTCATAAAAAAAATAGCCTTTAGTTTTTTTTTTATCATATTATTTTGTAACAGAAAAACTTTTTATTGCGGTTTTTAAAAATAGAGAAGTTATTAGGAACTAGTATTAAAGTAAATAAGTTTCTTTTATTATACTGTACTCTAAGATATTAATTGTAACTACTTACTATATGAATAAACTTTACTTTACTTTTACTTTACTTTACTTTATTATAATTATTTACTACTTTGCACTTTAGTGATTATTAAAACACAGCGGCCGCCCGCGATTTCGTCCGCGTGGATTTTGGTTTTTTTCGCAATAAAAGGTAACCTATGTTCTTTCTTAGGGTCTAAAGATTGTCTGTGCCAGGTTTCATAAAAATCGGTTGAGAGGTTTAAGCGGGAAAGCGTAACAGACAGACAGACAGAGTTACTTTCGCATTTATAACATTAGTAGGGATTGTGTGCCTTATAAGCCTGAAACACAGGGCAACCTAGTTCAGGCAAATGTATTAGACTTTACCTATTGTGAAAAAACCTGTAGTCTAAGATATTAATTGTAACTACTTACTATACGAATAAACTTTACTATTACTTTTTACTTTACTTTTATACATACTCGTACATTTCCCTCGCCGTAAATGACTGCGACACAGTCTACGACTAATGTACCTAGTCATTTTCGTACACATTAAATCTATATATTTAAAAATCAATGCCACTTTTCGTTGTAATTTTATTTTGCACAAAATCGGTCGATCGGTTCTTTATTTATTACATTTTTTGTAAATTGTTGAGTGGGCTAAAGCTACCGGGGCGAAGCTGGGGCGGGCCGCTAGTTGTTTATAACTTTTATGTTCCACTAAAGATTTTATTTATTATTTATCGTCATTTTTGTCTGTTAATCTGTGAAACACAAGGTCGCTAAGAACAATTAAGTAGTGGTATATTATTGTTTAGATATGACAGGACATTGATGACGTAGTCACGTAGTAACTACTTATTAATTTTATAGTATTTTAAAGATAAAAGCTACACGAGTAAACTATTTAGATATAAATAAATAGAGCCCATCTATGTACTTTACAAACTGTTAAATAAAATTGTAACACAATAAAAATCTTCAAATCATCGCATTCTAGTAATTTTGACAACCGCTGTCAGATACGCTTGCGTCAAGTTTGCGTCACGCGAGCGCTTTAACGTTCATAATATAAATATGACAATTAAAAGAATGCCATTTTACACTAAGACGTGAACGTAATTGCAACTGCACCGCAACTAGATCGGCGCGTCAAGAAATTACATGAATTAGCCTACAGGTGTCCTAACCTGGCTTGAATCCCGTACGAATATAAGCAGAAGTACGAGGAGTTGGCAAGTTGATGATGATTGTCCACATCTCTACAGGTAACTTCTACTTATGACGGACAAGGCACCGATTCCGAATAAAGAAATGTCGAAAAAAAGGGGATGTCATTGGAAAACAAAATAAATCGCCATTTTGTTCGACAAATGTCTATTAGTGCCCTAGTATATAGCTTTTAGTGTTTGCTGCGATAGATGGAAAGACTATTTCTGACATATTAGTAATCCAAAGATAGACAAAACATCGCCAGACATAACAAGATCAGAAATGTCTTTGCGCTATGAATAGTGGGAAAATGAAAATTCTAGTCTATTAGTGTATCACCAAACAAAATATTAAACACAAGGACTATGCTGGGGAACTTTAACACTACATATTTTATCTATTCATGAAATAAGCAGAGGGCAAAAAACTAAAATATTTTTTTTTCAAATTCAAATGGACTATGGCTTCAAGACATTGACTAACGACTGATTCAGCTGTAGGAGCTCGTATCTGTTTTTATGTACAGACTTAATGACGTATTGAGATGGTAAAATCCGAAAAAAAAGGCCGAAATATGTAGTCAAGTGATTTGTGACAGCTATAACGTCAACGCTACACTTTTTATCCACTATCGCCGGTTACCTTGGCGGATTGTAATTAACCTATGACCTAATCGATACTCCACATAAAAAGAGTACCTAGTGATAGTTTGTGATAGTATGTAATTAATGACTTCATTAAATTTCTCTTGTCCTTTTTATGAAAAATTATTTGTAATATTTTTTATTACTAAACACACAAAAAGTCGTGGTCCGTGGACCACTGATTGTCGACTGTATCTGTTTTTTTTTCTTTGTTCTCAGTGTGCTATGTGCTGTATTTTTGACATTTTATACATCAGATTATTTTTGTATTGCTACATAAGTGGCAGAATATAGAGGCACTTACTATAATTTGTACCACCTTAAATGTACCTATTATTCACAAAATAAATGAATTTGAATTATGTTAGGTTGTTAATTTGTTTCATTTTTCATTGTCATTCCAAGTCTATTCTAAAGCTGGTTGGTATTTTCTTCTTTATTCAGGTAAACAATTGAAGACTCTGTTATTTATAAAGTGTACACAATATTATTTTACACAGATAAGGGGCTAATATACCTCCTTGCAGAAGCCCTGTGGCCCTTTATTTTATTTTATATTATTGGTTACCCGTTTAAAATCAGAACAATGAACTACAGTAGAAATTGTAGAAAAAAATGTTATAGGCCAATAAAAGTTCAAGCATAGTCATATAAGTCGGTGTGTCTAAGGCAACCACGTGTTAAATCTTATCAAACGCTTGATATAATTCTTAAGTACAACTCGCGCGAAAACGGCGTTTATCTTGCTGCATTGTTCCGTGTAGTAACATCAGGGGTCGCGACACGTTATGCAAGCTTATCTTAAACTATATTTTTCCTGCGCATAATTAATCAATAACTACTGATTCGATATCATTATCACGAGTGCAATGCAGTTGTCAAATATAAAGATTGCCACACAACGACGTGATATCGACGACATTATCTATTATTATTTTAATTTGTCATATTATTATTAGTTAATCTATGTGTGTACATATTAAAAATCTCTTTCAACGATTCCAATTTTTTTCCTTGTCACACGAAAGCTCGAAAATTGTCCTATTATCCAAGAAATGATCATTAAAGTATAATGGATTGGATGAATCAAGAAACTTGTTGTGTCCAACACTTTTTCTGCTATGATAATGATGTTTAGATGATAAACTGGTATAAAATTGTTACTTTGTATATTGGAACACGCGGAGCTCTTGCTGTCTGAGCGTGCACTCAACTAAAAGTGCTTACTAGTAAAACACAATAATTTCTAAGTAAATGTGTAAATGTGTTGGTTCAAACAAAATGTTCCGTTTAAACGGAACAAAATTCTTTAGTTCGTGAATTTTGAACATTTCGTGAACTAATATTAGTTCTGTCATAATATTTTTAGGTATTTATAGCAAGACTTCACTGTTTATGATGTACTAGCTTCCGCCAGCGGTTTCGCCCGCGAAATTGGTCTCACTAATCTTGTTACTCCATACAAACTTTGGAACCCCGTTTCACCCCCTTAAAGGGTGAGTTTTGAAAAATCCTTTCTTAGTGCACCACTAGACCCCATAAGGAACCTCTGTGCCAAATTTGGAGTCTACACACCCAGCGGTTTGGGCTCTGCGTTGATATGTCAGTCAGTCAGTTTTTTATTTTGTTTTATTTCTTTGAAAATGTAATTAAAAGTCTAATAAATTAACACTTAATGTGTACAGGCTGAATAAATACTACATATTACATAAAGATATAAATATGAGAAGATAAACTTTTTTTAGGTCATTACGTTATATTCCTGACCTCGATACGAGCGCAGTGTGAACGCGATGAATTTTACACGTGTCTCGATCATCGATAGTTATCGCCGGAATCTATTCGGATTGGCTTACTGACACGACATTGACATCTAGAGATAATGCAATGTTTTGACAACACAGTAACAGGTCTCATATGATGTTATCTAGTTAGAGCATTAGGTAAAAAGAGGTTTTATTATTATCAGTTATCTTTGATAATGATGATTCATAGAATAATGAAACAATACTGTGGTAGCAATAGTAAAGATAGAGTTCTATTTTTAGAGTTACGAGTAATATTCTGATCTACTACAGTCCATCAAATCTAAGAAGTACCGTTTGACAGTTCTAAACGTACTACATTTAGAATTTTATTTTTTGTATAAAAATTGTTTATGTTATGTTAAAATATAAAAATAGCTTCATAATTCAATTATTTTACAGGAAAGCTAATAAAAATAGTGTGAATTACGCCTCTTTATAGCTAATTTAATAAAAAACAGTGAAACGTCAAACGGTACTTCTTAGATTTGATGGACTGTAATAGTGATTTTTACCCCCTAGCAGATTTTTTAACACTAGATTAGATTTCAAATCTCCGAATATTTTGTCTATACCCTGAGAGGGTATAGAAAAAATATTCGGAGATTTTCACCCTAATTTTCTAAAGGTCACCTAACTCACTTTACGTATTGTAAAGGGAAGCCCCACGTTCAGAACCAATGATGTATGCATGAAGTGTGTTTAACAAACAAGAGAAGCGAAGGATAATTTGTGAAGTTTCACGAACCGTAAGGGGAAAAGAAAACATTTCTTATGAATACAAATTTTACATATTTACAGTTGTGGGTAAGTGAATTAATTAATTAATAATTAAAACACCAAAGACAAGATTTCTGTGTGATGTGTGTGACTGTGTGTGAGCTTGGACATGCTCTGAACAGGAAATCCCTAAGATAGGTAATTAATTTTTTGGACGTAGATACCTTGCTGTGCTAGATCTTGTAGGTATACATAGTTATTTATATTTTACTCGGTTAATGTCAGTTACAATAACCAATGATCAGTTATTAGATAGCGAAACCATTCGTTACCAACTTACCGTTTGTATGTACAGAACACGTAGAAGAATGGAGATGAAATTTTGTTTTAACCAGTACCGTCGTGTGACATAATATTTTTTAGATAATAATTAGTTTATTAAAAAGAGTAACCGGGTATGTGAAGAACGCTTTGCGACTTAAGATACACGTCCATTAGTCCGCGCCGGACGCACCGCACGTACGACACGATGCGCGCACAAAATCGGTCATTAAAATCTGAAATACCTCTTAGAAATAGTACGGAACGCTTAAGTGCGGGTCCGACTCGCACTTTACCGGTTCTTAATGACTTAGGAACCGGGCAATAGTGTCTAGTGGTATCAATGTTTTACGGCCAAGGACACGTCGCTTTACGACGCAGCGGCACGTGTATAGTAAAAGAAGTCTGTTCGGACGAAGAACTCTATTTATTGCAAATGTTCCGATGAACAAAGCGATATTTTGTTAATAAAGATTTAGTATTAATAAAGGCGTATAAAATTGTCGTGTCTGATATAGGGTCATTGACCGTTAATATTGAAAATGTAATGTGGGTACTATAAATCTTTTTACATTTTATTTTTTACTAGCTGCCCGTCGTCAATCTCGAAGCTCTTAACGGCGCCTCACCGCTGTCGATCCTGGCTTACAGGAGCACCATTTGTGGGATGGCGGTGCCGCCGCGCCGCGCCGTGGTGGTTTAACTAGCTGCCCGCTCCAGCTTCACCAGGGTGGTAAAGATCCCGATTTACAAATTCTTCTAGATTTAATTTAAAAATTAACTGCCAAGTTGTGGAATTCGCTGCCGGCATCTATGTTTGCCGATACCTATAATCTGCCGGTCTTCAAGTCACGAGTGAATCGGTATTTGCTGGGTAAGCGCGTTCTATCGTAGACTGCATCATTGCTTCACATCAGGCAAGTTGTGGTCAAGCGCTAGCCTATTTTAGGATTATAAAAAACGAAGCTGGCTGATAGAAAACCGCCTACGAGACTCGTTTACGGAGATAGCTGATAAATAAAATAACATAAAATAATAATAAGTTTATTGAATGTAAATGAATCATATACACCGCCTAATTACAATATTAAGTTTTTATAATTCTTCGATAGGCCGGCGCTTGACTACAACTCGCCTGATGTTAAGTAATGATGCAGTCTACGATGGAACGCGCCAGCCCAGTATACCGATTCACTCGTGGTTACGAATGATTATCGGTTTGAAGGTGGCAGTGGAGTGAGCCTCCTTGAGGTTAACCTTAAAGAGCAGCAATTCTGACCCACCCCTGCATGGTGTCACCCTTTCCTGCCCCAATCTACAAAAAATAAACTAAATAAGCATCAACCCTTTTCTGTCCCACTCCTGCACGGGTCTTCTCTCAACTATCATAACAGTTGAGAGTTTTTAGACCTTAATTTACACACATAGGCCAAGTGCGGGTTGGATGGATGCCACCTGTCTTCGAATGATTAGTTCTTAGACATGCCGGTTTCCTCACGATGTATTTCTTCACTAATATTGAGCAGCTGCGATGAAACATTACACACAAAGATGTAATTAATTGATGAAAATGTAATAAAATTAATTAATATTCATTGTTGTTGTTGAACGTGATTATGTGTCGCACTATCTCCTAAATCAATGACAACCGGTTACACACGTCTTTCATATAGAATATCTGTTAAAATCTTAGGCGCGTGTAAACATGCGCGTGCGCCGATATCCGCGATTTAATTATGCATACCAGGAAGTAGATATTACATATTATATCAGATGAAATGAAACTTTAATACCACGGAACAAGATGTGAATCAAATGCCGGTCATCAATGCATCAGACGATTCGATACTTGTTTTTCACGTCACAGGTCGTGGGTTCGATTCCCACCCAAGTCAGATATTTGATTCAAGAACACGTTTGTTTGTCAAGAATTTACAAAAAAAAAAGAAGCAAAATAAGGTCGCGGGTTCGAATCCTGGTCGTGCCTACACATTTTTGTGTGAATTGTTTCATCTCCGCTGCTCAATATCGGTGAAGGAAAACATCGTGAAGAAACCGGCATGTCTAAGAACGAATCATTCGAGGATATGTGACATCCACTAACCCGCACTTGGCCAGCGTATGTGGATTTAGGCCTAAACTCTTTCAACTGATAAGATAGTTGAGAGAGTACCTGTGCCCAGTAGTGGGACACTGAAAAGGGGTTGAAGTGAAGTGACCAACATAGTTTAGGTATCCCAAATCCCGAGTCCCTTCACGGCACCGCTGTTAATACTGCCTTGCAGGAGCAGCTGAAGCGATATAAAAAGGATAGATAGGTACATGCTTTTTATACTAATAAAGATCATAAGGAAAACCTTTACTATTTGATATTATCAATCTACCTATAAGTTAATGAGATTATACTGTGGTAAAAGAAAAAGAAGAGAAAAAAAACAATAAATGCACTTCCCTTGCAAATACGAACACAGAGTAAATCTTTACAGAGAGAATATTGTAATTAAATTACTAATAAATTAATTATTAATTGAATTACTGCCTCGGTGGTAAGCGTGTTCGCTTAATAACCGCGTAGTTCCGATTTCGATTCCCAGGTCGAGCAAAATTACTTTTCTAGTATATTATTATCACGCTGGCCAAGTGCGGGTTGGTGGACGTCACATGTCCTCGAATGATTAGGTCTTGGACATGCCGGTTGCCTCACGATGTTTTCCTTCAACGATGGAACAATTCACACAAAGATGTGTGGGCACGACTGGGAATCGAACCCGCGACATTATATTTGTAAGGCGAGGCTCTTACCACTGCGTTGTTACTCTATGTAAATCAGTAAGTACAAAGTATCTTTCACTAAATCAGTCTTAGTATTGTCTTAGATTTACGCGAATATCACACATTGATATAAAACTACTTTTAGCTAAACGGTCGGCCTATAGTACTGTAGGTTAGGCAGCCACACACTATAGAACCCGCGATACTAAACTGCGAAGCCGCCGATCAGGGAGCAGTGCTCAAGGGGACCACGAGCTCATGTCGGCGAAGAGCACACAAGCGATGAACGGGTATAACGGGTTGCATCGTGTCGCCTCTTCCTTAAATGAGACACATTGCTTGGTCACACTTACATTTAATTTTGCCACATACACACTTGGTACACAAATATACACTCACAATTTTCGGTTTTGAATACTTGATATCTATGGTTGACTTTTCTTGTCCCATTCGATAACTACCGTCCAGTCACCACTAATTTTTTTATGAATCTGTTTAGGACTTCTAAGAAATAATTAAAACAAAATATATTACCGGTACATATGTTCCAGTTCGTACAAATGTTTTTAAGATTTACGCTTTCAACTTTTGTGACATAATATACCAATAAATAAATGCCTATATGCCTATTTTCGGCAGTTATTTAAATTTATTAATACAAAATTAATTTATTCTAGGAAATTTATATAAAAAAATCAGATAAAACTGGTATATAATTTCAAGGTAGTTTAGTTTGCGCCTATGTTACATAAAAACATAAAAAAAACGGACAAATCCGAGTTTAACTTGCGTGGAGATGGTTCCGTCTACTTTAGACTTCTTAAATAAAAATTTAATATATATTTTTCAAATATTTATTTATTTAATTGTCGCAGCGCGTGACCTATAAACGTAGAAGCTATATTGCTTAAACAGACAGTTAGGTGTCACTTTAGTCACTTGTGATAGCGTAAGGTCTGTCAGTTGTCAAACTTATAATACGTCAACGTCAATCAGGTTGCTTGTCTGTGATAGTTATTGTTACATCAGGGGACAATGTCCATGAGGTTGGTCGGGTGTGCACGTGGTGTGTGCAAATCGAATTTGTCCGCACAAAAAAGAAATCTAATTCTATCCAAACATTTTGTGAATATTTGTGATGAGAAAGGTGCTGTAATCATTGGCTGAGATATTGAATAGCTTTTTGTAGTGTTATTTTGTTTCCCATCGAGATGCATGGGTATTAAGGTGTATCTGGTGTCTGGTAAAGAAAGAAATACATATTTGACAAAGAAAGGACACCCAGAATCAAAATATAAAAAGATACATATGTAAAGAAAAAAAAAAACAAATATAAACAGCTAAAAAGAAAAAAAAGAAAAGCAAAGAGTATCAATGTGACCCTATAATTGTCAAACATAGACATTGCTCAGTAAACGCTGTGAGTACCTGCTAGAGGCGACCCAAATCAGTAATTTTCAGCAATGTCCATATTCCCACAGATCATATTTGTAACTTGTTTAAAATTTCAACTCATTTGGTCGTTTCGAAGCGACGAATTCCGTGGGGGTTCTTACAAGTCTTCCGTTTTACCCTGTTGATCTACAGAACCCTAAACGGCAATGTTTGACAAATTAAATGACGCATAATACCTACGTTGTTAAGTTTAGAAGTGTTGAAATCATTTTTAACCTCCGACAAAAAGAGGATATGTTATACGTTTGACGTTGTTGCCTCGTAACGTTTAAATGGATTAATCGATTTTGATGGGATTTTTTATTTGAATGCTGAAGTGATTGAGATGAATATTACTTAAGTTTTTTTTATCTTAAAATAGGCTTGCGACCACAAATTGCCTGATGTGAAGCAATGATGCAGTCTAAGATGGAACGCGCTTACCCAGTAAATATTCACTCGTGACTTGAAACCTACCTAAATCAGTTTAAATTTAATTTTGATTTAAAGTTTTATGTTATCTGTAGCGAAATATTTTCTCTGTTTCGTAGTATTTACTGTGGTCCAGCGCGATGGATCGATTGTTTATTTCTGAATATTTCAATTTTTGTTGTAGCTAATAATGTAAACCCATTTGATTTAACCGACTTGAACTATAAGGGTTATTGTTAGGACTAATCTTTGTGTGCTGAGCACGACTGTTTGTTCTGTGTCTGGGTGTAATTGTCTATAATATGTATATAGGTATCTAATATATAAAATTTCCATGTCACAATGCTAGTTACCGTACTCCTCCGAAACGGCTTTACCGATTTTTACCAAATTTTATATGCGTATTCAGTAGGTCTGAGAATCGGCTACTATCTTTTTTTCATAACCCTAAGTGATAAGGGTTGTTCACACTTAATTTTATTTTATATTTTTGGACGAAATTTTTTGTTTTATATTTTTGTATAATGTGGCATTAAAAAATACATACAACTCAAAATTTTCACCCTTCTATCACCAACCCTTAGAAGGTGAGAAATACGCGGTACGAAGTTCGCTGGGGCAGCTAGTTTTTTAATAGGTAAATTTTCAATTTTCAAAATGCTAATTTTGTAACGAAATGGTACCATTTAATCATAAACTCTTTTTGTTTCCCTGATATTTAAATATCATTTTTCTTTAAATATCACACATTGAAATATAACAATATTGTAAGGAGTTATATACATTTTAAAATTTTTATGTTTTAGGCTTTTCTAGACTGCTTTGTTACGGTTATTTTTTTGACGTGATAACGTCTTTAAAATCGTTTTAGTCGGGTGACATGTTCAGAAACTTGTGTACTTTGTACCAAAACCTAACGAGCGCGATCGCAGGTATAACGAGAGAGAGACGGGCCGATCTCCCGTCTCATCTCGAGCGCTGCCAGTCATTCCGTGAAACTTGTCACGCGGAATCCTCACGAGCGGAGGCTGGCATAGCGTTCGAGTGAGTGGACCGATCTTCCGTCTCTCTCACTCTAGCGGTAACAATATTAATTCCTTACTTCCCAAAAACTTATATCACCAATAAGACGTTATCACGTAAACATCTCGATCGTAAACCTACTTTACAAACAACCAATTTTTTTATTTATGCAAATCTAAGTATCAACTTTAGATATTAAATAATTGCACGATATCACTTGTAGATGAACTCTCGCCCTAATTAGGTAACATAACAAGTTAAAATCAGTATTTACTTAGGTATTGAAACGCTCGCGAGATTCACACGGACCATATATACGGCTGGTTAAATCTGTAGTGGCCAGTGTAGTTGGTGGCGCCGAGCTAACATGTCTCCTGTGGTCTTCGCTTTGCTATTGCACGGTGAGTTTACGATAGTAATAGGACGTGCAGTTCCAAAAAAAAAAATTAAAAATATTACACTTATTTAAAAACGTTCCAAATTCAAACATTAGCGAAAAAGACGTTAGTTTGACATCTCAGTTAAATTAAAATTGTTTAAAAAATAATATATGTACTCGGAATCAGTGATTTTTATAAATATATAAAATCAGTGTTTTTTTTTTAATTTTTAGGGGATTTTTTTTTGTAAAAGTGTGCGTGATTTTGTTGGTGTAAAAAAATAAATAAGGTATAAAAAAGGATAAAATATCAATACTTCATTTGTGACTGGCACATATGACACGATAATGTATAAAGTCTAAATTATTCCATGACTTTAAAATTATCTGTAAACCAACTTGCGTTCGCAGCTTCGCCCGAATGGTATTAAGTTTCTCAATTTCACCCCGTTTTAGTGAGTTTTGAAAAATCCTTTGTTAGTGCACCCCATGGACCTCATAAGGAACCTACGTGCCAAAGTCTAGATACTCCAGTCTCTAGAGTCAACGGTTTCAGCTGTCAGTCAGTCAACAATCAGTCAATTTCTTAATTTACAAATATTTAAAATTTTCTGATAAAGTGCATTTTGTTTTGTAAAGAAATACTACTTGGTATAACATTATTTTAGATAGGTTATTATTATTTTATTTTATCTTTGGACCTATATTTAAATATTTATTGTTCTTATTTCAAGTTTTGTTATTAAATAAAAAAGAATTATACAAACACATTTGTGCGAAAAACATTACACTTCCTAAGCAGTCATTTACACAAAAAGCTTTACAAATTAATGCAAAATTTCAAAGCATAGCAAAGTTGTATAGGGCTTTTCAGTGGTCCAGCATACTAACTTGTTAGCTAGCGGCAAACCTAGATATTATATTATATACCTAACAAATTATATTAATACCAAACAGTAAAAGCCGTTTAATTACAAACAGAAACGGTAAACAACGGACCTCAGACTACGAACATGTTCTACATCTTGATGGTACAGACAACAGTAACAAGTAAAGAAAGTCCCAGTCCAAGTCCAGTATCATAACAATAATAAAAACATTAAAACAGTTCATAATAAAAATGTTTTTTTTAAATCTTGAATAAATATGGTGTACGAAGAGGTATGACCTACATTTCTGCATAATGCAGTATATCGGGAACATTACATAGTTTAGTGATCACGAATGAATCGGTATATTATGGAAGCGCGTTCCATCGTAAGCCACAACATTGCTTAACATCAGGCAAGTCGTAGCCAAGCGCATACCTTTTAAAAAAAAATCATAAAAAAAAACAATTTTATAACGGATTCTATCGCGGTTTATTCAGACTTCATGTAGTTCTATTTCAATGTGTGATATTCGCGTAAATTTAAGAAAATACTATAAAAAAAATCATTTTTCAACCTCGAACTTCTACTAAGATTTTTCTAAAACAAGAATCCTATATAAATATTCGTTTCTATAAAAGTGAGTACAGTAACCTATTCCCCAAAGCTCGCAAGAGTAACACAGGCAACTCCAAAAATAATCTGCTTCTTGTTAAACATTGTAAAAGACGAACCTGACTCATTGACTTGACATTTCAATGTACAGAACAAACCGCTTGGTCTAGAGACTTCAAATTAGGCACATAGGGACCGTATAAGTCAAAGAGTGGACTATGAAATGTGTCTTCAAAACTCCCTCCCATGGCCTCGATTCTCGCGTTTTAGACATTTATCTCTAACTACCTTTCCACCGCGGCTACGCCCGAGTGAACTACATATCATGCCCAGCAGTGGGATAAAAAGTAGCCATAAATCTCTGTCTATTTGTGAAAGTCGCATGGAAATCCGTTAAGTATTTTTGAGATGACCGCGATGGTGACTTACTGTTTAACCTCCGACGAAAAAGAGAGGTGTTATAAATTTAACGTGTATGTATGTCTGTGTCTGTGTAACCGATTGACCGATTTTGATGCGGTCATTTTTTTAAGCTGAAGTGATCGAGAATAATAATAATTTATAGTTAATAATATAAGTACCTGGATGAATGTGCGTTGTTCGTTTTTTTTTGGAAATTATTTCATAGGGTTCCCATGTATACTTTTTCTCACGTAGTAATAATGTAAACAACATTTTTTTTGTAAATATTTACATACTTAATTTAGATAAATTACACCCAGACATAGAGCAAACAATCACGCTCATCACACAAATTAGTCCTGGGTGGGAATCGAACCTACTACCTCCGGCTTAACAGTCAGGGTCACTAGCCACTACAACAGGCCAGTGGTATAGTTCTTTACGTCATAATCACTAGAAATACTCGGTGAACGTGACGTCACGTGCCACTTTGGCTTATTGTGTCGACTCAATTTTTCTATTACGTAAAATAAAATGAAGTCATCTATCATATTATTGAGACAATATTTTTCACGAGCCTATTAAGTGTGTGACGAGAGTTTCCGTTGCCAGTCAATAACAGCGTGTAAGACCTACCTACTTATTCATAATCATCACCTATTATTGCTAATATAATAAATAATAATCTAATAACAAATAATATAGGCATAATTACGCCAAAGTTTGTCCGGATAGATGAATGTTTTGGGACCAAATGATTCAATTTGGAACACATCATAATTAACCTAATTTCACATAACCCGAGCAGCGGTGGCTCGGCGTTCAGCCTCGCCTTTGAAATATAAGTTCGGGGGTTTCATAGTCGCTTCTCAATATCGGTAAAGGAAAACATTATGAGGAAACCGGGACGTCTAATAACTAATCATTCGAGGACATGTGACATCCACAAACCCGCATTAGGCCAGCGTGTGTGGGTTACGGTTTTAACTCTCTCACCTTGTAAGATAGTTGAGAGAAGATTGGTGCTCAGCACTTCAATGTTTTGGTTTTCTACCCTCACTTCAACCCTTTTTAGTGTCTCACTGCTGTGCACGGGTCTTCTCTAAACAATCTTACGAGTTGAGAGAGTTTAGGCCTTAATCCACACACGCTGGCCAAATGCGGGTTGGTGTATACCTCCAATTATTAATTCTTGGCGATAAAACCATTCTCACATAGATCTGTTGAACACGACCGGGGATCGAAACCGCGACCTTATATTTCAAAGTCGAGGCCGATAACGCTGTGCCACCGCTGCTCGCCTATTTCAGTCCGTGACTTATCTTATCAAATGGGGTTACCAAACCCAGAGCACTTCGACCCATTGGCCAAAAAATCTTCCATCGCCGTTCTTTCACCAGACAAGCAGAGGTATAGCTATGCGCCGCTGGTACATATGATGGTAGAAATTCCACGGGTATGCATATAACTCTTGCTTGCTCTAATATTGTGCGAACTGCCAAATTGTGGAATTCACTGCCGGCATCTCTCGTTTCCGATAGTTATAATAATTTGCCTGTCTTCAAGTCACGAGTGAATCGGTATTACTGGGTAACCGCGTTCCTTACATCATTGCTTAGCAACAGACAAGTTGTGATCAAGCGCAAGCCTATTATAGGATAAAAAAGTGCCCTCCAAGTATTCTGTCATCGCACAAGTAGTCCATAACTGCTACTTGTTGTTGTAAAGAACCCCGTCGCGTCGTCGTTTTGATGTTAATAAAATTACATGTAAATTAATCGGATCCGTATAAAGCCGGGACAGATACACTAGTTCATAATGACGTTCACTGTTTATATGCGCCGGCGCATGTAACGGTTGCTACGATCTGACGTATGCTAAGATAATTCAGACACGTGTAAAATTCTATTTACTTAAATTTTTTGTTATGATAGGTAGGTAGCAGGTAGTAGCAAGTAATGTAGGTAATATTACACAAACAATTTGATAAGTACTCTCTAGTATATTGCATAACACTTATTATAACTTAATACCTATAAACGAGCTATTCTTGTCTAAATATCTATAGTATAAAAATGAATCGCAAAATGTGTTGGTAAGCGCATAACTCAAGAACGGATGAACCGATTTAGCTAATTCTTTTTTTAGAATGTTCCTTGAAGTACGAGGATGGTTCTTATGCAAAGAAAAATCAACCTCCTACGAAACGGCTTGACCGATTCGGTAGGTCTGAGAATCGGTCGTAATCTATTTTCGGACCCGGTAGGTGGCACTGCTTTACCGGGCAGGACGACGTTTGCGGGGTCCGCTATATAAATATATAACCTGAATCTTGGAAACGGTTACAACTGCATTTTCATGAGATTTGGTATGCAGGTTTCGTGGGCCATTAATCGATCTAGCTGGGTTTCATTTACCGAAAATGTCGTTTTATTCGTGTTTTGAGGCAATCAAAAACTGCTGCAATATCATTGAAATACGAAGGCAAATTTCGCCTAATTTATAATTAATTAAATTAGTGCGAATCACCTACAGAAAAGAAAATATTATTTAAAGGAGTCGATTCGCACATTTTGTGCGAGTTCAATTTGTGCGAATCGTCCAATAACCCAGTAATATGAGTCTACTATCTTCCGCCCGCGGCTTCGCTCGTATGGTCCCTGTTTCTAACCCTCAGGGGTATGTTTTGGAAAAAAAGTTTCTTGGTACTAGACCTCACACCGACTCTAGACCAAGCGATTTGGGCTCTGCGTTGATATGTCAGTCAGTTTCTTCTTTTACATTTAGCCCTATGCAGTTTTTGAGAGGTTTTTTTCGCCATAGTCGGGTAATAGTAATATTTAAAGATATGGGCAGATAAATACTACTGTAATTTTTCTAATTATTCATCATAAGATGTCTTGTTAAGTCGCAAAAAATTATGACGGCAATTAAATCACCTTGAGAGTTTTAAGATTTAAACTTGATTTGGCAAAGAATGGACGATTAATTAAGTTTTTTTAGACGGCTTTAATAACCGGTAGCAACTATGACGTTTTGTATTGGCCCCTTTTATAACTAACTTTACAATTTGTATACTCTGTATAATAAATAATAATATTCAAACGAGCAAAAAGTTTTATTTAAGTAATTAAGGGACATAATTTGCTGTACAGTTTTGTAGTTTTTGGTTTTAATTTATTAATTTTAATTAGATACAACATATTAATAAGTAGGTAACAGTGACAAAGGTTGGAAGTCTGAAATACAGAGCAAAAAGGTTCTTAATTATGAAAATAATATATTTTCACTACCATCACCAATTTAACCTATTTATTTTGATGCTATAGATAACTTAAAGGCGTTATATAATATATTATAACTAGCTTCCGCCCGCGGCTTTGCCCGCGAAATTGATCTCACTAATCTTGTTTCTCCATACAAATTTTGGAACCCCGTTTCACCCCCTTAAAGGGTGAGTTTTGAAAAATCCTTTCTTAGTGCACCCCTAGACCCCATAAGGAACCTATGTGCCAAATTTGGAGTCTCCAGGCCAAGCGGTTTGGGCTCTGCGTTGATATGTCAGTCAGTCAGTATGTTTCTTCTTTTATATATTTAGATTAATTACGTGATATGGACCAATTCTTAAGGGAAACCGATGGGGTTCAGATTGCATCGACTCTTCGCCACTGGTAGGTAATTTTACTATTTTTTTTAAGCGTGATCTAGTGTGATTAGAACTAGCTTTCATCCGCGGCTTAATCCGCGTGGTCACCGTTTCACTCCCTAAGGAGGTGAGTTTTGAAAAATTCTTTCTTAGTTCACCCGTGCCTCATACGGAACCTAGGTGCCAAATTTGGAGTCTCTAGACCTAGCGCGGTTTGGTGTGTGCAATATTTCAGTCAGTTAGTCAGTTTCTGCTTTTGATTGAGTCTATAGCTATACTGACCGCTCTCACACATACGTATACACCTGGACGCGTTTTCGTTAAATGACGATTTCAAGCAGATTTTTTAGCAGATCAACCTAGTAAAAACTTCGTGCCAATTTTTTTTTAATTGGAACAGATTTTTGAAAATGTGCGCAAGCGTCGGTGCAGTAGACTTGCTAAACTGCTACGAGCTACAAATGATTTTTCGTAGTAATATACTGCAGTTAGGGGCATACAAAACCTGGTTCAGGCTGCGGGTTTATTAATAAAAATTTAACTAGAATCTATATTCGAAACTTTCTTCTACATAATTTTGAAAAGGCTCATAAAAATTTATATTAAAACTACAATTTGTGTCATTTTTAATTTAATAACAGATTTCTCGGGATTGTACTGTTACAGGAAAAAAAGTCAAATAATATTTACCGAGGCCCTCTTTCTGCCCAGCGTGAGATTGGGTTAGATTCGGCTCGACCCCACTTGAACCCTACTTGACGTAATTCATGAACTCCTTAACTGATAAGCGGTACACCAACATTAGATGACAATACAAGTAATAGGATATACCACTAGACCGGAAAAAACGAGTTAGAAAATCTTCAATTTCTTCAAAATTACTTGAGCAAACTTTATGAAATTAAAAATTGGGAATATCCTACTTAATATTATTACAGGAAAGTTTGAAAGAACGTATGGATGTTTGTTATTCTTTCACGCAAAAAAGACTGGACGGAATTGGATGAAATTTAACACAGAGATAGATTATGGTCTGGATTAACACATAGGCTACTTTTTATGGCGAAAACCAGTACCTAAATAAATATACTTTAGTATTTATCTCATAAAGCTGTTAGGGACTTTTGAAGATATTAAAGATTTTCTAGCAGACTCTTTCTTTTCAGTCCAGTGTAGTAAGTAGGTTCGGACTTTGGAATTGAGGCTAATGATTAGCAATAGACTGACCACCTATTACGTATGGGACCTAACAAAGCCGGCCGGCGATATGTGGGTGACATTCACCTCTGCCTACCTTCGGGTAACACAAGCGTGAACGCTATGTATGTGATAGGGTATCTATGGTCAATTTAGTTAGTGTCCAGACGACCTTCAGGTGCCAATCGCTATTGAACATGATCTGTGCCGATCTACAAACTCTACACGTGGAGCTGTCTCGAGGCCACGGCCAATGCTACTCAATCAACATGCGTACACGCAAATGCGTCATCTCTCATTGATTATTGGGTCAGAATAAATTAGGACGCAATTTTATTTACGTTTTAACTAGTTAATATATTTGTGTGTTTTACCCAAATGCCAAGGGTGTTTGTATATTACGAATATCTTACGAGTTAAATCGTTAGTCCCATACTAAACCCATGTATTCTTAGATGTTGATTTTTGTCTCTAAATGTCAGGTATTTTGTATTTAGTATTGTCTTAGATTTACGCGAATATCACACATTGAAATAAAACTACTTTTTAACGGATTATATCGCGGTTTATTTTAGATTTTAGATCACGACGTTTCAAAGTCTTTTCAGACTTCATGTTCACGGGTGGACTGAGATATTTGACGTCCAAAAATCTATTTTGTATTTGTTATTATTCAAACTGTTGTTAGCTTAGAGAACCGTTTGAAATGAGACAAATGCAAGAAAATCAGGTTGTTTTGATAGTGTAAAATTCAAACTTAAACAATATTTATTTTGAAGATTCGCTACAAGTCGGAAAGTCTACACGTCGGATGCAAATTCGCAGATAGGTAGATTGCAAGTAAGAGAGGCTCGCGAAGAATTTTAGATATTCCCTAATAAAGGAATGGAATGGGGGGAGGCGGGGATCATTCCAAAAACATACAGAAAACGCGGAAAAAGTCCCTAGCGGAAATCTAGTATTAGGTATTGACAATTTTCAAACACAATGTTTAAATGCTTCTAAACTACCTCATATAACAATGTGGTAAAAAACATACTATATAAAGGTCAACATTAGTGTCTAGTTTGTCTTGGATACCGACTTGGTCACTTTTTTGTCCTTTTCCGATCGGATCATGGGTTACTGCATCATAAAATGCATAAAAACTTCATAGAAAATAAAAGTATGGCGAGTTGCATCTTATTTTCTTATGTAACTCGAGTAGAACCTTGATCGTGACCTCTAGACACCGTAATTGTTTATTTTGAATGCTCACTGCTTATCGAAGAGTACCTTTACACAGTTATTTATACTACAATAGTTAAAACCTTTAAGTTCGGTATATATTGTTTTGAAGCGATAAGTATATTATTAATGAAACGCCTGATAATTATTAATAGCAAAGTACAGTTTAGTAAAACCAAATTTATGAATGAACGTTTAGGACTTCCTCAAAGATCCAGTAAGGACTGGCAATTTAAAGATTCTTCATGAACTTTAGTAGAGTATGTACAGATCGGACATTCGCGAAGGTGACTCGTTGAATGTGGGAGCTCTACCTGTCTTCATAGCCTCAACCTTTAACAATACTAATAAAATCTGTACTGTTTCCAGTATGTGCGGTTTACACTTGGCCACACGCATTCCAGTGCGAAGTGCGGGCGCGGACAGAAACAGGATGGGTGTGCGGCACCAAGAGACTGGCAGACGACAGAACTGAATACGCAAGTTTTAAAGGAGTACCGTATGCGAAGCAGCCAGTTGGAGAACTAAGGTTTAAGGTAGGTTTTGCTGTCTGGCATTTTAACTGGGCGTTTGCACTGCACAACACATTAATAATGTAGATATAACAGCTGACCTGGAAGTTGCGACAGAGTTTGAAAATTTTTTTACTAACATTCCTTTACTGACTACAATGAGTCTACCGTCGTCTTCTATATCCGCTGAATCAATACTTAAGGAAAATGTAGTAGAGTGCGGTACAGTGTTTGAATTTATGCAAGTTACACCTAATGATATATTGAAAGCCTTTAAATCAATTAATTTGAAGAATACTAAAGACTTGTGGGGACTTTCTGTTAAGGCGGTATCTGCAATTATTACTATAATTGCCCCACATCTTGCATCTATTTTCAACAACTGTATTGCAGTAGGTGTATTTCCTGACTTGATGAAGCACAGTAAGGTTATTCCTTTATTTAAGTCTGGAGATACTTCTGATCCATCAAACTTTCGACCTGTTTCTGTATTACCCACCTTAAGTAAAATCTTTGAAAAATTAATACTTAGCCAGTTGCTCAGACATTTTAATAGACATGAATTGTTACATAAGAAACAGTTCGGGTTTACCAAAGGTTGCTCAACCGTTGATGCAGGTGTTGAATTATTAAAAAGTATCTATGCTGCTTGGGAGAATTCGCAGGATGCCTTGGGTATATTTTGCGACTTGTCCAAAGCCTTTGACTGTGTGCAACATGAAACTCTTGTAAGGAAATTACACCACTATGGTATTAAGAATAAAGCTCTTGAATTTATCATAGAGGAGAGGGTGGTAATATGGAACCCTACTTTGTTTTTTGATTATTGTAACAAATCTACTTGAGTAATCATCGTAAAAAGTACTTTAAATCCTTAATAACTCATTGATTATCATTTAAGGAACGAACTAACAAAATAAAACCACTTTTTATGAGAAATTATTAGCTTTATTGAAAAAATGAAAAATAATGTTTTGGAGCTATGGTGCTGGTATTATGGAACACGGGTTCCAAATTACAAGTATTGAATAAATTTATTTACAAAAATCAGAGTTAGAGTAATTTCCAGAGCAAAATATACAGCAAGCGTCATCTTCGTTAGTGGGCTGGGCATAGGCGGTAGCATTTTGACATCAACATCCTGACGAGCCAAGCCATAGAATTTACTTTCTATGAAAGAAGAGAAGGTATGATACAAGGTTTTCTTCTTTCATCTTGATGAAATGGTAGGACAGGTCTTCTTCCTATTATTTACAACTATATTTACAACTTCATCGGGAGACTGGTCGCTGTGAACAAACCCATGCAAAGTAGTTTTTGGAACACTAAACAGTTTAACCGCTCTTTTCAAATCCATTTTCTTTTCTCTTACTGCTTTTAAAGCATTAATCTTATTATTCCTATCCCAGTTCTTTCTTTTAGACTTCGGCTTTGGTGTCAAAGGAGTTCGAGGCATGTCTGTAACCAAAGAAGAAAGATGTTAATATATTGCGTGTAATTTGGAACCCGTTTCCATATTACCCGCACTTATGGGGTTCCGAATTCAAAGCCCTACTATATTAGAAAGTAACCAAGAAAACAAAAGCTAGTCAAAATAAACCTTAAAACTTACCTGTGACAATCTGAAATTATGAGTAAAGACTTCGTTTTATTTACACTGTATTAGTTTTACACTAAAATTATCACTTTGAACAACAATTGCGAGTAAAAGAAAAAACATTTGCGAACGACGTAAAATTTCAACTTCGTATGACAGGTTCAAACTTATTGCAAAATGGGCGCTAGTGGCGGTGAAATATGCATCGGTATAAGTCCAACGTAATTACACTGTAATTTAAAAGATGTCGCTGCCTGTTTCTCAGATATTATGGGGTTCCAAATTATCAGCCAGGTTCCAAATTACCACCCTCTCCTCTATCTTATC
Organism: Meganola albula; assembly: GCA_936450015.1. Taxonomy (NCBI): domain Eukaryota; kingdom Metazoa; phylum Arthropoda; class Insecta; order Lepidoptera; family Nolidae; genus Meganola; species Meganola albula. Next base: position 12,728,817 of record OW388160.1, read on the forward strand.
TGAGTGATAGAATTCAAAAAGTCGATGTCAATGGAATTAAGTCCTCAGGGTCAAGAGTCACCATGGGTGTACCTCAAGGATCGATTCTCGGCCCTTTTCTGTTCCTAGTTTATATTAATGACTTACCTTATTATGTTAATGATAGCCATGAGATTGTGTTGTTTGCCGATGATACTTCATTGACATTTAAAATTAATCGACAATTAAGCAATTATGACGAAGTAAACAACGCACTCTCTAAGGTGGTCTATTGGTTTAGTGTGAATAATCTTTTACTCAATGATAAAAAAACTAAAGTGATAAAGTTTTCCATGCCTACTGTAAGACAGGCAAATACAAATGTTAAAATTAATGGTAATGAGGTGGACCCTGTTAAGTCATCTGTTTTTTTAGGCATCACACTAGATTCTAAATTACAGTGGCTTCCTCATATAGATAAACTGTCCGGAAAATTAAGTTCTGCTGCGTATGCAGTCAAAACAATTAGACGGCTCACTGATGAGGATACTGCTAGAATTGTTTATTTTAGTTATTTTCATAGTATCATGTCTTATGGAATTCTTCTTTGGGGAAATGCGGCTGACATAGAAACCATTTTTATTTTACAAAAAAGAGCTATAAGAGCTATCTACAAACTAGGAAGCCGTGTTTCTCTAAGAGAGAGATTCAGAGACATAAATATTTTGACTGTCGCTTCTCAATATATTTATGAAAATTTATTGTATGTGCATAAAAATATTACAAAATTTAAAAAAATAAGCGACACACATAATTTAAATACTAGAAATAAGAACGATCTTGTAGCACATCATACTCGACTCCACAAAATCAGTAACTCTTTTATGGGGCAGTGTATACGTTTCTACAATAAACTTCCAAATAATATTAGGGAAATGACTATTAACAAATTTAAAATAACTATAAAATCTACGTTATGTAAGAAAGCGTATTATAAAATTTCAGACTATGTAACGGATAAAAACGCTTGGAATTAAGTCGCTCTAATTCAACACAATAAACAAACAAAATGTAATAGATATAAGTACTTCATTTAAAAAAGAAAAAAAGCCTACTGAGTTTTTTGGCAGTGTTTCTCAGTAGTTGCCAGTCATTCACTGCACGGTAGGAAAAGAAATTGGACTATTTTTAAGTAGACTCGCGTCTCAAAAAAATAAAAAATAAAAAATAAAATAAAGCATATTTTCATTTCATTTCATTTCATTTCATTTCATTTCATTTCAACAAAACATTATACGAGCATAGTTTTATCTCTGTCTACTCATCTCTAAACGATAGAGATAGTGCTTGCGACTTGTTTTCTTGTGCATCTTTCGCCAGTGGAAACTAGGGGTTATACGACAATGAGATGGGATCCTTAATGTTGCACTTTAAAGTGAGGACGATCACCAGCAATAAATATTTAAACCCTGGACAAAAAACGGTTAAAAGTTTGACGTGTGTAGCTGTGTATACTTAATATTGTCAAACACTTCACACGTGCAGTCTGTCAATCTTTTTAATAAATTACTTGTAGAATTCAAAACTATACAAAGTGTAGATATATTTAAAAATAAACTAAAGAGATTTTTACTTGAAAAGGCTTATTATAGCATAGACGAATTTTGTGAGGATAAAATTGTGATTTAACATTCTTGACATTATTGTAATTTAATTTGTATTGACATTAGTATAGTAAATATGTAAAACATAAATTGACATTATTAATTGTAATAGGTAAAATTATTATTGACATTATTAAATTAAATAAAACAGGATTTAAACTGTGACTTAACATCTTTTTGACATATTGACAGGTACTACTTGTAATTGTAATTTATATTGATATAATTAAATTGTAGTAGGTTTTTATTTTTTAATTTTATACTTTGTATTGAGGTGTTATCTGCATGCTTAATTAAGTATTTTTTTCAACACAAATGTATTTTTGTTTATGAAATAAATGATATGATATGATATAAGTTTGTGACAAGGAAGCGCTTAAACAAATGGACCGATATCGATGCTAGGGTTATTATTTAGAAGCTGATATGATTGAGACTGTTGATGATGATGATGGCTAAGATAGGTCGAGGGTTTTAATAATTTAGTTTATAGTTACATTTATTCGAGGAGATAAGAAGGTAATAAATGATATAATGTAATATGTTATGTCATTTCAGGAATTGGAGCCAGCGGAACCCTGGGACTTCGACTTTGACGCGACCAAAGAAGGGCCTATATGTGTCCAAACAGACGTGTTATATGGACGGCTCATGCAGCCGCAAGGCATGAGCGAGGAGTGCATCCACGCGAACATCTACGTGCCTTTAGAAGCATTACCTTCCAACAGCTGGAGGTTGTCCAGGGGATTAGAGGCCCCGATCCAAACAGCAACGTTGGGGAGTGAAAAGAGCAATGCTACACCTAAGGGGCTTCCGATCTTGGTGTTTATCCATGGTGGAGGGTTCGCGTTTGGTTCAGGAGACGCTGATCTGCATGGACCTGAGTATATGATGAGCAAGAAAGCTATTGTGATCACTTTTAACTATAGGTAAATTAAAAAAATATATATCTTAATGGTACCGTTGATTTAATTAAATTTTTAGCAGTCTTGAATTATTCACTAGCTTTCCGCTGGCGGCTTTATCCGCGTGACCTAAAATTTTTATAATTCCCAGCAGTGGGAAAAAAGAAAGTTCTAGAAATTTTTAAATCAGACCAGCACCTAGTCCATAAGATAAGCGCGTTCAAACAAACAAACAACTCTTAAGCTTTATAATATTAGTTTAGATTGTAGGAATACGTAATAATATTCTGTTGGTACTATAATGTCATGTCTCTTGAATTTCAGGCTGAATGTGTTCGGTTTCTTGTCCTTGAACACAGAGAAGGTCCCTGGTAACGCTGGCCTCCGAGACCAGTTGACGCTGCTTCGCTGGGTGCAGAGAAACGCGAGAGCTTTCGGAGGAGACCCCAATGAAGTTACCTTGGCTGGTCAGAGCGCTGGAGCTGTGTCAGCTCACTTGCTATCATTGTCAAAAGCTGGTGAAGGCTTATTTAAAAGGTAAACTAATTTATGTTTAATCGAGTCAACTTTAAAATAAAATCCATAGATGCAACAAATAAGTAATACCATGGATGTAGTATTACCAATGTTTACAAATAAATCATTTGAATTTACACAAAATTATTTACTTTCAGGGTTATTCTGATGAGCGGGACAGGTACTGCAAGCTTTTTCAGCCCGTCTCCAATGTACGCACAGTACCTAACCAAGGAGCTGTTGACCATTCTCGGAATTTCATCTACAGACCCCGAAGAGATTCACCAGCAGCTTATAGAAATGCCCACTGAGAAATTAATCAATGCTAATGCCCTGATGTTAAGCGAATTGGGTATGGTAACATTTGCGCCAACAGTTGAAGCCCCAATCCCCGGCATCACCCCTGTTTTGGATAACGACCCTGAACTTCTGGTTGCTCAAGGACGCGGCAAAAACATTCCTCTCCTTATTGGATTTACAGACGCCGAATGTGAAACGTTCCGCAGAGGATTTGAACAATTTAACATATTGGACAAGATTAAAGAAAATCCAACGATACTAGTACCACCCAAAACTTTATTCACCACACCACCAGCAATGCTTTTAGAGTTGGTAAAGAAAGTGAAAAGCAAATATTTTAACAGTACGAACAGTTTTGATGATTTTTTAAATTACTGTACGGAAGGATATTACCAATATCCAGCACTGAAGCTAGCTCAAGATAGAGCTCGCACTGGTGGGGCTCCCGTGTTTCTCTATGAGTTTTCATACTCAAGCGACCACAGTGTAATCAAGGAAGCATTGGGGCTGAACTTTACGGGGGCTGGTCACATAGAAGACATGACTTATATCTTCAGAGCCAACTCCATCGAGGGCACCCAGAGAGCCTACCCGCCGACTACGTTTGACGATTTTATGACGCTACGGATGACCAATTTCGTTGCGAGCTTTATGGAGTCCAGGTAAAACCGTTAATCTATTTATCAAAGTGCAAAGAGGCTTTGTACTAATATGAAAAAATTATGCCAGCAACTTGCATCAGGTGAATCGTGGTTCAAATCCACTGACGACATAATACATAAACTGCTTATAGATAATGAATGAAAAAATTATTTGCAAATTTGGCCAGCATGTGTGAATCTACACGCACTCAATTCGTAAGATAGTTACCAACTCCAGCAGTATTTTATAATTATAATATTCCTCTCTCTAATAGTATTTTTTATTTATTACAGCAAACCAATTAGTGGTCAATTGCAGTACTTCTGGCCACAAGTGGAAGAGAATGATCGTTTCATTTACCAAAAAATCGTGAATCCTGTGATGTATCAACTCCAAAAGTTGACGGAAAATCAAAAGGAAATTATCGATTTCTTCGACAATTTAAACGTTAATCGAGATAAATAAGAAAAATGTAATGGAAAGTGTGTTACTACGAGTATACATGTGGGTATCAATGGGCAAGGAACTGATATTACTGATAAAAGAATATCCGTTCAAAATATCAACTTTGTCTAGAGTCTAGATGATAGATATAAAATAGACGTTACAACTATTATTTTTAGTAAATCTAACAATCTAGTCGTTACAAAAAACAAGCTTGCCAATTATCGAGTAGATTTTTAGAACATAATTATAGTATATTTTTAAATAATGTACAAAATGAACTGCCATCAAATCTTTCTTTTATATTTTTATTAAGCTGAAAGAAGGAGGCATTGTAAAATATGTATTGAGCATACAGATGAAACAGTCTGACTACTATTGAGCCAAAATGTTTTGTGAAGTGGCCGGTTTTAATGTCCGTTTAGGTTTCATAAATCATTTAAGTGTGGATTATTTACTGCACATAGGAATTTTTACTGAAAATTTACTGATTCACAGAATATGGGAACTGGCTGTTGAACAGTCAAATTATACTGTTTCCGCTGATATTTTTACGTTAGTAGATAGAATTAAGTAGAGGTTATGTAGGAACATTAGTTAACAGAATTTTACTGTAATTAATTAAGGATTTTATCTCATCCGTCACGTCCATTTGTTTGGATAAATTATTTATTTCATGTGATTACAAGTTTAATACTTATGATTCAAAGACTTCAACTAGACTTATTTAGAGATACTTATATTAATTTTAAGGTTAGTAGGTTATGTTAAATTCTTATGGTTAACACGGTTCAATTTTTGAAAAGCCATTTAACTAATATTTAAAGGATATGTTTGATATTTTGTCAATGAATGGTAAACCTTTTTAAACGTCAAGAACATTCCTAAGTTAAAAATGTTAAAAGATGATCAGGGCCCCCTAGACAAATTACATAGCGATGCTATATCGAAAGATTGAACAAAATGAATGGGATTGACGTCCACCTACGTAATATCACGTGACAATCTTATGTCAATACCATAAATTTTGTTCTATTAAAACTTTCGTTATCTCTTCGCTATGTAATTTGTCTAGAGGCCCTGTAGGTTAATTCACGTAATATCTTTACGCGCCGATCTAGTTGCGGTGCAGTTTCAATTACGTTCACGTCTTAGTGTAAAATGGTATTCTTGTAATTGTCATAGTTATGTCATAAACGTCAAAGAGTTCGCGTGAACGAACGAACTTGACGCGAGCGTATCTGACAGCGGTTGTCAAATTTACGAGAGTACGAAAAGGGCTGTTTTGATCGAAACTTAACTGCAGCTGAACTTGAACGTGAATTGGCCTACTGGTTATAGAAACATTCGGCTCTAGAGGTAACGTTAAGTTTTTGATATCGTTTATTAATATTGTTTTGTGCCATTTTGACATTTCAATTATGACGACTGATGTATCGTATTATAATTTAAGTATGCGTGAACTGTCACAATATGAAGATTGTCACTTTCTATTTGCACAATGTGCATTGTGCATGTTTGTATGGTATGCTATTGAATGTGTAAATTATATCGTTGGTGGACGGATGTGCTGCAGTTTTATTTGTTTCATCCCGTTATCAACTGATGGGATTTCGTAAAGCTAGGCACTGACTATTTGACTCCTCTAAACGAAGTCTTACATATGTTCAGTTTAGTATTATAAAAATTTATTGGTACCTACATTTTCTGACAGAGCACAAAATACACATTTTATTTAAATAAATGGAGTAAAAATTTAGCACAAAACTAGTTACATAAAGGTGGCATAGTACTTCAGATGAATGTATAATATATTGGCGTTTGTGACAGTTATCCAGTTCAGCGTGCAGAGGATAACTGTAGAAATTTGTGATCGGTGGCATGATCAAAATATTGTGCCGCGTACCATCAAAGGCATCCCTGCATTAAAAGATTGAAATACATTTTTGGGTATTACAAAAATAAACCTAGGTAAAATTTACCTCTCAAAACTTTACTTTTTGCTCACAAAAATGTGAGTAAAAAGTAAAGTTTTGAGAGGTAAATAATCACACATTATACATGTGACGAATAAAGACGATAGGCGGCGATAAATCAACAGCTTTAAGCGCATACTCTATAGGGCTTTGCACCGGACACGATTTCAGTGTCAGGATATTTTTCTCCGGTTACACATAACTGAAGTATTCAGGAGCACAGGAATGCCGGGATATCGTAGTACAATAGAATATTAAATACTTTAAAGTATTTAACATTTGTATTTACTTTCATTATATTAAAGTTATATTACAAATATCCGGCATATCTGGAGAATCTCACAGGAGATTCACCGGATTTTCAGTCTCCGGAGCAATGCTCTAATACTCTAGTGAACACTAAGCTTAGTATGTTAACACATCGCAATGATTGATTTCTATACTATCGTCACTAACACTTCAGTACTGGATAAACACTATCTATTCATATGTTTCTGACTAGCTAATTTAAATAATAATTATAGATTATTGGGAAAGTCGAGGCAATGCCAAGTAAACAGCGAAGAATAAACTTTTAGCCACCGTTAAGCAGTAAAATTATAGCATAGTAAAATTTTGAAAACAATCTTTATGCACAGTTTAAATAAGTTTTTTATGATGATTCTTAATATTATGGTGATGGTACTATGCAATGGTATCTTGATAACGAGACAGAATGTGATCACACTACCGCAAGGGCAGTTCCGTGGGGTACTGAGAAGTGGATATGTGTCCTATATGGGAATCCCTTACGCAACGATATCAAAACCCGAGGGAAGGTTCATGGTAAATATATTAAATGTGTTTACTCATTACGTATGTATTTGCTACGGCCCCGAATCCCGTGTGAAAACATACAATACCTATTTAGATCTTATTGTAATTCGTCGAGTCGAGAAGATTCTTAGTATTAATTTGTTAAACTTCGGCTAGTACAGAAGGCTACCTTTTAGATGATAGGTACATCATCACAGAGTTAATACACGATTTAGGTTTCAGTTTAAACTAATTTCAGAAAGCTGGTCTGGCACCAATCTGGTCGAATATAAAGGATTCGACAGTATCCACCTGTTCTACAGTTTCTGCGGTTGAGAACTGTCTAGTGCTGGATGTGCATATGCCCACAGCAAGTGGTGATCCTTGGCCAGTACTTGTATGGGTGACAGGAGGAACTGGGCCTTACAATCCCGGGAAACTGGTGCAGCAAGGGATCATTGTAGTTGTAGTGCATCACAGGTAAAAACAATATTTGTGGCAAGTATATCCGATTTTTGAATAAATTAGTCCTGAAAAACCAGTTGGGGCTGACGCTGATCACATTTTTTTTGGAATGTCATAGTTCTTTTTATGAAGATTTTCATTATTTTTAGAAATGGTCCAATCGGGTTTATATGCTTAAGTGACGAGAAAATACCAGGAAATGCTGGCATAAAAGATGTAGTTGCAGCCTTGAGATGGGTGCGGGATAATATTGTAGCCTTCAAAGGGAACTCAGCTAAAGTTGTTATTGGCGGCCAAGGCTTCGGCGCTGCTATAGTAGATGCTATAACACTATCAAGTACTGCGTATGGTTTATACCACGGTGTAATACTCCAAAGTGGAACTGCTATAATCCCATGGGCATTTGACTATGACGCAGAAGAACGAGCTAGGTCTCTCAATAGCGAATTTAATGAAGATTTAGTAAAGTCTTTACTCGAGACCACGACTGAAGAGCTGGTTGCCAATTCTAATAACATCGAAAAAGCGTATTTTCCTTTTGGTATTTGTGTTGAAAAACCTTTGAAGAAAGAAGAAAGGGTAATAACTGCTGCACCGTATGAACTGTTGATAAATAATAAGAATAACATAACTCCAATGATCATTGGATTCAATAGCAATGAAGCTTATGTTTTTATATCACTCTTGAGAGAGGCTAACGTGTTAAAAAGGGTTTCAAGAAATATGAACTTCATTCTGCCTGATGAGCTTAAGTTTTTGAACGAGAGGGAAAGAAAACAGGTTGCGAGGCAAGTTAAAGATATTTACTTCAAACAGAATATTACAATGGACTCTGTACTAGTTTATCACAGGTAATAACTTAGTTTAAGTTAAATTTATTATGCAAATTTATGAAAAATATTATGTAAATAATAAGTTATTTTCGTAGCATCATACGGAAATGAAGTATAATAATAATCAAGATATTAGATGCTACAAACTGTTACATTATTATACACACATTTGTTTTTAGGGTTCCGGAACGAAAAAGTAATATTTAACGACCTCAAATTACGCTACGTCCTAGGTAGGCGGTTCAAAGCGAACGCGATTATGAAGCGATGACACGCGAATTCAATGCGATGCGGTGCGACGCGGTGGCTATGTCTTACGTGCACGCGAATCGTCTCGCACAGCCGCCACCGACGCCGCCGTTCAGTGGGCACTGTGCAAAAACACAACGGCACCGCATCCAGTTCGCGCGAAAATATCAAGCCAACTGATTGCGTTCGCTTCATTTCGCGCCGCTCCGCACCGCACCCCACGTGCGTTTGGTCACGTAGGGCACTTCAATAGGTTTCGACTGTTTGTTGTTTTCGCGCCGCGCCGCACCGCTTCGCGTTCGCGTCTAGATCGCTCACGCAGGACGTCGCCTTAGAGTCAGCTGTCCGTCCATTCATGAGCTAAACAATATTTGGACTTTACCGATTTCGTTTGTAGAGACGCTTACTTCTCAACCCACGTGCACCGAAGTGTCCGCCGCTACTCTTCTCTGAGGTCGGTCTACTACTACCAGTTCTCCCATTCCGGTGACCTTGGAGTTCAGCCAGAGCCGGGATTGAAGAAGAATGGAGCTGCCCATTCTGATGAGCTGGTTTATCTATTTTATGAGGCCGATATAGAAGGGAGCGATGGTGAAGTTCAAAGACATATGTTGAAGCTTTGGAGTAATTTTGTAAAGTATTTGTAAGATATTTATATTCTTTACTGGGTTGACTGCCTCAAATTTACTTCCTTGATAGTTTGTGAGACGCTGGTGGTAAAGAGGTACATCCAGAAGCATAAAAAAAACTCACCTTCGTCCGTAGGAGTGCGCCTTTTATTTGAATCTCCACAAGTGGCCCTCGGGTGGCGCTGATTAGGTAAAAACTAACTGGTGATAGACTACGGCCGTGGTTAGTGACCATCCACCAGACAAAACCGCACCGCCAAACGGCAAAGCCTTGTTCCGGTACGATGGTTAATCGTCTTAAACGGTGGTGTCACCACCATTTAAGACGGTTGGTCGGAATTCGCTCTTTTATGGTACTTCATTCTACTGCCACCTTCTCACCGGAAATCATTTGTGATCACGAGTGCATCGGTATATTGAGCAGGCGCGTTCCATAGTACACTAAGTCATTGCTTAGCATCAGACAAGATGTAGTCAAGCGGACGCTTATTTCGGAATTTAAAAAAAGGTCCTGCACCGATAGACCATGGACGACGAAGCGGAAAGCTTTTAGCCAATTGCGCTAGTGTCAAACAGTCTCACCTACCTTTTAGAAGGGTCAATTTGAACTGGCCTAAGGTTTCTTGTTTCAGAAATCCTACACCTCCAAATAGCGAAATTACTTGGGAAGCAACAAAGTCGGATAACTTCAGACTCCTAAACATTGGTGCTGAAACTAAGATGATGGACTACCCTTACACCAGAGCCTCTCTTGTGTGGGATGATATTTATGACAAGTATTATTATTCGAGGAATCGTGTTTCAAACTAAGTATTAAATAACATTGAAATAAAACTTTTTTAATTACTCACGCCATGATTGGGATATTTTTTTTATTTCACTTCAACCCTTTATTTTAGTGTCCTACTGCTGAGCACGGGTTTTCTCTCAACTATCTTACGATCTGAGAGTTTTGGCCTTAATCCACACACGCTGGCCAAGTGCGGGTTGGTGGATGTCAGATGTCCTCTTGATTAGTTCTTAGGCATGCCGGTTTCCGATGTCTCTTTCACCGATATTGAGCAGCGGAGATGAAACAATTAACAGAAAGATGTGTGGGTACGAGTGGGAATCGAACCCGCGACCTTGTATTTCTAAGGCAAGGCCCGTGCCGCTGCGCTACCGCGGCTCACAGCTACACAGTATACCAATAATTAATTAAGAGTAAGGCTGTCCAAAAGTTATCCTGTCAAAAGGTTTTTGTATGCAGAATTTGGGTTTAAACGCTGTGGGTGCATACCGAATCGGAACTCAGGTCGGAAGACCCGTGCCCAGCAGTGGAACCCAAAAAGAAAAGAAGGAACCTTGTTATTTATGTGTCTATGTCTCATGTTATACTACCTACTAGCGTATGAACGCGGTTTCGACCGCGTGGTATTCGTTACACCCCTTCAGAGGGTGTTTTATAAAATCCTTTCTTAGTGCAACCCTAGACCTTATACGGAACCTATGAACCAAATTGGAGTATTTCTAGACTAAGCGGTAATACGTATGCTTGCTTAATGACAAAGAACTTCTCTTCTCTTCTTTCTTTACTTCTTGGGCTGTGAGTTGATATGTCAGTCAGTCAGTTTCTTTTTTTATATGTAGGTATAATTATTTAAGAGATATGTTGCCGCCGCTTAGCTTTGGGAGCAATAAAATCCCAATAAAGTTATTTAACCTATGCTCTGTGATCAATAATGTGCATTCTCCCTTTTTTTATGTAATTTTTTTCAAATCGGCCTAATGATTTCGAGTTTAGTAATAGCGAAAATAGAACTATTTTTTTCAATAATATTTTAAACTTTAAATTAGTTCTAAAGTTTAAAATATAATATTTATTATCTATTTAAATAAAAATTAATGCCACTTTTCGTTGTAATTTTATAACTCAAAAAACGGGCTTACCTATTCAAACCAAATGTTTAGGCATCGTTCGGGCTATTTAGTAGATGGTTTATGTAAAGTTTGCACAAAATCGGTTGAGCGGTTCTTTATTTATCACATTTTTTGTAAATTGTTGAGTGGGCTGAAGCTACCCGGGCGAACCAGCTTCGCCGCTTCGGCAGGCTACCAGTCATTTAAATAATTAAAGAGCAACTATTTTTTATTTTCCAATCGTTTTTTTTTTTCATAGACAATCACAGACAAAATCAAGACAGACAACAGTGTTGCCACAGATAAAAGAAATAAACGGCACGGTAACAAAGAGCAGTATTGTTAGGTCCTAATCAGTATTATATAGATGTAAGTAAGTAGATACGTTTAAACATATTTATTTTTAAAATAAACGCTAGTTACATATATCCTTGAATGCGTTTTGCAACTCTAATATGGGTTCTTTAAATTAATACCTATTTTTTTATAAGTTTACGTTGATTTTAGTATTATTAATAATTACTTCTGGAAGTTTGATATAACTTTTAATGAGTACATTTACGTAAATTATTTTTAAGGATCTGCAGTATAAGGAACCCTCAGGGGCAAATTATACAGAGAGGTGTGGAGCAGGCGCGGCGCAGGCGAGACGTAAGTCATGATGTTGTTTCTAAATTGAACAATTCTATTTTCATTCTGAAATAGGTAAACGCGCTTGACTACCACTTGCCTGATGTTAGTCTATGATGGAACGCACCAGCCAGTACACCGATTCACTCGTGATTATCAGTTCTGTCTGCGGCAGATAACAGGTAACTACCATATAAATATACTTTCAAACATTATTACATTAACTGCCTCGGTGGTCCCGCGGTGAGCGAACAAATATAACGCGAATTCCTTGGGATCGATTTTCGGGTCGAGCAAAGACTTTTTTAATATTCTTAGAGAAACTTAGCAACAGGTCGAGGTTTACAATTGGCAATAAACACGCCCCCTATTACGTATGAGACCTAAACATATTCACCTCTGTCTATGCCTTCGGGTGATATTTTGTTTCTAGCTTTCCGCCGCGGCTACGCCCGCGTGAACTACATAACATGCCCAGCAGTGGGATAAAGAGTAGTCTGTAACCTTCCTCAACAAATGGGTTATCTAACAGTGCAAGAATTTTTCAAATCGGACCAGTTGTTCCTGAGATTAGCACGTTCAAACAAACAAACAAACTCTTCAGTTTTATAATATTAGTATAGATTACTGTCACATGACTGCGCCACATGATTTTATTTGTTCTACTTTTTAGCTCATTCTGCTTTATTAATGTTTTGCAAATTAAGTGATTTAGCGCAGTCGCTGCTTAACCTACTTACTATTATAATAAGTGCATTTTACAACGACATTGTTATTTCAGTATAATAAACACCTACTCTCTTCGGAAACGGATACAACAACAGTGGAGTTCATTTCTCTAAACATCCAGTCTTCATTGACAACCACTGTCAAATCTCAATGTACAGGCCAACAGTTCATACGGCTAATTTTATTTAATTATTTATTTTCATTATTTTATTTTAATAAAAGTGCAGAGATATGTCTGAACTAGGTCAACATCGGTGCTGAGTAAATAAATTTACCTACTTGAATAACGTTTAAACTTCTTATGACTTACTACAGAACCATATTGCGCGTGACCTTTTGCGCACTTTCCCGGTTTTAGAATATATTTTGAAGTGAGAGATTAGTGAATTTTTGTTCTATTGTTAAGGTGAAGTTAATTATTACTGCCTCGTTTTTGAGTGTTCTAGTGATATCTGATTTTCACGAATTTATACCTATAAGTATCTAATTATATAAATGCTGGGGGGTAGTGTTTCGTAACAGAACTTAAGTTATTAAGTTATTCGTTAGTCAGTATCATTACGATAGTGGTGGTTGTAGTTTATGATAATAGTGATTAATTGCAGTTTATTTAACTTCCTACGAAAAAAATATATAATTAGGTAAATTAGTAAACAGTTTAGTGTTCACGCAGCAGCGTGTCTGGATCGAGTAATTCAGTACAAAATGCTGTTCCACTACAGTTTGCTGGTAGTATTACCGATCTTCTTACGATGTGGTAAGTGCATGGAAAAAATTAAAAAAAAGTCTTACGAGACAGATAGTGAACGAAAGAAAGAAAAAAAAAACAAATAGTGCTCTTAGTACTATTTGTGTCAAATAAATGTTTTACTTGTCAAAATGCGTTTTCAAATTCATTTCTTTTGTTCAATACATTAGTTAAAAACAAAATAGAATATTGCTGGTAATAGAATAAAATGGATTGGCAACAGAATAGGTAAAATATTTTGTAGATTTATGTGCATTTTAAATTATTATCTTGATATCGTTTCTACGCAGTAGAACAGTGGTTAGGAGTGAGGCTGTACTAAACTCGTTCCTGTGTTGAAGCAATATGCTATGTGCGAGCTATTGTGGATTAATGCGCTTAGAGCGGTTATTGCGCGGCCCGAGTGCCCGTTTCGTGGAACCCTTCAGTTGGAAGTGGTATTGCGGCTATGTCCGTTGAGGCTTCGTGCCAAGGTCAGGTCCTGTGTGACCAGTGTCGAGAATTTAACCCATTTGGGGAACAAGATATGTTACTGATAGTACCTATTGACAACTCGTACTAAGGGTGCAGATATGCAGATAATACAATACTATACAACTACATAAAGCTAATAGAGCGTATTAAAAACACTGTGTTTTTACATTTTTAGACTTTTAAAAGGTTTTTATCTATTACTAGCGACCCGCCCCGGCTTCGCACGGTTGTCGATCAACTCGTACTAAGGGTACAGTGCTTGTATGTTAGTAACGAAAACATCGAATGCGATTTTTACCCACTTTAAAACTTTAGATTCATTTTAAATTTTGCAGATTTATGAAGGACTGATTGGAATACAATGGTTTAATTAAGTTATCTTGAAAATCGTAAAGTAAATGTTACTTTTAGGTTCACTTTAATGGTATTTAAGTATTTTTAGTTATTTATTAAACTATATTATTTTATTTAAGCATCTACAGATAATAAAGAAGAATTAAGATGTAATGTGCGCGCTCGTATCGAAACTGGGTGGGTCTGTGGATTGTTGAGAGAGGCGAACTACGGCGTGAAGTATGCCAGTTTTAGAGGTGTACCCTATGCAAAGCAGCCTGTCGGGATGTTACGATTCAAGGTAAGAGACAGCCATACTTTTAGACTGAGAAAGCATGATAAGCAAATACTTTAAATTATAATAATACTAGCTTTCCGACAGCGGCTTCGCCCGCGTGTATGTCGGTTATCGCGCCAAAACATTAGCTTCTTTTTGCGCAGTCGAATAAAAACTATCCTATGTCCTTTCTCGGGTCTCAAACTATCTCCATACCCAATTTCATCCAAATCGGTTCAGTAATTTAGGCGTAAAAGCAACACAGACAAACAGACAGAGTTACTTTCGCATTTATAATATTAATAAGGACTAGTAAGGATAGTAAGGACTAGTAAGGATAAGGATCCTTAGACATTTACACCTACGGTCATCTAATTCCAAAATGATCAAAACTTTTTTTTTTATTCTGATATAGGTAGTCTTGCGCTTGACTAGAACTTGTCTGATGTTATGCAATGATATAGTCTACGATGGGAATAAATAAAATAAATTAACTATAAACTTTACCTTTTTTTTACCTATAAACTTGTACTACGTAAACCATTTTACCTAGACTATTTTTCTTGTATAAATGTACCTACTACCTATACTTATAATAGATTACCTACAAGACAAATATACATGTTCATGGACAGAAAAGTCTATCTTGTCTCATCGAACCCACGACCTGGGTAATGAAAAGCATCTTACTAACCGCTCCAAATATACCTGTTAAAATTGTATTAACAATATTGTTCATCAGGAGCTGCAACCCGTAAAGCCGTGGTCACACCATTTCGACGCTACAGAAGAAGGTCCAATTTGTCCACAACACGATGTACTGTACCACAGATTAGTAAAACAAAATAGAAAAATGAGTGAAGCGTGTATCTTTGCTAATGTACACGTTCCTTTTGAAGCACTCCCCGTTATTAATACAGCTGACGATGACCATACTGAAAACAATAATAGAGGAGTTGGTCTCCCTATATTTGTGTTCATCCATGGAGGAGGATTTCAAGCAGGGTCAGGGGATACAGATTTGCATGGACCAGAATACCTCGTGAGGGAAGGGATAATTGTGATTACATTTAATTACAGGTACATAAAGAACCATAAATGTAATAGTCTATTATATAAAATTTCCATGTCACAATGTTTGTTACCATGCTCCTCCGAAACGGCTAGACCGAATCTTATTAAAATTGACTATCTATTTTTCAAACCTTTTAAGTGATAAGGGGTGTTCATCCTATTTTTTTTATGGCATTAAAAATACATACAACCCAAAATTTTCACCTTTCTATCACCAACCCGTATACCTAGTTTAATAGCGAAATTAGTAATACGCGGTACGAAGTTCGCTGGGGCAGCTTGTTATGTATAATATTAATAATAACAATAACATTCTAGGACAAGCTAAGCACAGCTTGTGTTATGGAAACCAGATTACTGGTATATCTATACTACTTTTTTTTTAAATATATACTTTCTTTAAAATTATGATTTTACAGAATTAACGTTTTCGGCTTCCTATCCATCCCTCCTGAGATACCTGGTAACAATGGTCTCCGCGACCAATTGACTCTGCTTCGTTGGGTGAAGAGGAACGCAAGGGCTTTCGGTGGGGACCCTAATGACGTCACACTTGGAGGCGAAAGTGCTGGAGCAACATGTGCACATCTATTAAGTTTATCCGACGCGGCTAAGGGTCTATTCAAACGGTAAATATCAATACACCTTCGTTGAGATCTTATCGAGATATTAATAGTCATTGATTCCTAAAGTGGTCCAGTTGGACCCCCAGGGGTTCATGGGAGACTCAACGAAGGTTTACTTTGGCGTAATGAAAAAATGGGGATTCAAAATTCGCAAGTCCACGAAAATGTATCTGGTTTTGATAAGCGAGAACTAAAATGTTAACATGACTTCACATATCAATTTAAGCAGATAAATAGGTGACAAAAAAAGTTTGGGAAACTCTGGCCATACTTCATCTATCTATCTAATAGCTTTAAACGAATAGTTCGTTCTTGTATATTGAAATATAATATTTTATAACGGATTTTATCGCGGTTTTTTTTAGATTTTGAATCCCGACGTTTCAGTCTTTGCAGACTTCATGGTGACGAGTCAAATCATAATCTGGGTTCGGAGGCAATTATTCATCTAGCTAAGTTTCATTTTTAGAAAACGTCATTTTGTTCGTATTTTCTGGCAATGAAAAACTGCTACAACATGATTAGAATACGAAGACAAATTGCCACTACCATATAGCTCATATACCATATAGCACTACCATATAGCATAGGTATACCATATATATAAAATTGGGTAGTCTCGATATCAGATGATCCCGGTTCAGATCATAGGGAAAAACTATTACTAGGATCCCGTTATATGATTTCCAAAAAAAAAGCAGAGCTCAGTCATCCAGGTACTGAATTAAACTTATGCACTAATTAAAAATGTGTAATTCTATTTCAGGGTCGTAATAATGAGCGGAACTGGACTACCTGCCTATTACACCAGCTCTCCTGTTTACGCCAACATACAGGCCAGCAAATTTCTAACACAAGTTGGCATAAATATTACTACAGATCCTAAAACTATCCATGAACAACTTGTGAACACACCAATAGAAACAATTCTGAAAGCTAACAGCATTAGCCAATACGATTCCGGCTTGATATTGTTCGCTCCGGTAGTTGAAGGCATATCTCCTGGGTTCACGAGAATCATAGATGACGAACCTACGGCTTTAATAAAAAGAGGCAGAGGGAACGAATATCCATTTGTAATAGGTTTCACAACTGCTGAATGCGAGTTCTTCAGATGGAGAGTGGTTTACTTGAACATACTTCGTCTAATACAAACGAACCCTACCATAATTCTTCCAGCAGGATTGCAGTACTCTGCACCACCTAATGTAGCTTTATACCTAGCTAAAAAAGTTATAGACAGATACTCTAATGAAAATGGAAATCTTACTTATGATGGATTTTTGGAATCGTGCACAGATATATTTTTCCAGTATCCTGCTTTTAAACTCGCTCAATGGAGATCTGAAATGCATTCAGCTCCTGTATATTTGTATCAATTTTCGTATGAGAGTAAATTTAACTTGGTGAAAGAAGGTTTGCGCATGGAGTATGGTGGAACAGGACATGTAGAAGATTTAACGTTTCTCTTCAAAAATAACGCAATGCTTGGTGATATGAAAACTGTTATAGAAAGTAAGGATGATCTTATGAGAGATTGGTTTATAATGTTGGTGACCAACTTCATTAAATGCAAGTAAGTTGTTACGATTTTATGTTAAACAATTTAAAGAAATTTGAAAGCACTACAAACCATACTAATATAAACATGCTATACTTTTAATAGAAGATACATTAATAATAATAATATAATGGGACATTAACACACACGGTCATCTGATCCCAAACTAAGCAGAGCTTGTACTATGGAAACCAGATAACTGGTAATATACTACATATTATAATACTTTTCTTTTGTAAATACATACTTAAATATAGATAATTACACCCAGACACAAGACGAACAGACATAATGACATAATAAAACAAATGTTTGTCTCGGGTGGGAATCGAACGACCAGCAGCGTCAAAAGCAAGTATCTTACCCACGCCACCGGCCCATCAAAACAGAAAATTAATTCTTATTACTTTTACAGCAAACCATCCTATGACGTCATGTACTGGCCGCCAGTGCACGCCAATTATCTGAACTACCAAGACATTCGGGAACCAGGTCTTTACATAAACAGACCTCCTACGCATCAGCAGGCTGACATGATACAATTCTACGATAAGATCGAACAGATTGCCAGGTAATCCACCATTGCATTTTATTTTTACCTATATACTGAGTTTTTAACTCTATAAATGTAGTTCCTCTGTAACTAAATTCCTTAAACGAGTCTCTATGTCTTAACTTTCCAAATTATTCTTGACCAATTCAGATAAGCTATCCAGTATATTAAAATTTAATTATAATACAGGAATTTTATGGTTCACAGGAATTCCTCAGTGATCGAAGCTTTGCGAAAAAGACGTTGGATTAGACTATAATTTCTTTAGTTATAGAAAATATATTCATAACGGAGATTTGGGCTGTAAAAAGCCCAGTAAAGATCTTTTTTTTGATATATGACTTATATTTCCGATAATATATAAAATAAACTGAAGAGACTGTTAGTCTAGATGGGAAAAATGATGATGGTATCGGCGATCTAGACAATTATTTCGATAATTAATTCTAAATTACATGTTAATTTGTTACTTGTGTTTAAGATTAAAAAGAAAATGTTGAAAATCATAATTAGTCTAATTATAATTAATAGGTTTTGGCAATGAGACTTACTTACCAAACGAGAGAACGAGTAGGTTACAAAAATAACTGTATTACCTGAAACAAATAAAAGCAAATATTATTATACACAAATAAATAACCCAAAACTGGTTAAAGTGCAAGCAGCAAATGAGACATCTTCGTTCAATCTCAATCCTCATATAGACCCAATAAATACCCTGGGTGGTGCAAATCGAGTTATAACACACTGGTGGTAATCGTTAACTGTGGTAACTACCCACTTGACAAAACCGCCACTTGCTGTTCCAGTGCGATGTCTGGTACGAACATTTGAAAGTGTTTGACGGAATAGTTCCCCCTTTATGGTTTACTACGATATAGAGCCTCAATACATTTCTACTTCTTCACAGAAATTCACTTGTAATCACGAGTGAATCTGTATTTAATCGGTAAAACACAAACCTATAGCAAGGTATATTTTAACTAATAAAATAGTTAGTTGAAGGCCGGAAGTATGGTAAACTGTTACGTAAAAATTTAGTAATATTTGTCGTATATAATGTAGGGTACGAAATAAATAAGCAGAGCTTTCGTTATCAATGCCACGAGTGGATAGATAAAGCAAGATAGTATTGAGAGTCTACTGATACTCAGCTTAGCACGGTACTGTCAGAGACACATTTGCAATAAAAAATATTATTTTCGCACAATATCAAAACAAAGAGTGGAGCAGAAGCATTGAACCCAGAACGGATATTCTTCAAGCTGCTAGCATAACTTTATTTGTTGTGCACTTCTTCTCATTCCACAAGTTTTCTCTACTTAAGGTTTGCTGGTAAAAAAATCATATTTGAATTAAGCTCGCCTGTGTACATTTTTGTTTCCAATATAAAATTGTATGCAATTGTTTTATGTACACTAAAGAATAATAATAATAAGAATAACAAAACTTTAATAACACAATCTGAAGGCATAAAGGATACCCTGGATCAATGAAAATCTGGAATTTTTCTTTGGAGATACGCGGCTGTATTTAAAAAAAACCAGCTCTAAGTGCTATCTACAAATTAGGAAGCAGTGTTTCCCTTAGAGAGAAATTCAAAGACATAAATATTTTGACTGTCGCTTCTCAATTTATTGATGAAAATTTATTGTATGTGCATAAAAATATTTAAAAATCAAGCGACACGTTAATTTGAATACAATAAATAAGAATGATCTTGTAGCACATTATACTCGTCTCTACAAATCAGTAACTCTTTTATTGACTCTTTTATGGGACAGTTTAAACTTCCAAATAATATTAGAATAATAACTATTAACCAATTTAAAATAATTATAAAATCCACGTGTAAGACAGCGCATTTCTAAATTTCAGACTATCTAACGGATAAAAAAGCCTAGAATTAAGTCGCTCTAAACAACACACTAAACAAACAAAATATAATAGATATAAGTACATCATTTAAAAAAGAAAAAAAGCCTACTGAGTTTTTTTGGCAGTGTTTCTAAGTCGTTGCCAGTATTTTTATGGAGACTCGCGGCTTGAAAAAAATAAAGCACTTTTTCATTTCATTTCAGTGCTCCTCAATTAGTTTTATCTGCATACTACTCCGAAAAGAACCTCCGTACCTCTTATTGCAGGAATTGTAAATGAAAAGCCGAGATCATGTCGACTCACGCGTATTGTAGTTAAGAAATTTGCTGTGTGATACCCCCTAATGACACCTGGCGGACCCTTTGGAGTAGGCGTACCAGTAAATAGGAAACACTGCCCTAGATGAACACAATCAGTTCGTTCGTCCTCGGACGGCTCACCGAAAAAGTCCGGTGAACCAATAAAGGTTCTTCCGTTTAATTGAGTTATTACAAAAATAACTAGATGAACACCAGTAAAGGAAAATATCTTCATATCTGATGACATCTCATGGTTAGACATTTGAGGACATTTAATCTTCAAACCGTACTAGGTCTGCATGCCAAGAGCTTAAACCCTATGCTTAAATCTTAAAATAGTTGGGAGAATAAATATATCCTCCTATGTACTTTGCGAAATAAATGCTGATGACAATCAAGGAAATCTGTTATTAAATTACACTTAATTTTGCAAAAATTTTAACAATATAGATGGAGGTAATAATGAAAATTAGATGGTTGAAAATAATAGTTGTTTAGACAATAGTGTACGTGAATGTCCGGACATCGATTAGAGCGGGCCAGTCGACCGTGGTACATTTCACTGCGCGCCCGCTCACATGACACGATTTATGGTAAGTTCTCAATCTGATAGATATTATTAGTCACTACAATACCAACACATAAAGCTAGACTGAAAGAAGGTTTAAGCTAAACAGTAAACAATATGATTATACATATTAGTGAACACGAAGAGTTCGCCACTGAGATTTGGGTATTTCGCATAAATGAAAAGGTGAGGCAGGTACTATTCTTAGCTTAATTTAGAAGAGAAAATCTTAAGATTTGTTTGGAGTTTTATGATGAGTAAATCACTACAGCAGTGCCTACGCACTGGAGTGAGTTTGTATTGTAATTAATTTTTAAGAAGCCTATTACTAAGCTTAATCAAATGATATTTTACAACCATTATAATGTATGTCAACGAAGAAACAATAACAGCATAGCATCGCCTTTACGCCTTTATTATTTGAGAGCGTAGGCGTGATTTCGTCATTTGACCTGCTATGTTAGGTCCCTTGTAATAAGGGACGAAAACTGTTTCCAAAGTTAAAAAGGAATTTTTGTTTGATTACACAAGTGAAGGCAACGTCAATTACATACATAATTGCTAATTTAATATAACAGGGGCGCGTTTACATTAGAAGAAATGATAGGAGTGGAGTGATCTATACAGATTATTTAAAGCGAGAGATGTTGTCGATGAGGTTACGGCCAATGTGATTGGTATTCGAAGGTTCTCTCACGGTCTCCATCTGTTAAAAGATTTCTTGGTACACAGCTCCTAAATAATTTGGCTAACTATTTGACATAACTCATACACAATGAGTGTTTGATTTTTTTTCGTATGATCCTGTCCAACTAGTCTGAGGAGCTTTTATAGATTCACAGAACGTTGCGTGCCGTTTGTTCAATGGAACGTGCCGGAGTGGCGGACTTGTTATATTGTTGAAGTAAACTGTTTAGGAGTGTGTTTACAAAATATTACAGCGTTTGATCAACTAAATATTTTCACTAGAAGTAACTGAACAACCTGCCCACGTACTTAACTAAATACAAAACCCACAATCTGACAGTGGCCTTTCCTGTAAGCGTTTACTTAGTTTTTACATATGCGTCTAATAGAATTTTGCACAGATTTAAATGGAAATGACTTACTTGTACTCTATCATATTTCCTAGCAGGCAGATTTAAATTTTGTTCACGAAGTCATTTAGTGCCAGTTTACTGTGATAGCAACTAGGCAAATTGACTGTCGCGTTTGGTATCAAATGTAATTACACAAATATTAAATTACATTTATTTTGTAGGGAAACAACTACAGAAGCAATAGTAAATGTAAATAATGCAGTGGACCTTAATATGGCTAGTAGCAGGGTTGACAGCCACGTCAGCGCTGCACCTTACTATTGGGAATAGCATACTAGAAAACGTAGACACCACAGGACAGGTTACTGAACGTGTAAGAAGTGCGGAAGAAGATAACTTGATTAACCTTCATGAAGACAATGAGTCTGAGACGGATAAATCTCAGAATTCTGAAGATGATAATGAAGATAATAATGGAGATAATAATAGTTCCACTGAACCAAAGGAAGATCCAACCTCAAATGACGAGGAAAGTGATAGTATAAACAGATCAACAGATACAGGCCCCAATCCTAGAAGCGATGAATCTGCAGCGCCTGGCTCTGGTGACATAGAGACAGTAGATGCAGAGTTCCTTGTACATACAACCAGTGGTCCGATACAAGGAAGTGTGTGGGAAAACAATGAGAATATAATAAGCTACATCGATATTCCTTACGGAACCTTTGAATCAGCATTTTCAGTAAGTATTTTATAAGAAACAATACATACTAATAACTAACTAATATTCTGTATACTCCTGATTATCATTTCAGAGCCCAATAGCCGCAATAAGACATGAAGTAGTACATGATGTCAAGGAACACAACAAACGCTGCCCTCAACTGGATGGTGCCGAATATGTTGGTGATAGAGATTGCCTCACATTGAGCATTTTCAAACCTCGGAATGCAGACCATGTACCGGTTCTTTTCCATATCCACGATGGGAATTTCTCTGCTGGAAGTGGAAATCCTGCTATCTATGGCCCAGATTACATTGTCCCAAAGGGAGTAATTTTAGTTTTGCCAAATTACAGACTCGGGCCATTAGGCTTCTTATGCATGATGAATGATACTGCGCAAGGAAATGCAGGATTAAAAGATTTGACGTTGGCTCTAGATTGGCTTAAAGAAAATATAGTTTTGTTTGGAGGAAACCCTAAGAATATCGTCGCTAGTGGCGATGGAACATCAGGCGCATTAGCGGGATACTTAGCTATATCACCGAAGTCAACCAATTATATCAACAAAGTTATTGTTGAAAGTGGTTCAATCCTTTCTCACTGGGCTTTAGATAGAAACCCGCTTATTGCTGCCACTGCACTGGCAGAAAAAATAAGGATATTTGAAGCATTGGAGGAAACGGAACCTTCTGTTTTGGTATCTGGAGCACAAGATATTGTTTTTAGGCCATGTGTAGAGCAAGCTACTGATGGTTTCTTAATCAAAACACCTTGGAAGATTATGCACGATGAAGCAATCACCAAACCTTTCTTGATAGGCTCTGCGACGCATGCTGGTATACATGAAACTTTATTGCAAACTGAGGAAACAGTAGAGGAAATAAACGCTCATTCAAGCCTTTTACTACCAGACGATTTAGAATTTGAAACGGACAACTTAAAATCGGAAATAGCTGAAAAAGTAAAAGCTCAATATTTTGGTGACAAAAGCATAACAATAAGTGATGTCGATGACTTAACACTCTGCTTTACGGATGCTGCGTACCTTGGACCAGGCATTCGAGCTGCAAGGCTCTTGGTAGAATCGGGAGCAACGGTGTTCTTCTATGAGTTTGCTTTTGTAGGGGAGTTTAATAGAGAATTAGATTCTTTACTCCGTCCAGTTCAAGGAGCGGTGATGGGTGACATAGTCGGGTATTTATTCACTCAAGATGGTATAAGGCCAACTATCGACACTGATGAACATCTTATGGTGGAAACATTAACAAATCTTTGGACAAGTTTTATTCACAATGGGTAAGATAAATTATTAGTATACATATGAAGCGAAATTTAATTTAAAGTTGACTATAAGTTAAGTTAAATAAATCATTTTGTTAAATTTTAGGAGTCCTGAAGCTGAAAACGTAATTTGGAATAAACTTGAGCAAACTAGTGACGAGGATGAGGAATGGCTGTCGATAGATACAGAGCCGGCAATGCAAAAAGGACTTCATTTACAGCGCCTGAAGCTATGGTCAGAGATCTACGACAACCACTACGTGGAGAGGAACAATGCATACGGCGGCGTATCACCTTACGTTTTCTTCCTTCTAGGCACACAGATAATTGTATATCTAGTATTCTGTACAAATGCCTCGCATTTGTTCTAATGCAATAAAAGTATTTAAGTATTAATTTCACTAAGTTTTATAACTTTTATAAGCCATGTACTGTAATTATATGTGTGTGGTATATTTAAATAAAGTGATGTACGTATTTGAAAATTATTGGTTCATCTACACGTAATTATCTCAAATTGTATTAATGTATATGCCCGAATAATTCCATTTAGGTAAACAAAACAAAGTCCTAATGAATAAATACATACGAAATGTGTACCAACATATTACGCATGACAGAAAGGTAAAATAAACAGACATAATACAAACAGATTAGAGCCACACATTTTAGCGAAATCCATGAACCAACATATTTATAGACATTATTCAAAACATAAACTCGAACGGGTGGTACTTATCCCACACGAACAGTTTACTACTTTTCACAATCTACAAAACTAAGTAAACAACAAACATGTATTAAACACAAAATATTCACATATTTATATCTCATAAACAAAGAGGCTGATGGATTTGGTAAATTTTGGCATTAAATTATAATTTTATCACATTGTTTGTTAAGCTGTCTTTATATACAGAAAAGCCAATGTTATTAAATTGATGAACTTCAAACTTACACAAGAAAATCCTGTTTGTTTAGGAACCGTATAATATTTGTTTTGGAAACTAATACATCGTCTATGTAAACAATTCACTCTAGGACACACAAATGTTTAGTAAGTACAGATTATTGCGCGCGTAGAGACATGGGGATCGCGTTCGTGTTGATTGTTACTGAATTACTGGTGTTGAGCGAGGTGGTGGGTCGCCTGGCGCCGATGAGCCGTCCCCACCGGGACGTGGCGATAATCCAGGGTCGGATCCGAGGGTACCTCGCCCCACACCATACACACTTTCAGTACTTCGGCATACCCTACGCCCGCCCGCCCACACGACGCGACAGGTTTAAGGTCAGCCGATCCATTTGTTGATAGACAAACTCCATTAGGCTTTATGTAGATTAGATTCGTATCGTGCGAAATTTTATTGCGCAGTGAAGGCCGGAAGACTTTGTAGACATTCTGTAGGGTTCAACTGAAAACAGTTTATACCGTAGATAGAAAACTAACTGATATAGGGATTGATATTGCGAAACTTTTCAATTACAAAGTCAACAACGCCATTGTGGTTATCGATTAGATTGTAAAGCAAACAGAAATGTATTCTTTGTTTTTCCTTACCGTGCCAAAAAGGTAAACAAAGCTTCAGTTTTCGTGTCACTTTAGAATATCACGATTTTATCAATGAACCACACTATGTATCGACTTATAAATGTCTTAATCCATTGAGTAAACACTTTAACTATGAAATTAACTGAAAAATGTTTTAAATCAACCAGTAAAATACGAATTATTGATAAAATTCTAAACACATTCCAAAATTCATGACCACAGGTTATGCAAGGACACGGGCTGTTTGACATTTTTATACTTTTTAAATTAGAGTGTGGACATAGATTTTTATGGATTTGATAACCATAGATTTAGGAAGAACTGAGTGAATGATATCCAGTCAAATGAAAATGTGATGTTTAGATCGTACTTTAATGTAAAGTATTGTCCTAAATTATTTTATTACTGTCTTCTTTAAATATGAAAATTTTGTTTTTTAACCATGTAACTGATGCTGTGTGAAATTGAGTGCATAATAAATATAATTAGTTGTATCGTATCGTCACTCATTCAAATGTTCTAAACGATCATTTAAATAAAATCAATCTGTGCTTCCCTTGGTCACGTCATTACTTGAGAACGTTTACACCAAAATGGGTAATTTAAGTATTTTAGTGCCTAGATTTAAAATTTACTCAGAAGTTTGAAAAAAAAACAGCTCTGCCTATTTTAAAAGATCTTTTCCTTAACAGTTTAATACATAGTAAGGCTGTAGTCAATTTATCGGTATTCATCTAGAGCAGCGGTCGTCAAAGTGCGGCCCGCAGACGATACTTCTGCGGCAACAAATAACTTCGATGCGCTTGCGTTTTCATTTTTTATAACCGCATGACTCCTCCCTCCCTAACTAACACAGAGTTCATCCCGCATCCGCATTAACCTACTCAGATTCACTATCAGATTATTGATTAATAAAAAATTAACAAAATAGCTTGTTTTACCCCTCATCTTAATTTTGGTGACTGGCCAGAAAAAGAGAAAAATATCAAAGAAGTCGTTGAAATGTTTTTTGACGTGACAACGTCTTATAAATTGGTTTGCCGGGTGACACTTCAAGAAACTGCGTTACGCTCCGCTCACGTTATGCGCTCACAATGAGAGCGAGTGAGAGGCACGCGTCCCTTCCACTCGGGCATGGTTAGCCCGCCTAAGAGCGAGAGAGACAGACATAAAAAGTGAAAGGCACGCGTCCCTTCCACTCGAGCACAGTTAGCCCGCCTAAGAGTGAGATTCTATGTATAAATTAATGTTTTAAATATAATTCTTTGTATAAATAAATGTTTTAAATTGTTACTATTATTTCATCCTTCTTCCTACTATTCGAATGAATATTCACATTAAAATTATTTTACCACTCAAAGTCGTTGTCACGTAAAACTTTCGCCCGTATACCGACTTTACAGGCAACCAATTTTTTTTTTTAATATTTTCATATTTTTTAAACATTTATAATATTTCCTGTTTTCAACAATTTATTTGAGATACGACTGCATTATTGTATTCCAGTGTTTTATTAAATGTAAAGCTTCTTGGTTCCGAATAATGAATGATTAGAAATCTATTCAGTCACTCTTTTAACAAATCATTCAATGTATTCAATCATGGTGGCCCTACCCTAAAAATATAGTCTCTGGTTACGAGGCGGCCATATTTGTTGTTATAATATGCATCCTAAGGAAAAACAAGGTATATACTGCACAATTTTTTGACAGCCAGCCGGTATTTGCGGTCAGTAGGTAATAAAAAGTCTTTTTTAGGCTCCAAAACCACCACCACAGTGGGATGGCATCTTCGAAGCCACCCACAAGATCAGGTGTCCACAGCCGCACATTGAGGGGGAGGAAAACTGCCTAGTGGTGAATATATTCGGTAGACCAGGCTCTTCCCTACAACCCGTGCTTGTGATCGTGCATGATGGAGATTTCCAGCATGGGTAACGTATCTAAAATAGCCCAAACTTTTTAGTTTAGGAGTATCTTGTCTTGAAGACCTTCATACTTTAGCATCAGTATGCTAATTCACGTAATTAAATAAGTTCAGTTGCAGTGCAGTTGCAGTTAAGTTTTGATCAAAACAGCCTTTTTCGTATTTTCGTAATTTTGACAATCGCTATGAGATACACTCGCGTCACGTTCGCGTCACGCGAGCGCTTTATTCTAGATATGACAGCTAAACAATTACAAGAATACCATTTTGTACTATGACGTCAACTTGACTGCAACTGCACCGCAAGTTGATCGGCGCTTTAGAAAATTACGTGAATTAGCCTACAGATCGTCTGCATATTATTGCATTGTCATCGAAGATACCTTGGGCTCAAATTCTTACTTACATACTTATTTAAATAAGAATTTGAGCTAAATTAACCATTCAAAGTGGTTCAGATTCCAAGATTTCACAAATACAATAAAATCTTGTAAAGAGGTAATATGAAAAACGCTGTAAGGCTGTTATATGAAAAACACACTTGTATATCCTTCAGATACATTTTAACTACGAAAATATCAAACAAACTGTATTAGTGAAAGGTCTAGTGTTCTCAAAATGGCGACGGTCTAATTATAGATTTGAACAGTGTATCTAAGCGACATTTTTTATAGATTGATTCACATCTTAAAGGCAGCTTGGACGTAGGTGAATAGCCGGGAATTTCCGAGACGTTGCACGAGGTTATGATCTAGACAAATCCTTTTACTTGTGAGCTTAACGACAAAGACGTCAATTAGATCCGGCTATTTCAGAATTGATGACATGTTGTATAGAATTTGATACCAAAACGTCTAATTTCCCAAGTATCTATCAGAAATTTCCGAGCATTATTAGGATGTCTATTTTGAGTTGACAGTAATCTTTGCTAATATATTTATTCGATGTATGTTACACAATATATCTAGATAAATTATTAAACATATTATGTACCTGTATTGTATTTTTAATCTGTTCTTTAACATAACATTTGTTGCTATGCGTTGATTAAAGATTATGCGAGCATGATAACATGATAAGTAGCAACAAAATTTAATAATTATCCTAAATCCAGATAGGTTGTCGCGATGTGCGACATCGATGCGATATGACAATTTGAAATCGAAGTCTATCCAATTATTACAATGGCTACACTTTAAACTCTGGCTAGTTAAACGGAACCAATCCAGGGTTCCGTTGACATCGCATTGATGTCGCACATCGCGACAACCTCTATCTGGATTTGGGATAATTATTAATTTAAACGGAACCCATCCATGTTCATCAGTGAGGCATTATAAAACATCCATGGAAACTGTAACCGTAACAGAGCAAAAGTGTTTTTCAGGTGGGGAAATTACGATCCTCCACGCAGGTTTTTGAACGAAGGCTTCGTCATTGTCACGTTTAATTACCGCATAGGAGCCTTAGGTTTCTTATGCTTAGCCACCGAAGACGCTCCCGGCAATGCTGGACTAAAAGATCAAGTAGCAGCCCTTTACTGGGTACATATGAACATCGCAGCTTTTGGTGGAGATCCCAACTCCGTAACAGTTTACGGACTAGGTTCCGGAGCGGCAAGTGTCCCGTTGCTTATTATGTCAGGGTTGACTAAAGATTTGGTTCATCGAGTGATCCTCGAGACAGGGTCGGCATTGTCACCTTCTGTGATCACTTATGATCCTATATCCACAGCATTTGAAGGAGCGACTAACATCGGGTACGACGGAACTGCTGATTCAGCAGCACTCTCCCAATTTTACCAAGAACTTCATGTTGGCCAGTTGGTTTCAATCACTGAAATGTTCCTTCCGTGTATCGAGAATTCGACTTACACTAGCTTATTAGACTCTGATCCTATACACAAGTTAAAAATGGCGGATTTTGCGAAAGTGCCTATGTTGATTTCATTTAATTACAAAGACAGTGCTAGTTTAGTAGATAAAGCTTTGGAAAAATTAGAAAAACAACCACAGAATTTGGAGAATTTATTGCCAAACAATTTAGAATTCGATGACGATAATTTGAGGAGTAAGATTGGTGAATTCGTTAAGGAATTTTATTTTGGAAATAACATGGCTGTAGAAGATGTGGTGCAAGGTTACACTAATTATATTCAGGATATTTTCATTGAGTATCCTATAGTGAAATTAGCGAGTCTGTACGCACTAAGAGAGAGCACTTTAGTTTACTTAATGAAGTTTGAAATAGACACAGAGGAGAATTTTGAAAACAATATGTTCAGAGGTTATGGGCCTATGATGGAGTACTTAGAGAGAAATAATGGAGAAGATGATGAAATAGCTACTAAAAGGCTAATGATGCTGCTGAAAAATTTCATAGAATTTGGGTAAGATATATTTTTGATAGCTTGTTATTTTCTGAGTGTAATAAAATTAATCATGATGGAGCTTACATGTGTTGGCATTGGACATGTTTATTTGTGCTTTATAATAACGGGTTGGAATATAAACAAACTGTAAACAGCTGGAGCACATTGATAACACAATTACTACTAACGCACATTACTATGCTAAAGAATTTTTAAGTTTTATTGTTCTGGTATTACTTATAGTTTCGAGCAGCGGTGGCGCAGTGGTAACAGCCTCGCCTTTGATATATAAGGTCGTGGGTCCGATCCCATGTGTAAATTTTTTCATCGCCGCTGCACGATAGCAGTGAAGGAAAACATCGCGAAGAAAGCGGTATGTCACTAATCGTTCTAGGAAATGTGATTGAGGCCTTAACTCTCTCAACTCGTAATATAGCTGAGAGAAGACCCGTGCCCAGCAGTGGGACGCTATAAAGGGTTGAAGCATGTCTAGTTTTACTCAAACACACCTCAATATAGTAGGTGCACTTGTCAGGTAATTACCACCACTAGACTAACCCCCGTATTCATTAAACGTATTTAAGTCCATTATAGCTAAAATAGGTTTATAATTCGTTTGTCTTTGTCTTTCACCTTGACATTGATACTAATAAGAAAGAGACGAATAGTGAATTAAATGTTGATTATGGCGTCTTAGAACGTCGCAGTTTTTTAGTTTTTTACTACTAATCTTTAAAAACTTATATACTTATTTAAACTTGACACTGGTAAAATTGCGGAATAATTTCTGCAGAGGCCATAATTAAAAGAAGAAGAAGAAGAAGAAAGAGACAAAGTCCATTTTAACTTTTTTAGGAATAAGACCGTACATCACTACTTTTTAATTATAATTGAGGGAATACCAATGTAATGTCTAACAGTAAAACACTAATGAATTATAACTTAATTATAAAAACGGTCATTAGAAACCTGTCATTAATTGTAATTGTGGAGCAGCGATACGGGGCTCGCTTTAAAAATAAAAGGTCGCAGTTTCGATACCAGGTCGTGCCTACACATCTTTATGTGAACTGTTTCATCTCCGCTGCTCAACATCCGTGAAGCAAAACACCGTGAGGAAATCGGCATTTATAAAAAACTAGCGGACCCCGCAGACGTCGTCCTACACAGTAAAGTGTCAGTGCCACCTATCGGGTCCGAAAATAGATTACGTCAAGCCGTTTGGAGGAGTTTTTTCATTTTTCTCTGCGTAGGAACCATCCTCGTACTTCAAGGAATATTCTAAAAAAGAATTAGCGAAATCGGTGCAGCCGTTCACGCGTGATGGCGTGACCAAGGGAAATAGAGATTCATTTTTATATATGTATAAAGATAATCATTTCAAGACACTTGTCATTCACTTGGCCAGTGTGCGGATTAAGGTCTTAACTCTCTTGACTAGTAAGATAGTTGACAGAAAATCCGTGCCCAGCAGTGGGATACGAAAAAGGGTTAAAGTGACTAATTGTATTATACAAAATATATAACAAATTAGCTTTCCACCCGTGCGTATGTCGGTTATCGCACTAAACCATTAACCACTTTTAACGCAGTCGGATAAAAACTATTCTTTGAACTTCCCCGGGTCTCAAAATATCTCCATACCAAATTTCATCCAAATTGTAGTCCAGTAGTTTTGGCGTGAAAGCGCGATAGACAGACATGGTTACTTTCGCATGTATAAAATTAGTAACCCCCTAGTTTCCACCGACGAAACATGCACAAGAAAACATGTTGCAAGCACTATCTATCTCTATTGTTTAGAGATGAGTAGAAAGAGATAAGACTATGCTTGTATCATGTTTTGTCCTGCAGTGCAAACGTGCAGTAAGGATTAAACAACTAAGTAAATTCATTTTATATTACTAATTGCATAATAATTAGGTGGTTGCCAGGACTTCTACTTAGAAAGAGTTCCTGTAAGACAAGAATATTTTTTTAGATAGTTTCTATTTCTATCACATCTATTTCATTATATTCTATCAATAATATAAATCTAATAATTATCTTTGTAACACAAATAAACCATTTCAAATTTTAATGAAACTATTTCAGGTGCTGACCCGCAATAGTTAGGGACAAAATTTGGATATTTTGAACTACACACTCATTAGAGATGTTGATTTGAAGAAAACAAATTATTTAGAAGTAAAACTATTTTACAATGGAATTTATCACAGTTTTAGATTTTATATCCCGACATTTCAGTCTTTTCAGATTTTAAGATC
Organism: Meganola albula; assembly: GCA_936450015.1. Classification (NCBI taxonomy): domain Eukaryota; kingdom Metazoa; phylum Arthropoda; class Insecta; order Lepidoptera; family Nolidae; genus Meganola; species Meganola albula. The sequence goes on from OW388160.1 coordinate 12,761,003, forward strand.
ACTTTCACTGAGGTATTTAACATCCCAACTTATTAATTATTATTATTGTTTAAGAATATTTATAACATTGATAATTTAGTATGTTGGCACATCTACTTCTCAATGCATCGGCTGTCATTTTATACTGTCATCGCGTCCATCTTTGAAGTAACCTGTCACTCGAGAATGTAATTATGAACGAACGAATGAACACCGAGCGCGGGTGAAGCGGACATCTTAGAATGGCTGACATTGCGTGTTGAACCGTTTTGGCGTACGGTAGTGCAGATGCAATAACGTGCTCGGTGAACGTTACTATTTAATCCAACGTAATCTTAACGATCTGTAATTACCTGTTAGAATTCATGATTGTGCTATCGAGAGATGGGAGTGAAGTGATATTTGCTGTAGTTATTTTATTGAAATACCGTCTTCTTACCCGATTATTCACGCCTACCTAGAGTTGTCTGCTAATCTTGATATTTTTTAGTCCAAAAAACCTTCGAAAGCCTTCATCAGAAGTTGGGATGCGAAGGGTAAAACCAACAGAAGACGGTATCCAATCGAAGAAATAGTGATCCATGTGTGTTTAAGTGTTATATGGTAAGGTGGTTGCAAGGGGCCCAGTACGCCCAAGCCACGCTTTGACGGTTGTTAATGTAAAGCTGGTTGAAAGGGCCTCGTATGCCCGGGCCATGCTTCGGTAGTTGGTTGAAAGGGCCTCGTATGCCCGGGCCATATTTTGGTAAGTGGTTGAAGGGGCCTCGTACGCCCGGGCCACGTTTTGGTAATTGGTTGAAAGGGCCTTGTATGCCCGGGCCATGCTTCAGCAGTTGGTTGAAAGGGCCTCGTATGCCCGGGCCATGCTTCAGCAGTTGGTTGAAAGGGCCTCGTATGCCCGGGCCATGTTTAGGTAGTTGGTTGAAAGGGCTTCGTATGCCCGGGCCATACTTTGGTAGGTGGTTGAATGGGCCTCGTACGCCCGGGCCACGTTTTGGTAATTGGTTGAATGGGCCTCGTATGCCCGGGCCATGTTAAGGTAGTTGGTTGAAAGGGCCTCGCATGCCCGGGCCGTATTTTGGTAAGTGGTTGACGGGGCCTCGTACGCCCGGGCCACGCTTTGGTAATTGGTTGAAAGGGCCTTGTATGCCCGGGCCATGCTTCAGCAGTTGGTTGAAAGGACCTCGTATGCCTTGGCCATGCTTCAGCAGTTGGTTGAAAGGGCCTCGTATGCCCGGGCCATGCTTCAGCAGTTGGTTGAAAGGGCCTCGTATGCCCGGGCCATGCTTCGGTAGTTGGTTGAAAGGGCCTCGTATGCCCGGGCCATGTTTAGGTAGTTGGTTGAAAGGGCCTCGTATGCCCGGGCCATACTTTGGTAGGTGGTTGAATGGGCCTCGTACGCCCGGGCCACGTTTTGGTAATTGGTTGAATGGGCCTCGTATGCCCGGGCCATGTTAAGGTAGTTGGTTGAAAGGGCCTCGCATGCCCGGGCCGTATTTTGGTAAGTGGTTGACGGGGCCTCGTACGCCCGGGCCACGCTTTGGTAATTGGTTAAATGGGCCGCGTATGCCCGGGCCATGCTTAGGTAGTTTATTGAAGGGGCCTCGTATGCCCGGTCAATACTTTGGTAAGTTGTTGAAGGGGCCTCGTATGCCCGGGCCATGCTTAAGTAGTTGGTTAAAGGGGCCTGGTAAGCTCGGGCCACTGTTGAGTAACTGTATGAAGGAGACTAGCATGCCCGGTCCATATTACTATGCAATGGCGATGAATTTGAGTTTGGTCAGGAAGGACCGAGCGTATGTTAATGTCTATCTTTACTTTTTCATTAGAACAGGTAGAGAAGAGTGACATATATCATCGAGCAGACTGATACTATGCGCACGTGGTCGTTCGATTCGTCAGGGTTGGCCGTGTTGGCACATCTACTTCTCAATGCATCGGCTGTCATTTTATACTGTCATCGCGTCCATCTTTGAAGTAACCTGTCACTCGAGAATGTAATTATGAACGAACGAATGAACACCGAGCGCGGGTGAAGCGGACATCTTAGAATGGCTGACATTGCGTGTTGAACCGTTTTGGCGTACGGTAGTGCAGATGCAATAACGTGCTCGGTGAACGTTACTATTTAATCCAACGTAATCTTAACGATCTGTAATTACCTGTTAGAATTCATGATTGTGCTATCGAGAGATGGGAGTGAAGTGATATTTGCTGTAGTTATTTTATTGAAATACCGTCTTCTTACCCGATTATTCACGCCTACCTAGAGTTGTCTGCTAATCTTGATATTTTTTAGTCCAAAAAACCTTCGAAAGCCTTCAAGTATTTATACTACTGTTTACATAAAGGCCTATAAGCACTTTTAGCCTGAGGCACAAGGCTCACCCTAGTTCAGGCAAACTCATAATTCTGTTTTTAGTTAAAAGTTTGTTCTAATATTATTATGTACCTTGTAAACAGTTAATTAACAATTTTATTTATAATTTATTATTATTATTATCAACTACTTTCAAACATTATATTATTTAAGTTGAATTTTGATATAAGCAGACTGTGCTCACAGTGTCTTGAATTCTAAGTGGATTATGCTTAGAAGGTTTTGGTCCAGGTAAAAATAAATAATAATCTAGTATAAACTGTGATCAAATCCATTATGAAGGACTTTTTTTTAGTTTTACTTTTTTTATTTTTTTTTCAAGTAAATTAAAAAAATACTAAATTATTTACAGTTTTATTCATAAAAATCATAAAAGACTCTTTACTTAAAATGGCCTTTGTCTCTTTCTTCCTGATATAAATGTCATGATGACAGACAAACACAAACGAATTTTAAACATATTTTAGCTACAATGAGCTCATAAGAAGTTTATGAATAGGGGTTACTCTTCAAGTTTTTACATAATTTTGGCTCACTCTATTTACATTAATATTGCTAGCAATTACACAAACGATACAAATTTAAATTTGGCATCTCTTGCGACAACAGAATTGAGAGTATTATCAATGTGAGGCTAATTTAAGCTTAAATTTTTCTCAATTTCAGTGACCCAACGCCACTTACATCAACACTGGTCCCACTAATATGGCAGCCAGTCTCCGGCGACAGTGACACCACACCATCCACGATGTCTGCAGTGCCAATGCTTGTGTACATCAGGAACGGTCTCAAGATGATCCCACCACCGACAAACCAACGGATGTTATTCTGGGATAATATTTACAGCAGATTCTACAAGCCCATCGGCTTTGAGTACGAGACAGAAATATATGACAGTGATTATTAAGTGTTTTTATATTATAACTAGGGATGGTACGGAGCTTCGGTTCCGGTTCCGTTAAGTCGGAACTTCCGATTACTATTATACTTTCGGTTCCGACTCCGGCTCCGACATTTTTTAATCGGAGGTGTAAATCGGAGGTCGAAGCATAGATAGCGGGCGAGTGCGGCGGCGTGTGCCGACCACAGACTACTAAGAGAACCTAGCGGTTGGTGCCGCTACTTTTAGAGTCAATTAATACGATTTAATTTTTTTAAAGCTTTTGTTCGTTAGTATAATTTAATTACTAATTGATTAGTATATGCTACTTCGGGTTTAAATTCGTTCTATTTAAACTTGTTGTTTATATGCCAATTTTGTTCATTTTTTATGTTTTATCATAAAACATAAAACTTTTATGTTACAACTGAAACTTAAAAAAAAAAAAATACTACATAATGTTTTATTTGTCCTTAAATAATAATTCTCTCTCATGTCACCCTGCTTCCGATTCCGATTCCGACTCCGGTTCCGATTCCGATAAAGCAAATTTAAAAACTCCAATTCCGGCTTCGGTTCCGATAAAACTGCTTCCGTTACATCCCTGATTATAACTAGCGGACCTGGCAGATGTCGTTCTGCCCGGTAAAGCAGTGCCATCTAGCGGGTCTCAGACCTACCGAATATAACCAATAATAAATAATAGGTATCTAACCCGGTTTTCGGCACATCTTCGTTTTCTAAATTTTCTTTTTTTTTTAACTTTTCTCTGCGTAAGAACCATCCTCATACTTAAAGGAATATTACACCAAACCTCAAGACATATTTATGCACACAAATGTTTGTCTTGAGTGAAAATTGAACCCACAACCTGTGTGAAAAGGAAGGACCTATTATATGGATCATGCCACACATTTAACGGTTCCATAAAGTATGATTTAACAGAGACAATCTCACTATAGCGAGCCTTTAGATGTGTTATTAAATAAGTTTTATGAATAAAGAGGTTAATATCTCCTACTATTATTACAAATGTGAAAGTGTATGGAAGTATAGCTGTTTGTCATTCTCTTATTCAAAAATTAATAAACAGAATTGATGAAATTTTGGTACAGAGATAGATTATAGTCTAGAATTTACGCAACATTTTATCCTAATACCAAACGGGAAAGCTGCTGAAGAAGAAGCTAGTAATTTTAACAATTCCTTGAAGTTAATCTTGAACAAAATTACTTACAGCTGTAAGGTTTGGCTTTGACCAAAGGTAGTGCAAAGGCACAAGCTTAAAATAAGTATGTTGTAAACGCCTTAATTATGATTTTAGCTATAACTAAACACTTGCAAGAGAAAGGTTTAGAAAGTAGGCAATATTATTTTATTAAGTTACAAAAATATTTAACATAATTTTAATTAGCTATAATAAATAGGTCATTGTAACTGTTTTTTCAGTCACGACTTTATAATTTTTTAAATAGTTTTTTGACCAGCGTGGTTTTGTTCGCGACTGGTTATTAGTCAATACAAACAAGATCCGCTTTGAGAAACCATTTTAGCGCCAAGATCATGAATCACAAATTAAATTATTTGCAACTCAACAGCTAATCATCAGGTCAAGGGTCAAGTAAATATATTATAATAAGAAAAAAGTAACAATAAATGTTTCCCAGAAAATATCGACGTCGTCATAAATAAATACCGTTACCTGTACAATCGGCAGCTGAGGGAATGTCGCGGAGGGACGCCAACACTGCTTACACTAACAAAGCTATATCATATCGGTCCCCACACAGTTCTAACAAAACTTCACTAAATTCTTACCTATTAGATTTAGTTATTAAAATCAACAAGTAAAATGCATGTAAAACACAAAACATGGGCACTCGGACAGTAGACACCCGTCTCCCGTCCGTCAGCGTCACATTTCACTTTGACAGATTTACATTCGTTCAGAAATTGTAAAGGAACTTTCATATATCTAGGTACATGTGTTTTGTTAAGTTACTAAACGATCAACAGTACAAAATGGTATTATAAAAAGCTATTAAAAGCAACATTTTATATTTAGCGACTTTAAATGAATTTGAGAAGTATACACAGTACCTCTTCTGTAGCAGTATGAGAACATTTGGTTGCCAAACCAAGCGCCAGATGTTTGGCGACCTTGTATAATGTTTATGTAAGTAATAATCTCCATTCCACCATTATTTCAGGGTAATTTGGTGTGTGTGTGTGAGACTCGATGACGCCATTGACAAAGTACTTCAGTTACTTACCTATTTTAAAGCAAGGTAGTAGGTAGGTAGGTTTTCAAGTAGGTAGGTTTTTAATAAATAATTAAGTAAGTATTAAAAAGCTCCTGAAGTAATTTTCATGGCAATACCTATTGTACCTACATGAAGGCGTCCCGATGTGGTAAATCAAAGGCACTTTAGTTACGAAAACAAAAATGGCCTGATACGGAGTGTCTTCCTTTTATTTATATCCTTATTTCAGTTCTCAAAACATCCAGAGTGAGTTCTGAGAGGCGACTAGATTACCAATCGCAGCGTAGAACGTCCAATAAGGACGTGGAGGGACGATCTCTGCAAGGCACATGACAAAAGCTGGATGCTTTGGATGATTCTAGCACCATGTTGCATCAGTCTTAATGTTTCACTATAGTGTTGGTCAATACAAAGCAAATGAGCCCATATTCGATGGGTATGCTTTGGTTAGTTAAGGAGTTACTGTGGTGACTGATGAAGACCTTCCCTTTCTATCATTAGATCGGCTCCATGGTGCCATGTTATTGCATCGAATGTTATGCGAATGCAAAGTAAATATCTGCATAGGTAGGTATGCTGAACTTCTATAGGTGCTCTTTGACAAAATTTGAACTCAAACGAATTTCAGGAAATAGTTCTGTTTCTCTTCAGATTAAATCCTACAGGGTAAATTAAATAAAGTTTGTAATCCTCACTTCCTTAGGTCCTAATCCCTACTAATATTATAAATGCGAAAGTAACTCTGTCTGTGTACTTTTCGATAGACAGAACCGATTTGGATGTTGGTGGGAGTCTCGTGAAAGGACATATTAAGATAGTTTTTATCACGCGGGCGGAGCTGCGGTCGGAAAGCTAGTTATTTAATAAAGCAGATAGTAGTTCTTAGATAGTAGGCAGGGAAGACCTGTGCGTAGGAGTAGGATAGTACTAAAGGAATGTTACATTAATAATGACAACGACAGATATAGTCTAAAAATTATATTTAAAAAAGTATATCTATAACAAAACACATAATGAAGTCTTAATTTTGCTAAATTACAGAATTAGGTATATTGCCTGGTTTCACCAGACTTGTCTTAACTCTAGTTCTATAGGAAATAAATATCTATTTACGCAATTGTACGCAGGAATACCTATTTTTTAAGTCTAAACTAACATTAGTCAGCCAAAGTCGAAGTTAAAGGGCTGGCTAACCGCGGACCGCTGGGGCGGCAGTGCCGCAAATATGGCGGTGCCACCAGTGCCCAGTCACAGGGCATAGACTCTGGGGGAGCAAGAACCAAACCATTTTTTTTGTTTCCGCTGTGGAAATGCATTTACGCACTGTCCCGCCCCTCAGGGTAGGCGGGGGTGTGTGAGACTCGTAGCACCGAGAAGGTTGGCCAGCATTTTCAAATTATATTTAAAAATAGAAACCGCTTCGACATTAAACTTTAGTTAGTAACTTTACTAGTTTAAATATATCTGTGGTTAGTACCTACGTACAAGTTGTTGTTTCATATGCTCCATTTTTACCTAGAACTTCAGAGCAAGCAGCAAACTTACTTACACGAAGTCTGTGGAGTATTCCACAGATGTGTGTAAGAAGCTTGCCTTATCTATAAAAAAACAAAACAACATAGCGATGGGGCATTTTAATACTATATACAAAACCAGGTTCTCCTAATAGTCTATGGTACAAAAAATTGGTTGCCTGTAAAGTCGGTATACGGGCGAAAGTTTTACGTGACAACGACTTTGAGTGGTAAAATAATTTTAATGTGAATATTCATTCGTATAGCAGGAAGAAGGATGAAATAATACTAACAATTTAAAACATTTATTTATACAAAGAATTATATTTAAAACATTAATTTATACAAAGAATCTCGCTCTTAGGCGGGCTAACTGTGCTCGAGTGGAAGGGACGCGTGCCTTTCACTTTTTATGTCTGTCTCTCTCGCTCTTAGGCGGGCTAACCATGCCCGAGTGGAAGGGACGCGTGCCTCTCACTCGCTCTCATTGTGAGCGCATAACGTGAGCGGAGCGTAACGCAGTTTCTTGAAGTGTCACCCGGCAAACCAATTTATAAGACGTTGTCACGTCAAAATTTGTGGAATTGACAGCAAGACCTAATTTTGACATTATCACAATTTATTTTTAATTAGGTACTTATTTAATTTATTAAAGTATCACACACGGTTTAAAGTTAATCTGTTAAGTTAAGTAGGTACCAGTGGCGAAGAGTCCATAAAACATGATTCCCATCAGTTTCAGGAATTCATTGTTTTAACGCACATAATTAAATATTATGTAACGTCTAAAAGTTTTATATAGCACAAAAAAATGCAACACATACTTTTTAGTAAGTCTGAAAGTCAGCGTAGCTAACCAAGAAATACTTATCATTCCATTTGCTCAATCTTCCCTTTTTCAAATTTCCCCCCCTCGTCACTGGTAGGTACTTATATAACAGTACCTAACCTCCTATTAATAGGTATTTGACCAGAAAACAGCAGGGTATTTGCTCCAAATCTTAAGCGAGATCCAGCGCAGCGTTTTGGCGACTGGCTCTACTAATATGCGTATACGTCGACTCCATAATTTTTGATATAACATTGGTTTTATTTCTCAATACCTTATCTTAATCTACTTTAACTTGGAAAGTAGGTACATACTTATATAATATTGCATTTACAATGTAATCTAACTTAAACATAAATAACTTTGTAATATCAAAACATTGTCAATTTTAGGAATAATAGGAAAATTCGTCACAATTTCTGGAATGTAAGTAAACTGAATAAATTGTACATAACAGCTACTCAAAAACGCTAAATCTGACTACTTTTAGTTTTTCCATTACATAAAACTATTTAGTAGTAAGACTTCATTGGCTACAGACTTCTCGTCAGTAAAATTCTAACAGTGCGTAAGTCAAAACATCAAATATAAAAAAAAAAATTTGAAATATCTTGTATTAATTGTATTTCTCTTTTCAAGCTCTTTCATTTGACACCTTGTAGGGGTTGATATGAAAACGATAAGTTGCCATTGGATTCAAAATGGCGGCATTTTTAAAATCTATCAAAACGAAAAATGTCTATGCAAAATATCAGCTCGATAACTTTAGTGGAAGTGGGTGAAACATTGATTGCAAGATTCGAGGACATACCTACATACACGTGAAGTTAAAAAATAAACAAGCATTTAATTAATAAAAAGTCAACTTTACAGGATAAAATATGAATTAACAAAGTTTGTAGCAGTGACATTATTAAAAACAGCGGCGCTATTGGTCAGCTATCTCGTCCCTCATTGGTCGAATGAAAGCGCGGGATCTGTTTGTATTGATTGAAATTAAAATGTAATGCTAAAATTATCAACACACTTTTTTTTAGTGATGACCTAACCCAATCGGCCGAAAGGGCCTCTGTTGGTTCACCGGACTTGTTCGGTGAGCCGTCCGAGGACGGTCGAACCGATCAAGTACAGAGACAACTGCCATGAGGGCTCCCCATGTGGGGACGAACCTCGGCTCAGGACGTTGCCGGACACTAGTATTAACACACTTTTAGAACTTCACTCACTACGACAACCCAACCGTGCGAGTAAAAAGAACTTCCTACTATTGGCATTTTAACTAAACAGAAAGAGATGGTGAATCAGATTTTTCTGACTTATTCAATCAATTTCTGAAGAAAATTGATCACAAGTTTGCCATACCATAAATCAAATTGGTATCGTGTCTGGGCCTCTAGACAAATTATTTAAATAGCGAAGCGATAGCGAAAGATTAAAAAGAGCAAAATGTAAGGGAAGAACTTCTTTATCGCTTCGCTGTGTAATTTGTCTAAAGGCCCTGGTCGTCTTTACTAAGTAATTATAAGACTCCCCTTACTTATAAACCAGGCTTAAGTTAAGAACAGCTTATTTAATTCATGTTTTATCACTGTCATGCGATTTCAAAGTGACATAAGGAAGAGAAGGACAAAATATGTTTATCCACAGAGCAGCCAATCACCCCGCTCTCCTTGTGGAGGATTTTAAAAATTACTGCCTTTAGTTATTCTCAGCTTAAGATTAGATAAAACGTGAGTTGCTTGATTACGTACATTTAAAAATTATTTATCACTCTCCAGCTGTCATAGATAAATTCTTAAAACCAATAGATCACTGTGACGTAAGGTGTTATACGTTATTGGCAATGTTCGTTAACATCAACTACGTTGGTCTTCCGCCAGCCGAAGCAGAAGTAGCCGGTGGCGAGGCCGAGCACGAGCGCGAGGCAGAGCCACACGTTGTACGTCATGAACACCAGCATCAGGGTATAGGAAGCGATGGACTGGATGAGGTGGAGCAGCGTCTGTATCACGTGCCCTGATGATAGCATCGCGTATCTGGAATAGACAAGGAGTAGATAAGTTTTAGCTTGAAACGAATTATTAATTTTAGATCGATTTGAGATATCATGATCCAGAGCCTAGACATGAAGATGGAGTCCAAAATGATGACATCTTATAATCATTCTATGACTATTGGACTCATGCTCATCTGTATTTTATGCACCTACTAATTTATAATGCTGAAGATTTTTTTAAAAACGCTAATCTTAGAGTCAGCCAGCAGACTCTGCTGGTCCGATTTAAAAAATTCTTTCACTGTTAGAAAGCCCATTTTAATGAAGGAAGCTTAAGTTCGTACTTTTTATTTCACTGCTGGGCATGATAAAAAAATTTAGATCGACGGTTAGAAAAACTTCTCATAGCTTCACCTTTGGAAAGCAATAGTGAATTTGACGCCAATGTACAATTGAACAAATCTAAGAAGTACGTTTTGAAGTTTCACTGTTTTCTATTAAATTAGCTTTATAGAGGCGTAATTCACACAATTTTTATTAGCTTTCCTGTAAAATAATTTTATTAAGAAGCTATTTTTATTTTAACATAAACAATTTTCATACAAAAAATAAAATTCTAAATGTACTACGTTTAGAACTGTCAAACGGTACTTCTTAGATTTGATGGAATGTAGTTTATTTTGAAAGCCAGATCATCACGAAAGTAATTTTTTTGAAAGTGTGCTAACTGCCATGTCATTATCATTACTTACCTATGTCTAAGTCTCAATCATTTCTTTGAAGCGATAATTTTTGCCGACCTACTTACATATTCCAGTAAGTAATGATCTATAACACGAATTGACTAATGTGAGCGATTAATACTAAAGTGTAACAAGGCCCAACACAAGGTCTTTTTCCACTCATTCGTCGATATTACTTGAATTTGTCCCAATAGTTAATTAATGTCTAGTTAAGCAGTATTTAAAAAAAACACATAATATGCATGTCAGCTCACGAGGGGTTCCACATCATCTTACATTCTTATTGCTAGATTGCTATTTTGTGTATGTTCTAGGTGTGGATCCAGGATATTGTTTAGGCAGGGACAATGTTTCCCCATTTCGCCTGAAGAAACTGATGTAAACTACAATTTGCGCTGGGATTAAGGCTGTCTTATTCGAGTAAAGTAGGCATTTAGTGTTCTTTCAATCACGCGCGCAATAGCATGGTCCGTATTGCGACATAGTGTAGACACGTAGTAGGTAAGGTATTTTATGTCACGTTAGATATTATTTTCGTGGTCTAACTTCATTTACATTGATGATAAGTTTAGGAATACAGTTTAGTAAGGTAAAATAAAATACATAGTAAAAAAATACAAATTTATGTATTAGTTTTAAAACTGATTAGAATACATCTTAGCTTTCTACTGTTTATCTACGAGTGTTATCTGTGAGTAAAAATTAATTCTTCACATCTGGTAATTGAAGTCAGTGCTAAATAGGTAGATACAGTACCTAAAATAAATATTCGTAGTATAGCAGCTCGAAGTTTGTGGTTGTGGCCGTTAAATGTCAATAGGTCATTTTTATGTATGGGACCTAAAACATAGCCCACAAATTGTGGGTAACATTCACCTCTGTCTTCATCTTCAGTTAATACAGGCGTGAGCGCTTTGTTATTAATCAATAAGATAAATCTATCCATAGATTGCGTTTTTAACAGGCAAATCAGGTAACAATCAATCAACTGGTAAATGTGTACTGGTAGGCTTCGGCCGTTGAAAGTAACCACCCACCAAACAAAGCCGCACCGCCAAGCGGCCTTGCCGTGTTCCGGTGCGATATCTGGTGACACCATTTCAGAGGGTGGGTTAAATTATTACTCATTTTTGGATTTTAACCATATGGAGCCTGCCACTGCAACTTTCTCGCCAAAAATCACTCGTAATCACGAGTTAATCAGTATTTTGGGCAGGCACGTCCCATCGTGGACTACATCATTGCTTAACATCAAGTTAAAAAGGCAAGAAAGAAAAGAAACATGTAAAATAAGGTTAACATTTCTAAAACTGCATGATGAGTAAGAGAAATTTTAGAAGAATTTTTGGCAAGTTTTTCACAAATAAAAGTCATTATATGAGTATTAACAAAAATAAAACCCTGTTATAAAGTAACCGCACCACTTTTGTCACCACTCCATAATTTCTTCATTCTCGCCTCATTTTCCTTTCACTATAAGTGCCTCTCTCTCTTCTGTCTGACCGAGTGGTTTTATTGCAACTTCTACGAGTTCGGTCCATCTTTAAAATAAAACTAAGCAGAGTGGGAATAAATATACTTACTATAGATAGAGTAATATATTTCATTCAGAAGGCCACTCTTTTTCAAAAACAAAGGTCTCTCACTCTGTCATTTACTCATGTACCTATTAAAAATCTCTGAAAGTACTAGACATAGGATGATAATATAAGGCAATGTAAGAAACTCGTGCACAAAGAGGTAGAATATCAGTAAAATTAACGGGGCGGAAAGCTATAGAATAGATGTATTTTAACAGTTATTTCTTTTTTTAATACAATAAAATTGAATAAAAGTATATGATAAAATCAGAGTATCAATCTAGTCCACTCCAAGTATGCTTTGAATTTAAGGGTTGCAAGACGAGGATTTTTTAAATTTGCCGCGGTTTTTGAGTGACTTCTTTCGTTTGCCAGACTATAGTAGGTATATTAAAAGCATAAACAACTTCATTCATCAACGCGGAACTGAGTTACAGAAATTGAGTATAACCATTTTATTTTTCTTCTTTTTACACCTACTGATGTTATTTATACTGTGGTAAATACGTAGCGGAATAAAAGCGCGCGCTAGAGAAATTTGGCATAGGTCTCACTCACCTCGGCAACGTCCCGCGGGACACTGGCGAGAGCCAAACGAATCAAAAATCACTAAAAAGATCGATTAAAAAAATTATAAATGCAGTAGGAAAAATCAATTCTCATATATCCCTATAGGTACCTGTGAACTTTATTTTAAAAAATAAAACATGATTTCAAATCACTTATTTTGGAAATAAAACCGAAAAAAGAATATTAAATAACAGAAGAAGAGGTGTCTTTATGAATTTATTCTATCGAGCCAACTTTATCAAATCGTGTTTTCAGTCCTCATATTCCTTAGATTATATTCTCGACTATATGAATAATTTTTTTTCAGATTTTTATTTTGCTTTTCACTGCTTCAAAAAGTGTTTCAAAATACATGTTTTTGCGGATTTTCGCTAAAACCTGGCCTTAAGGAGAAAGTTGATAGTGTTGTACCAAATTTAATAAACTAAAAATAGTTAATTGAAACTTGTACGAAAGGTCCCACGAAGAATTGTAATAACTTGTGCTGTCACTGTAGCGATTTCAATCATTGAAAAATATGGCAGTACTTACTTAACCACCGCTGGGCCCCCACAAGCTCCATTGTTCCCGCACTCGCTCTTCGTAATGTTAACCCTTGAGTCTCCTGGCGCTGCCGAGGCTCTTGCATGTAGCGCCTCACGGAAGTACTTCAGACCTTCATACAGAACTCCAGCAAAGAATATCGCCACTGCTGATCCAAAGAGTTCGAGGGCGTTGGTGGCCAACCACCCGTTGAACAGAATCTCCTGGCACACGTCTGCGTGGAACTGGAATGAGAAAATTATTGTTTTAATAAAGTCTACTCAAGGCAGATGGTTTCTATCACTATATGTATACTACTTTAGCACCTGTTGTAACCTACATTTCTGACAAATAAATCTATCTATCTATCTATCTACTCCTGTAAGTCAAGATTGTTAGCAGTTAGTCAGACACCCGTCAGCTCAGAGCAGCTTGTGAACGTAAAGACGAGGCACGTTGCTATGCATGGTATTTTTTATGGTTTTTAAATTGTGAATGAATCTTTCAATATAAATTTCTTGACATCAGTCGTACTGGCTTTGCTTTGGATGCTAAATAATCTCATAGCATCGTGAGAGCTTCATGTTAGATAGCCGTAATATAGAACGTAACATTTGCTTTGTTATCCAAACATTATCTGGGGCGGCATTCAGAACCAGCCCGAATAGGTCTACTTACTTAGATTTATCCATGGTGCTTAGTCCTTTTTGAGGAGGTAATTTTAATGACATTTCTATGGGTAATTTGATACTCTCTTATTTCTATGTGCCTGGAGAGAAATGGGCAATGAGAGAAGTGCGGGATCCAAGACAGTTTTAGGTGTTCCGGGACTTGGCCGGGTTCAAATTCCAAGTCTTTTTACGGCGTCGCTGTCTATCCTGGCTTACATGAGTAGCAGTGAAGGGGATTGTGGTACAAATTCTACTCGAAGTTACAACAGCTACTCAGAGCATTTCAAATAAATTATATCTTGGACTAGTTATTAGTAGTTAATAGATAAATAAAGTAACTACCTAAACAAACATCGAATGTTCGTTATCGCCTTCATGTCCTGTAAGTTGACCACAAGCGTACAAGGTACCCTTCAACTATCAAACATTATCAGTCACCACAACCGTTACTGATAGCTAACAGAATACCACTATCTAGTGATAAGGTGTGTTAATTTTACTCAATGGTACGCCTACGATTATTCATGTCAAAGTGAGTTGAGACGACCTTCAGACAAGTAACAGAGTGTACGATAAACCCGCACCTAGAAATCCTGTAATGTCACCTACGTTTCGGGTATAGGTTCCATTCGTCAATGGAGTTACGAACGAGTTTAATGCCATCCATTCCATAGCGGAAATTCCGAATCCATTGCTAAAAATTCAGATACGAATTACCCATAACCTTTGGGTCACTGGGGTCGCTCCATGAAACCGTCAGCAATGTGAATTGCTCCTGGAGCTGGGCTGGCAGTAGCTCCGCCAGACCACACAAGATAGGAGCACACTTGCTGCTAAAATCTACATCTATAAACAACCCACCTTCCTATAACAAGTGCAACTGCTTCATGTTGTTAAACGCACGCCTTACCGCGAGGCTCCAAGTTCAAATCGAGAGTCGAGCAAAAATACGTTTCTCAACACATACTTGGAAAAATCTTAGTGGTAGTTCGAAGTTGGGTATAGTGCCCGATAGATGGCAGCAGGCTCGCCTTTAATTTCGTTTCCTTTTTGTAGTTGTCAAGGTAAAAATAAAGAAGTTCCAGTTAGATACTCACCACCATGGCGTGGCTGTGGGAGCCGCAGGCGCTGGCGTGGTCACTGTGGTCGTGGTCATGATGGTCGTGGTTGTGGTCCATGGCTGCTCACTTCTTTCTGGAAGGGAGAAATACTACGTTATTATGTGAAATAAATACATATTTATACTCAAACGGCAACAATAGCATTAACAGATTTTACTCCGTGGTAAAAAATCTATTAGAGAAATGTAATGAAGGGTTAAGCCCTTAAATATTTCTATCGGGATTCTGTTACGCCTTGATTCCAGTTTGCTCTGAGCTGAGCAGTTGTGCAAGATGCAGCTTTCACTGCGCACGCGCACCTTTGCGCAACAACAACGGAGGCCTTGACTGACTTCACAGTATAGGTACCGACTTCCGATATCTTACTGGGATTAACATTATAAACACTAATTCTAACGAAAATTTATTATGTATGTACCTAAGCGTGACGTCATTACATTGTGACTACATCTTCTTTCATTCCACAGCAAGAGTCCCTATCAACATTGAAGAATTAAACAATCTGATCGTGTATAGATGGGTAAAATTTATCAAACAGAGTAGGTAACTAAAATTGTAGTTGTGCAACTGATTGCAAGCTACATGTTACTGCAACAACACGAGCTAGAACAATCACGAAGTGCTGAGGTCTCACTGATAGCGGAGAGTTTTGAGTATATTTGTATCTACTATCTGCTGCACTCTCTTTGTCTGCCTCGTGAATTTTATAAATTGTGTCTAATGGGTGTATGCCGGAGGGCGGTGCAGCGGTCGGTGCATAGCTTACAATGCTTGCTTGCTATCTTAAAAAGTAGGTAGGTCTTTACGTAAATAATGGTACCTATTTACTATGAAAAATCTTTGACTGTTTATAGTGTTCGCTGCGTGTTTATAGTGATCTACATCTAAGGACGTCGGCGAACATCTTGCCTGTCCACCATTACTGTTACCATTGTTCGCCTTATCTAGGTACAGGTTATTTATGCGATTTCATGGTTCTAATTTGGTTTTACATTTAAATCATCTGATAGCGTTTTATGATAACTTTTGCCGCTGACATTGTGGCCACACCCAGCACGGATATATGCAATTGTCTTGATGCGAGTCACAAACAGTCCCGGAGAGCTCTCCTAACTAAACATTATACCCAATCATGAGCATCTATACGTATAGACGATTGTTTGCCTTCCTACTTATTTAAAAAAATATATGTACCTAAATTTTTACTAAGATTTAATAAAAGAAAAACTTAGTAAAATTTAAATAAAAAGAAACCGTCATCAATGTATTAACAATATTTTAAAACCCCCTCAACCGGGTTTGATGAAATTTAAATGGGACCAAATGGAAAGTATATACCCTTTGTAACAAAAAAATAATTATCAAAATAGATCTTTAATTGATGGAATTATAATTGTTTTTTTACCACCAACCCGCACTCAGCGAGTGTGGATTAAGGCCTAAACTCTCCCAACTCGTAAGATAATATAATTGAGAGAAGACCCCTGCCCATCTTTGGGAAACTAAACAAAGGGTTGAAGTTCAGTTAATAGAGGGAGAAAGCTAGATTTTTACAAACTTTGCCACTTTGAAGTAAAATATTATATGAAATCACAGATATGAAGAGACATCGAAAACTTCCAAATAATTCTAAAATAAACCTCCAAATAATATTAGGGAAAGGACTATTAACAAATTTAAAATAATTAATTATAAAATCTACGTTATTTATGAAAGCGTATTATAAAATTTCAGACTATCTAACGGATAAAAACGCTTGGAATTAAGTCGCTCTAATTCAACACAATAAACAAACAAAATGTAATAGATATAAGTACTTCATTTAAAAAGAAAAAAAGCCTACTGAGTTTTTTTTGGCAGTGTTTCTCAGTAGTTGCCAGTCATTCACTGCACGGTAGGAAAAGAAATTGGACTATTTTTATGTAGACTCGCGTCTCAAAAAAATATTAAGCATATTTTCATTTCAAAACTAATCTACTAACCTTAACAGTATCTGCAATTTAAAGTAATTATAAGATGACGGAACTAAAAATAACAGCAAAAAAAAAACTATTATCCGTTTATTGATTCGCTCTGTCACTGTAAATTTCAGGCTCTAAATTGATTTTGCAGCTCGAAATCTCATTAGCACAGTTAGCACATAGTGTTAAATGTCTAAACATTTCGTGATAAGTAGCTCGCTCTACTTTCCAGACGAGTGCTAATTAATACCAATTCTAGCTTCTGCCCGGACCTTCGCTCGCGTGATGTTAGGATAAAAAATAGCCTATATGCTATTCCAGACCATAATCTATCTCTGTGCTAAATTTCTTCAAATTCTGTCGAGTAGTTTTTGCGTGCAAGAGTAACAAACATCCATATATTCTTACAGTTAATACAATCTTCGAGTTTGTATTAACAAAATCCGTTGTGTAGTTTTATAGATCTAAGCATACATAGGGACATAGGGACAGAAAAACGACTTTGTTTTATACGATGTAGTGATTAGTAGGATGTAGGACGCCATGATTTTTGGGTACATCAAAATTCTATCTACTCTGTCAGACGTTGTTGCCTTAACGTTAGTTTGGCTACGATTATTTGACTTTGGAAAATAGTTGATAGTGCGAATAGTCCTATCGAAACTATATGTGCGGGTTGGTGGATGACAATTGTCCTCGAATGATTAGCTCTTAGACATGCCGGTTTCTTAACGATGTTTTCTTTCACCGATATTGAACAGCGGAGATGAAACAATTCACACAACGATGTGCGGGCACGAATAGAATAGAATAGAATAGAATAGAAGAATAGAAGAAAGAATTTCTATTCTATTCTGCGGGCACGAGCGGGAATCGACCACGTGTCCTTATATTTCTAAGAAGAGGAACGTACCGCTGCTGCGCCATCGCTGCTCTTGGGAATTGGGCTTAATGGGAATAAATGTCTTTAAACTTAAACCTAAAAGAAGTTATAGTTAAAATTGTACAGTAATCGACGAGGTACAGAATAACATTTAGTTATTTTACCTATTGTATTAAAAACACCTGTATTTGTTCAAATTAGGTACGCTTTGCTTCGTCATACATTGTAATAAAGTGTTTACGAATTGTTGTAATTGAATACAGCATAAGTTTTACATGTTCACCAATTTTCAAAAACAGATTTAACAAAGATAGGTAGAGGGGAAAATTACATTTCATAATAGGCATGTCAGATTACAATAAAATAAAATCAATAAAAATAATATTAAAAATCATTAAAAATTCAAAAATGTTAATTAATTATAATTACAATAAAATATCAATATCAAATATATTATCAATAACCTTGTCGGTAATTATGTTTTCGAACCGTTTGGTGTGGAGACGCTAGGGACATGGGGTCCGGGTGCGCGAGCTCTTTACCGCGCCATTTCGAAACTTTTGGTGGATAGAACACGCGACAAGAAGGCTGGCCTACACTTAGGCCAAAGATTGAGCGTTGCCATTCAACGTGGCAATGCTGCCAGCCTTCTTGGTACGCTACCAACCGACATTGATGCGGAGGAGTTTTCTGACGCTCAGCTTTAGATATGTTTTATAAGTTCTATTTTATATTTACTATTTTTTTTTAGGCTAAGTTAGTGCGTCATATTATTGTATTCAATTAGGTCATTTTTCTTGCGCAATCGTATCTCTGTTGTAAATAACTGTGTATATAACATATAAATATCAATTAAACAAACTATTAAATACAAAACAATCAAAATTAATTATAAAATTTTAACAATAAATTTTTTAATAATAATTCAAAATGTCATTAGAATAAAACTAATTAAAATACTATCATTTTAGGTACTTGGTCAAAAAAAAAACATTAAAATCAATTCAATAAAAAATAAAAAAAGGTAAAATATCACAAAAGAAGATGTTATATATTCCGATTTTTATATTGCTTTTTAACTAAAACCTAACTTATAAATCTAAATAAAGTTTAATAGTCCCATTCCAAACATTGTTATATCCAGCTCTAGTTTAAAAAACCTAAAGCTTTCCTCAACAAATGGGCTATCTAACAGTGCAAGAATTTATTAAATCGGACCATTCGTCCCTGAGATTTAGAGCAGCGGTGGCGCAGTGGTACGGGCCTCGCCTTAGAAATATAAGGTCGCGGGTTCGAATCCCAGTCGTGCCGACACATCTTTGTATGAATTGTTTCATCGCCGCTGCTCAATATCGGTGAAGAAAAACATCGTGAGGAAACAGGCATGTCTAAGAACTAATCGTTCGAGGACATGTGGACATCCACCAACCCGCACTTGGCCAGCGTGTGTGGATTAAGGCCTAAACTCTCTCAACTAGTAAGATAGTTGACAGAAGACCCGTGCCCAGCAGTGGGACACTAAAAAGGGTAGAAGTGAGTGAGTCCCTGAGATTAGCGCGTTCAACCAAATCAACTCTTCAGTACACATAAGATCATGCTTGTATTATCCGAAGGTATAGGCAGAGGTAAATATCACCCGGGGCCCGGGTCCAATTTTTGCCGGTTATGTTTAGGTACTGTAATAGGGAGCGAACCTATTGCTGTTTCCCGTTCACAATTCCACACTATAAGCTGCAACTCATATTCTCTAAGTATATTAAAAAGGTCTTTTTTCCTCGACCTGGGAATCGAACTCCGAACCCCGGGGTTATAGTCAACACGCTTATTACCAGACCACCATTGATATTAAATAATAATAATAAATATTCTGGGACATCAACACACACGGTCATCTGGTCCCGAGCTAAGCAGAGCTTGTGTTATGGAAACCAGATAACTGGTATATATTATACATATAATACTTTTCTTTTGTAAATATACATATGTATACTTATAATAGTTACTAGCTGCCCCAGCGAACTTCGTACCGCCAGCGGACAAAATTGTGAATCTAAACCATTCCCAGATCCCCTTGAACATACACAAAAAATTTCATCAAAATCGGTCCAGTCGTTTAGGAGGAGTTCAGTCACATACACACGCACACAAGAAATATATATACTTATTAAGATTTACACCCAGACTCGACACAAACAGAAATGTTGATCACTAATGTTTAAAGAAACTAAAATATACTAAAACTTACGGCGGTTATCGCGCCAAAACATTACCTTCTTTTTGCGCAGTCGGATAAAAACTATCCTATGTCGTTTCTAGGGTCTCAAACTACCTCCATACCCAATTTCATCCAAATCGGTTCAGTAGTTTTTGCGTGAAAGCGTAACAAACAAACTTACATTCGCATTTATAATATTAGTATAGATATAGATATTCATGTCCAGAGATGTCAATCAGTCTGTTAAAGTTAAATAACTAAAGCTATCTGTTTAGTTGTGAAAATGTCTGTAACTGAAATCTGAACACGTGTAAGGTAACAATCTTAAATTGATACAATAACATCACCTATTAACCTTATGTTTACATTCCAGACACGTAACGAATGCGCCCGCGCACCCTTGACACTGCGCAACCCATTCATTATTATTGTACTAATATTATGTCGTAACTTATGCTGTGATGAGTAATGTTACACTTGCCCTTATAATTGTTCTCTAAAGAAAGTTGGAATGTCAAAATTGTAATTACGATTTTATTTTATTACTAGCGGACCCCGCAGACGTCGTCCTGCCGGGTAAAGCAGTACCACCTACCGGGTCCGAAAATAAATTCCAACCGAATCTCAGGCCTACCGAATATACATACGTATAAGATTTCATAAAACCCGGTCAAGCCGTTTCAGAGGACTTTTTTTAATATTTCTCTGAGTAAGAACCATTCTTGTACTTCAAGGAATATTCTAAAAAAAACGAATTATCGAAATCGGTTCAGCCATTCCAGAGTTTTACGCTTACCAACAAATTTAGCGATTTATTTTTATTATCACTTCAACCCTTTTTAGTGTCTCTTAGCTGAGCCCCGTGCTCAGCAGTGGGACACTCTTCTCTCAACTATCTTACGAGTTTAGGCCTCAATCCACACATGCTGGCCAAATGCGGGTTGGTGGATGTCACATGTCCTCGAATGATTAGTTCTAAGACATGCCGGTTTCCTCACGATGTTTTCCTCCACCGATATTGAGCAGCGGTGATGAACAAATCACACAAAGATGTGTGATTTGTATTTTAAAGGCGAGGCTCATAGTATTGTCTTAGATTTACGCGAATATTTATTATATGTATAGATTAATAATGATTTCATATTAATTCGAATTTATTGTATTTTTAACTGTATTTATTGTAACTCGTTCGATAGTTGAGAGGAGACCCGTGCCCAGCAGTGGGACAATAAAAAGGGTTGAAGTGAAGGGGTTGAGAAACAAGACCATGGTTTCTTAAGTGTCTATGATGTTATAAATTAGGTTGGCATTAAAACTGAGGCTGTATACAGGGTGAAACTGACAGTCAACTGACATATCGCTTGAATCATCATCACTGTCTGTGCAGCTTGAGGACTCAGAATCTTGGCGATAGGCGATACGCGAGTTAAACGGTCGGCCTATAGTATAAATAAAAGTCAGGTTTTTGAGTTAAACATGAACCTAATTGTAAGGTTGTTATTTGATCTTTAACAATATTGTAGTTAGCGTGATGTAACTAAGTACCGTGGAGTTGATCACCTTGACTAAAGTATTATGCGGTGCTCCTTATATGTTCAGTAAACATTATTTATAAATTCATTCATAATTCTAATCATCGTAATCCATAATTCTAGTCTAGGTAGATGAGCAGCAGACGGACCTCTCCTTAGAAAAATAAGGTCACAGGTTAGAATCCCAGTCGCCCCCATACATCTTTGTGTGAATTGTTTCATCTCCGCTGCTAAATAACGGTGAAATAAAACATCGTGTGGAAACCGGCATGTATAAGAACTAATCATTCGACGACATGTGACATCCACTAACCCGCACTTGGCCAGCCTGTGCGGATTAAGGCCTAAACTCAAGCTTCAAACTGGCCCGCCCAAAGGCGAGCCCCATCCATCCTAAATATCACCAGGTGCTATGTGGACACGAAGATGGTTCATGGTACAAGTCACTAGTCAATCAATATTTACTCGAAGTCGTGGTCAAGCGCAAGACTATTATAGGATTAAAAAAAAAACACTGGAAGTTTATTCCAAGCCTCTAAAACTCGCATAATGAAATTGGAAGTGAAACGCTTCGTGCGGATAAAGGAATATTGACAAAAGGATAAAGAGGGAAGTTTGGAAAACTATAGCCAACATCAGCTAGGAAATTCAAACAGAATAGCAAAAACATTGTTGTTGTGACAATATTTACGCGAGTATGTCCGGACTGACAGGTATTTTGTAAACTGACGGGTGCTGGGAATGTTTACTACTGAGGTACAACACTATTATGTAAGTACTTACTACAAAATTGTAGATGATACGGATGATGAGTCTCTTCACGACGCCGCGCTGTTGTTGATCCTAGCTTACAGAAGTAGCAAAGAAAGAAAGAAAGAAAAACATTTGATTTTGTGTGTCTAAACCAATTTTTTATTTCAATGATTAATCAAAAAATACGTGTCGACCTTTTTTTTTATTCTTCGATAGGCTGGCGCTTGACTACAATTTGCCTGATGTTAAGCAATAATGGAACAATGGAACGCGCAAGCCAAGTATACCGATTCACTTGTGATTATTATTTTTTAATAATCCTACTCACGGACTGATTATAATAAGACCTTGTCGTCATGCCTAGTACGGGATTTGGATTTTTCGTAATTTAACTAACTTTAAAAAGACAATGCACCAAGGTAAATTTTGAAACATAATTTTTTATGAGACAACCCACCACCGCAATCCCGTGCACCAGGATCTACAGCGGCGCGCATGAAGAGACTCGAGATTTGAACCCGGCTAAGTCCCGGGACACCTAAACTGTATTTTTTTATTCTTGAATAGGCTAGTGCTTGAATACAACTTATGTAGTCTACGAAGGGACGCGCCTGCTCAATGTATCGATTCACTCGTGATTACGAATGACTTTATCGGTGAGAAGGTGGCAGTGGAATGAAGCTCCTTATGGTTGAAACTTTAAAGGAGCAACATTTCGACCCACTTTCTTAGATGGTGTCACCAGACATCGCGCCGGAACACGGCAAGGACGCTTGGCGGTGCGGCTTTGTATGGTGGGTGGTCACTAACCACGGCCGAAGCCTACCACCAGTTAGTTACCAGTAAACATACATAATTACCAGTTGATTGCAGTCACCTGATTTGCACCACCCGGGGACCATGTGTGAGGTAAAAGATATGTATGGAGATAAAAGGTGCACTCCTACGCACGAAGGTGACTCAGCCCCTAAATAATAGCAGTTGGAATTTTAGATTGGCCACTTCCAGTACAAGTCATCGCTTCAACCCTTTTTAGTGTCCCACAGCTGGGCACGGGTCTTCTCTCAACTATCTTATGAGTTGAGAGAGTTTAGGCCTTAATCCACACACGCTGGCCAAGTGCGGGTTGG
Source organism: Meganola albula (assembly GCA_936450015.1). Classification (NCBI taxonomy): domain Eukaryota; kingdom Metazoa; phylum Arthropoda; class Insecta; order Lepidoptera; family Nolidae; genus Meganola; species Meganola albula. The sequence goes on from OW388160.1 coordinate 12,784,526, forward strand.
TGGATGTCACGTGTCCTTGAATGATTAGTTCTTAGGCATGCCGGTTTGCTCACAATGTTTTCCTTCACCGATATTGAGCAGCGGAGATGAAACAATTCACACAAAGATGTGTGAGCACGACCAGGATTCGAACCCGCGACCCTATATTTCAAAGGCGTGTCCCGTACCGCTGCGCCACTGCTGCTCGCTGCAGTACAAGTCATAGACACGGTTAATTTATAAAGCCAAAGTCAATGACAATATTTCGTCTGCCAACCTTTTTTTTAAATAAATTTGGACTCAGAAAGTTGAAAACTGATATCTGTCGAGGTCAGTTGAGTAATATGATTACGATAAATAACCTTCACAGATTTTTACTACAGGTTATTACACCAAGAAACTATTGTAACTAACTTTGTTAGGTAAGTACAGATTCATTTTCATTATCAAGTATAATAATAATATCTTCTCTCTTGAAATAAAACTACTTTTTAACGGATTTTATCGCGGTTTATTTTAGATTTTAGATCCCGACGTTTCAAAGTAAAAAGACTTATAACTTTATATATAACAAAGTGGCGTCGTTTTGTGACATCAAGACGAGTAAAACTGCTGAAGCAAAAAGAAAAGTAACTGACTGGCTTAAGTCGTTGTCTTACGAAGCCACTGAAAGCCTTTTGATTCGACTGTCTTAGTAGTTCTGTTTTACAACAACACATACCTAATTATTATAGTAGCTAATTCCTAAGTAATATTAAAGTAACATACTTGTATTTACTTACTTATTATATAATAATATGTATGTACATAGACTCATGCCCAATAATAATTATTATTTTATATTATACACATATACTACACATATTAAATATATACTACACGTAGTCTAACAATAGTAAATAACTGTCGTAATTAAGAAATTTTTTACCGTTTTTTTTTTGTTTTGTTATTAATTAAAGTCGCATTAAGATATCTTTAAGCCGTTGACAACGACCGAATCATTTAATTTTAATATTTGTTAATCGTACCTGGCACCCATTGTACAGGCCATGCCTAGTTTGGGGCCACCGGAAAATTTATATCTCTGTAATATTTTCTTTTTTCAATAAACATTTTTTTCATTTTTTCTTTTTTTTTTCATTTTTTCAGACTGAAGTCTGTGTTTGTGTGTGTTCACGGGTGGACTGAGGTATTTGACGTCCAAAAATATTAATCACAATTATTACTGACTACCTCCAAACATTAATTTAAAAGTACTTTTTATTTCAATGTGTGATATTCGCGTAAATCTAAGACAATCTATACTATAAAAATGAATAGCAAAATGTGTTGGTAAGCGCATATCTCGAGAACGGCTGAACCGATTTCGCTAATTCTTTTTTTAGAATATTCCTTGAAGTACGAGGATGGTTTTTACGCAGAGAAAAATTAAAAATCTCCTCCGAAACAGCTTGATCGATTTTTATGAAGTCTTATAGGTCGTATTCTGTTATTGGACCCGGCAGGCACTGCTTTACCGGGCAGGACGAGGACTGCGGGGTCCGCTAGTACTATAATAATATCTTCTCTCTTTCAATAATATCGCATCTTTTGTTATACTCCTACTGACAAACAAGCATACGACCACAGATAATAAAGTATTAGAACTTACCAGTGGCGAAGGAAGTCTGAAAAAAGAAGCCGGAGCAAAAAAATCCTTACTTATGAAAATAATATCTCTTCAATACCGTCACCAATCATTCTTACACTTGATGATATACTTATTTATGTTGCTATTTAAAACGTTTAGGTGTTTCATAATATATTATTAAGTACGTGTGATATTGACCATTATCTAAAGGGTAGCCGATGGGAATCGGCTTGTGTGGACTCTTCGCCTCTGGTACTTATTACTAGCTGCCCCAGCGAGCTTAGTACCCCGTATTTCTCACCTCTTAAACCTTCCTCAAAATTGTTAAATTGTGGGTTTTGAGTTACCCAATCTTAAGGCCCTATATTCAGAAAACTTTTATAATTAGTAAAGTTACTATTTATAAAAATCACAATTTAAATAGATGTACCTAACAGTAGTTAAAATAGTTGTTTGAAAATGTTACTTTTGAGAATACCTCGCCTTAAAACAATGAACTTTTTGATGAACTTGTAAAACAACAAATCCTTAACACACTAAATGTCATTAAATAATACATAATTAACCAATTTTAATGTTACTTAAATTATTTAGATTCGTGAGGATACGCTAGGTGTGTTAGCACTAAATGTGTTTAAACCCAGAGCCATGTTCTAATATAAAAAATATATGAAAGAACTATATTCCTTCCTACAATTTACAATAGCTTACGTGACTTAGCTGTTCCACATATTAACTAGGTATAGTAAGTTTAATCATTGAAAAATGCAGTTGAGTATTTGCTGCTGATAACGGTTCTTGAACATTAATTTTATTCTTGTTATTTGTGCATTTGTGCGTGTCTGTGACTAAAACAATGATCCGGTTCATTCTAGTTTCTTGAACTGAGATGTTATATCTACAGTGATAACGGCAATGTTTACTAAACTATCGTATCTCGAGTAAGATTATATTTAGTAGGTACTGTTAGTCATGAGTAAATGTAAATGACTCGGAGAGTACGTTAAGCCGTCGGTCCCGGTTGTCATTTAACACATCTATGACAATCGTTACAAGTAGTCAGAAGCCAATATGGGTGAATATCCCAGCGGCAAATTTTACGTGTCCACGTTGAGAATCGAGGTGTTAAATTATAGGATGTTTTTGATTTTTTTTTGTAGTGATCTACGAAACTTGTTTCAATTAGGGCCACATATCTTTTTTTTTATCTGTGTATAAGTAATCAGGAAAAAAAAGGAACCGCCTGAAAATTCAAGTTTGGTGGCTTGTCCCAGTTCCATTTTTTGATACAATTGCACTCACCAAAGTCATAATCTAAGATACAATACAAAATAAACGATTTCGTTAGTATATGCTTAAGACACACTATCTAAAAACAATGAAATCATATTAGAAAATCAAATTTAAACGCACTGGATACTCAATCAAATTTTGTCCAAGCAAATATCAAAAATTTTGTGGCACTTGTTCAACTTACTTTAACGTGAAGTTACGTGCGTATGCGATCAATCGCGTTTTATGATTTAACATTTCTCAGTCGTGCGCCAGCACTTGCGCGTAACGGGTGTGTGATTAGTGCTGTAGTTTCCCGACAAAAACGTAAGTATCATCTTGGGTGGCTTATCTTATGGTGATTTATCTTAAAATGGTCTCGAAATATTCGTGGAGGTCTAGGGAAGGTTTATAAGGTGAGAAAACTTCGAATAATTGCCGGGAACACCCTAAAAACAGCAGTCGATTGAGGCAGTACGCAGCCTGCCGGGTCAGGTAGTCATCTGATAAAAAGCGTAACTCGTCTACCAGCGAATGGTTTTCTGACGTAATGCACAATGTAGTAACAAAACAACATAAACTTTAGTTATGTCATTACACATAGGTATAACCGGTATTCTCTGGATTGTTCCGGTTTTCTCCTAGAATTTATTATACTTATAATATGAGACCTATCACACCAAAAACCGGTTATAACAAATTAGAATATCGTTTCTTTGTTGTTATAATAAATAAAATAGTTTTAACGATGTTAAAATTAGCATTTTTTACGATCGCGAATATATATAAATAAGATTTTATTGCATTAGAAGTCAATGAACGATAATTAGAGCGAAGATACATATATTAGTAGATATCGATGTAAACTGAATGTGAAATATTGTTACCTAAACATTGTGTAAGGAAAATTGCTTTCGTAGGTTATTTTTCTAGCGGGGTTTTACGTTAAGGTTTTCATTGAAAGTAGTACATGATTGTTACGCACGACAAGACAGAAATACTAGGTACTATTAACATTAATGTATACTTAATGACAGTAACCTCGACTAAGGTATGTAAATTTAGCCTTAATCGCCTTAGAAAAATAGGGTCGCGGGTTCGAATCCTGGTCACAAAAACCAACAATCAATCCACACATCTTTGTGTGAATTGTTGCATCTCCGCTGCTCAACATCGGTGAAGGAAAACATCGTGAGGAGACCGGCACGTCTAAGTTCTAATCATTCGAGGACATGTGACATCCACCAAACCGCACTTGGCCAGCGTGTGTGGATTAAGGCCTAAACTCTCTCAACTCATAAGATAGTTGAGAGAAGACCCGTACCCAGTAGTGGGACACTAAAAAGGGTCGAAGTGAAAAGCAAAAGAATTTGCGGCGCGTTATAAGTATGCGACTGAAAACATGGGCCGTAACATGTGGGTGAAGATCATCTCTGCCTACTACAATCCATGCAGTTCTAAAGGCTCACCGAAGAAGTCGTTGGGAAAATTAAACTCCTCCAGCTAATTAGATGACTTCATTTTTGGTAAGATACATACTTTTCACGCCGCAGGTCGTGGGTTCGATTCCCACCCGAGACAAACATTAGTGATGAACATTTGTGTTGAGATATTTACACCCAGTAAATATCTATTATATGTATATATTTACAAAAGAAAAGTATTATATGTACCTATAGTATATACCAGTTATCTGGTTTCCATAACACAAGCTCTGCTTAGCTTAATGACCGTGTGGGTTAATGTCCCAGAATATTTATTTATTTAAATAACAGACATAAATATCCCCTTTTAGGATTTGGTTAAAAATAACGTTTGACCACTAAAACACGATGCACTCGGTGCAGTAAAACTATTTTATCTCACTTTAACTGGTTTTGAAAACTGGTTTCTAGAACTCCTAGGAACCGCTTAAGCACAGGCTTATGTGTAGGGATACCATCATCTTTGATAATCAAGAGATTTCAAGCGTATGTACTTAAATATTTGACACCTCGTTTGATCTAGATTTTACCTGGTGGTAAGTGAAAATGAAGAGCATGAAAGAGCAGCGGTGGCACATTGGTACGGACCTAACCTTCAAATTAAATCAAGCCTTAGATATATTACGGGGTCGATTCCCAGTCGTACCTATACATCTTTGTGTGTATTGTTTCATCGCCGCTATTCAATACCGGTATAATTAAGAACTAATCATTCGAAGACATGTGATATCCATAAACCCGCAATTGCCTTGGATTAAGGCCTTACCTCTCTCACCTCGTAAGGTAGTCGAGAGAAGACCCGTGCCCAACTGTGAGACACGAAAAGGTTAAGTGAAGTGAAAATGAAGTCATAGATTAGTCAGTAAATGTCTATTCACTGAAGCCTTGAAGGCACTGGCTTCAACAGGCATCTTGCCAGAACACTATTTGTTCATTAGACGACGCGACGTGGCTTTGCAACCTACCGCCAGTGATTGCAACAGTTAGGAATCAGTAAGGTCTTTTTTAAGCATACCTAATTCCAACGTACCAATGATGTTATCTCCAGATTTGATCTGGACATATGCACCGATTTTTATTGAATTGGGTTTACCGAATTTGTATTTAAAGTATTGACATAACAACCTAAATACTTAAATAGAAAATACCTGGTTTAATTTTATTTTACATATTTTTTTTTATTCTTCGATAGGCTGGTGCTGTTAAACAATGATGTAGTCTACGATGGAACGCGTCAAATCCAATTGAATTAACTTAGTATACCTAACTGTAACTATAAAGATTACTAGAAACTGTTAAATTAGATATGGTAAAAAAATACAGAAAAGGAAGAGACAACATTTATTTAATTCGGTCTTGGAATTAAAAAAAAATGGACTATTCCTGACCCGCTCAATATCATTGTCACCCTACTCGAGCATTACCTGGGTACTATACCACATGAATAAGAGTAAGATCTACAGATCAAGTAACCGACCTCACTAGGTTTTCCCTAGGTTTATCCTCATGTACTTTGATCATACTGCAGAAAACATTGTTTAGTTCCAATCTTAACCACTGAAGAGTTGAATGGGGTTTCGTAATTAAAATGCTTATGTTTTGAGGAAGGCCTACTTAGGCTTTGATAAAGATTTTTGGATTTATTAGAGAGGCACACAGCGATTTCCTTCGCTTACTAGAACTCAAATTCGCCTCTTCGTTCAAATTTTGGGGACTGAGTTACCTTCGACTGAGTCCGTGGGAGTGCACCTATTACCTGAATCCCCACACGTGGTCCCCGGGTGGTGTAAATCAGATGACCATTAGGGATGATTCTCATTAGAACGTGTCCGGGACGTGCCATATACGTGGCGGGGACGGGCCGGGGCCTCTCCGTGAAATACAATTTATATTACACCGAGTGTGACTTTCAGCCACCGCGGTTGCATAGTGATGTGAATATTTCCAATTATTTAATATACTAAAAATGGATTTTTCCACTCTGGAGCTGGCTGCTATTGCAATAGCTCTTGATGAAGAGGAAGCAGAAACATTAACATCATACAACTAACTCAGGGTAATGATACACATTTTTTTTAAAGAATGCTCATAGACTTGCTTACACTAAGTATTGCACTTTTTGCATATTTGTCCAGTAAAGTTTATAAGGAAACGTGGAGATTATGTTTAACCTTAACCTTTGACGGCAATAATATAATCCCCGGCGTATTATGTCTTAAAAGTAAAATGGCCGCCGTTCGTGCAGGTTATACGCTGGGGATTATAAAAAAAACTACTACATAATTATAATAAACTAATAAATAATACTGAAAAAAATTACTGTCCTTAAATAAATTTATTATATTAATAATTACCTGTTACATTTAATTTATCACCGATGGAAGCCCATATTGACATTTTAAACTTTGGATCCATGTATTTATTATGTGTCATATCATATAACTCAGGGTGCTTGCGGACAAGTTCAATTAATTTTTCGTCCTCCATTTTACAATGCAACAAAAACTTTCGAACTTGAAAAGGACGTATGACGCAAGTACAAACTATATGACGCAAGATCGCGAAGACGTGCGTGGTACCTCACTAAAGATTCGTCGCTCACTGCCCGTACGAAGCACGGAAGAGTGTTCGCATTACGACGGGACGGGGCGAGTCCGTGCATTAAACGAGTGTCAAGCGGGCCCGGACGGGACACGGATCATGCACTGTGTGTGTAATATAAATTGCTTCATACTAAATATATGTGACGTCTCACATCCGTGCCCCGTCCGAGCCACGTACACGGCACGTCCCGGACACTGCACGTTCTAATGAGAATCATCCCTTAACTGGTAATCATGTTTACTGGAAATTCACTGTTTGTAGGCTTCCCATTCGACAAAGCCGCACCGCCAAGCGGCCTTGCCGTGTTCCGGTGCGATGTCTGGTGACACCATTTAAGAGGGTGGGTCGGAATTGTTGCTCCTTTATAGTTTCTACTATATGGAGCCTCTATTTACTGCCACCTTCTGACCGAAAGTTCGCATCCCATCGTAGACTACATCATTGCTTAACATCATGCAAGTTGTAGTCAAGCGCTAGCTTATTCAAGAATAAAAAATAAACAAATTTTCTAAGGTTACGATCTGTTTAAATAACAAACCGGAGATCGAAATGGTCAGTAAGTAGATGGGTAATGTTTATATTCGACTCGAATTCTATCAGTTTTGATTTTGAAGTTAAATCTCCTCAAAAAGGAAAACAATATGTATTGACATTCTGCTACAAAGCCATCACATAAATGTACCACTCGCACTTTAGACATTTATCTGACGTAGTCCACTTAGAGCACCTATCTGAAGAGCACTTACGTGAAGCGCACCTAGCCTAGTCCACGAAGAGCACCTACGACTTAGCAGCATAGTGCTGGAATGCATTTGTTTTTAATGAAGATATTGAATTATAGATATCGATAAAAATCACTAGAACCTATATTAATTACACGTACTTGAGATGAAAACTTCAAAGAATGATTTCATTTTGACGTGACAACGTCTTAAATTAGGTTGCGGCTGGGAGGCACTTATGAAAAAGTGTAACGCTCGGTAACGTTACGATGAGTCACCGAACGAGAGAGAGGCCCGCCGAATGCCTTGCGTCTCTCTCCCACTCAACTATGTTTCATCCTTCTTCCTACTATACGAATGAATATTCACATTAAAATTATTTTACCACTCAAAGTCGTTGTCACGTAAAACTTTCGCCCGTATACCGAATTTACAGGCAACCAATTTTTTTTTTTAAGGAAGAATTACATAGTTGACGGGCCGATATGGCGTGGTCGGTAACATACTTGCTTTTTACGTCACAGATCGTGGATTCTTGGTGATGCTTTTCAGATTGGTGCTCTTAGTGGACTACGTCATTTATCTCTGACCATGGTAATAGAAAGAAGCTACAAGCAAGATGGATTTAAACACGTACTTAATCATATTAGTACGGAGACCTAAATGTCTCCACACTCACTTCATTTCAACCCTTTTTAGTGTCCCACAGCTGGGCACGGGTCTTCTCTCAACTATCTTATGAGTTGAGAGAGTTTAGGCCTTAAGGCTGCGTTATTCGAGAAAAATAGGCATTTAGTGTTCTTTTAATCGCACGCGCAATCGCATGGTCCGTATTGCGACACAATATGGTGAACCCACAAATTGTGGGTGACATTCACCTCTGTCTTCATCTTCAGTTAATACAGGCGTGAGCGCTTTGTTATTAATCAATAAAGATAAATCTATCCATCGATTGCGTTTTTAACGGCCGAGGGGAAATTCTTTATGGATCCTCGCCACCCCGTGTGGGCGAAGGGCAGGAGATGTGTGGGACTCCCAGAGGGTAATCCCTAAAACCTCGTGAGTGTTCCGTCGCGTATTTGTGCCACGGGTACCACATGTGACACAACTGCCACCATTACTCATGTACTAACATTTATCTGTGGGTTATTGCGACATCATAGGTTAAAACGACTGATTTTGACTGTTTTAGATTGTTTAAAGTTTATAATTATTAAAAAAAAATATCTAACACCGGTATCTACCCGTGCGAAGCCTGGACGGGCCACTAATTTTATATAAAGTAGTAAATAAAACAATAATTTCACACATTTATTCTATTGAAAACAGTTAACGGAACTTGTGTCTCTCTTGATGCTACGATAGATGTCCGAAAACATTAACTTTTAATAAGTCAATTGAATTTAAAACTGCATTGGGTATAAAAAAATAACCACCCAAGTACCTAATTACTTTTTTTATTAAATATTTAATTATAAAGTTTGTTAAGTAATTTAAATAGTAAATTGAAATGGGATTTGATGCGATAAAATTTTTAATTTAATTAATTCTGTAGACACCTGACGCAAAGTTTGTCCATCGACATTTCTAGAAGGAATGCAATCAGAGTAATGAACTCTGTTCCATTGGTACCATTGCGGCGGGCTTTTTAGACCACATATAGTTTCCGCCCCGGCTTCATTCGCGTCGCAATAGGATAAAAAATAGCCTATGTTATAAATTAAATTAATAATAAATTTTATTAATTATTCATAATAACAATAACATTATTTCTTATTTGCATAAAATAAAATAAATAAACTAATTCTTAAATTATAATCTTAAAAACTAGATAAGGCGTCATAAAACTCCTAGGAATGTGCCTAGAAGGCCGGCAGCATTGCCACGTTGTATGGCAATGCTAATTCTTTGACCAAGGTGTAGGCCAGCCCTCTGGTCACGTGAAAAATAAATAAATAATCTTTGCCGTTTTAAAGAAAAAGGGCGCATCCGATATTTTTTTCGTTCCTGAGTTTGATACATTATCAAAATCAGTAAAATATATTGATTAAACATGGTTTAGAATTTAGTTACGAGACAAAAGGTCAGAAGTGACCTTCTTCCATAGGACGGCGGATCTGTGTCCCAAATTATATCGAAATCCCATCCAGGAGTTTCTGCGTGCCCATCCATACAAACTTCGCATATATATAGTACTTATTAGTAGGATAAGAATGTCGTTATTTTATTCTCCTATTCTGCGGTTAGAAAAGTAGGTATAGTTCTTAACCCTCGACAAAAAAGGGGTGTTATAAGTTTGACCTCTGTACTGAGAACCACAAAACCGATTTTTAGATGGTTACGCGTTTTTTGTTATTAATTGAAAGCTAAAGTAATTTTCGTTTATTTAAACTTTTAAACTTTCACATTGCATTATTAATATTTAAATGATTATCGCGCTCACCCTTAATTTGGCTTTACGTTTCGACGCGGGTTGCACTGGTTATGGTCACAATCAGACTGAAAGGTTGCCCGTTATGATAAATACAAATATTAGCTAAGTTTAAAAAAATGCGTCGTGTTCGGTGTTATGCGTTGTTGCTATAATTTTTTAATATAGTTATTTTAGAATCTCTTTGTGTGTAAGAATCAATTGATTTATTAAATTATCGCTATGATGTAATGCAATAAAGATGATGAATGTAACTGTCAGATATAGCATTTCAAGATTTTTATAAAATACTTTTATTGTTGTTAAAATACCAGTTTGCGATCTTGCTGAATATTTTCTATGTTATTATTATTTTTTAATATAGGTACGTAACTGACACCTACTGGTCTTCTTCTTCTTCTTCTTTTAATTATGGCCTCTGCAGAAATTATTCCGCAATTTTGCCAGTGTCAAGTTTAAATAAGTATATAAGTTTTAAAAGATTAGTAGTAAAAAACTGCGACGTTCTAAGACGCCATAGTAGTAAAAAACTAAAAAACTGCGACGTTCTAAGACGCCATTTTTTACGGGTGCATGGTGGTATGTTGTTTATGACATACATATTCGAAGCTAATCGTAAATATTTAGTTAATGTTTATGGTCGTTAGTTAATTCAAGTTAATTGTAAAATTGGTTGAGTGATTTACAATGTTAGGCGAAGAATCATAATCAATTAACACAAAGATATTCGGCCTTATTCATAAAAAAGTTATAAGACTCTTTAGCTAAAATGGACTCTGTCTCTTTCTTACTAGTATAAATGTCAAGATGACATATGTCCAAGGCATCTTACGCACCGATTAGATACCGGGTTGTCAAAATGGCGTCTTAGAACGTCGCAGTTTTTTAGTTTTTTCTAGGTACTAATCTTTAAAAACTTAACTTATTTAAACTTGACACTGGCAAAATTGCGGAATAATTTCTGCAGAGGCCATAATAGAAAGAAGAAGAAGAAGAAGAAGAAGATTAGATACCTACTAGACATAACTTTATTCAAATATTGTATGAAATCATAACTGTCAAAAGTTGACTATTCTAATCAATTTTTTTTATCGCTTTTCTATAAATAACCATAGTAGGGGTACTTTTCGTTGGTTTTCAACCGTCTTCAATAAGAAGGAGTTTCTTAATTCAACTGTATCTTCTTTTTGTAGGTATATTACGCATAATTACGCTTAATAATTCCTCTAATTGTGGATCGCTGTTGATGGATTTTTTTATTTCAAAGGGTATAATCGAGTGAGTAGGTTTCGAGTTACTATTAAAACATTGAAGGACTGCTTTTTTTTTAAAAGCTATGCTATTTTGCTACACGTAGTCGTGTTTATTCATGATGGTGCTTTCGTTATCTCATGCAGACGAGGTCGTGGTCAGAGACTAGTATATCAAAATCAGTAAAAATCCTATTAATATTACAAACACGAAAATTTGTTAGTATGTATGGATGTTAGTTACTCTTTCACGCAAAAACTACTGGACGGAATTGCATGAATTTGAATTTGAATTAGCACAGAGGTAGAAAATGGTTTGGATGCTACTATAAGCTACTTTTACTAAGTAGCCTAGCTAGGAGCTCAGAACTTCAATCACTTTATATATGTAAAATTGCTTTTAGTACCTACTTAGGTATTTATGAAACATGTTTTATGTACATTTTTATTAAATAAACTTTATTATTATTATTATTATTATCCCAATGAGTAAAACGCGGACGAAGCCGTAGGCGGAAGCTAATATTTAATATATTATTTATTACACTGAGATCATAAAACCATTATCGTCTAATTAAATTAACGATGAGAGAAATATCTTTCGTAAACTTAATTATGATTTAGTTTATCAAAAATAGGTATAAGGTCATTAAATAAATTGTAAGTACATATTTTACACCGGTATACTAAAGTACCTATAATTATTTACAAATTATTATACACATGTTATTTTATAAACTTTCTTTTTTCGCATAATGCTAATGACTTGAAATGAGGTTAGTTTCATGAGCCATAATTTCAAAGGCCTATCTATTATGTATTTTTACCGTTTGGATGATTATTAACTGACGTAAAAAAGCAGGTGTTTGCGGAAAAGCGAAACATTCTGGCGATGCGTGCGTGGCAGTCCCAACAGTAGTAGGGGCGCCCAAGAGGGGATTTTGGGATTTACTCCAGCGCGTCAGATTAACAGATAGGGGACACCTTGCGCTCTGATGAATACCTACACCAATTCTTAGCTTCGTGGAGGAGCTTCTTAGCTTAAGGCCGGGAGTTTACAGTAGCCAATCAAAATATTTCTAAGACATAATTGTTAGGTGAAATCTACTCGAATACATCAGAATAATGTATGATGAGTACATTAGATGTTAATAAGTGAGAATATCAACAATCAGGCGATTCGAGCTAGAAGCAAGGAAAAGGGAGAGGTACAAATTCAGAATGATTTCAAGTCACCTGGATCCACTTTAGTTAGGTGAATTCCTTTTTTTTTTAATAATTTTAAGATGCCAGGAGAAGCACACACTATACTTTTTTTACGCTTTGGAAGAAACGAAATCACCGCTGAAGAGATGGACATAATGTAACCTTTTTTTACTTCTGTATCGACGACGCTCGAGTAACTACACATTTAGCATCTTCGGCTCTCCTACTAACTACTAACTACTGTAGCTAGGAGATTTGATGCCCCTTTTCTCAAGCACTAGACATGCAAGTAGTTAAAGAGTAAGCAGGAAATACAATGGTATCTACCAGTGGTAAAGAGCGGAAAACTGAAAGGGGAAGCCGGAGAAAAAGTTCATACTTAAAATGTTATCTCTTCACTACCGTCACTGATGTTACTATGAATCCACACCTTCTTAAATCTTAATCAATAAGTTTAGGTAATGTACCTACTCATATATTTCTACACTGTTTACAAACTTTAGTTATAACAGGTGTACAGAGCCATAGCTACTGTATTAAATATTGACTTTCCACAATGATTCACAGTAATTTGCATAAAAACAAAAAGTACTGAAAATTGTTTACCTCGTTCTGTATTTATTACTAAGTCGCAGTTCGCAACTAGGTACATAGGTAGATATTGACGTGACAACGTCTTAAATTAGGTTGCGGCTGGGAGGCACTTATGAAAAAGTGTAACGCTCGGTAACGTTACGATGAGTCACCGAACGAGAGAGAGGCCCGCCGAATGCCTTGCGTCTCTCTCCCACTCAACTATGTTTCATCCTTCTTCCTACTATACGAATGAATATTCACATTAAAATTATTTTACCACTCAAAGTCGTTGTCACGTAAAACTTTCGCCCGTATACCGAATTTACAGGCAACCAATTTTTTATTATAATACCAACTTTCCGACCGCGGCTCCATGTGCGCATGCCGCTTATCGCACTAAACCATCGACCATTCTTTGCGCAGTGAGATAAAGTTTATTCTATGTACTTCCCCGATGCCCAAACTATCTATATACCAAATTTCGGTCGGTTCAGGCAGAGTTACTTTTGCATCTATAATAATAATATCTCTTAGTAATCCTAAGGTAGGTATTGTAAGTACGTAGTACCAAAACGTTTCGGTAGTAGGGTGATGCTGGTTCTGGGATAGGCTGAGAGTTAGGTCATTTTTTTTCTAGATTTTTTTTACGTAGGGAAATACATTACACATCCCCTCGTCCCGAGTGGGCGCAGGACGAGGGGTATGTGAGACTCCCGTTTTCGGCGCATGCGAGCGAGACCCAGCAGGGTCTCTAGCTTCTAGCAGCCGGGCCCGGTCTACTCACTAAAACCCCACGGTGTCCTTCTAACCGAACCTAACTTTTCTTCGGGAGTTAAAATATTATTTCTTAACCGACCAGGGTCCCGATTCTGGCGTTATAGAAATTTATCTCTAATAGACATTTATCTAACAGAAATAAATAAATAAATAAATCGACATTTGCGCGCTTTAGACCATCAGTAATATACAAATGTCGACAAAATGGCGGAAATCATTGAAAAACCAAAAGAAATCGCCATTTTTGTTTGACAAATGTTTATAAGACTTAAATGGTAGTTTTAAAACGCGTTTAAAGTGTTTAAACCTTTAAAAATAATATCAGTTATATTAAAAACTTGCACTGTAATAAAATAACCTTGTCATAGAACCTGATCGTAATATCCGGTCAAATGAATTCGACTATTAACCTATTAACATCACGCAGTTCACTACGATTATACGTTTGTTTGTTTACTAACAAAGAATAACATTATAATTTGTGCTATTCACCTAAATATTTAAAGTAGGTAATTAATTACCTAGAGACTAAAATAAAATGTTGAAATGAAACTATTTTATAACGGATTTTATCGCGGTTCATTTTAGATTTTAGATCCCGACGTGTTAAAGTTTTTTTTTCATCGTCACGGGTGGACTGAGGTATTTGACGTCCAAAACGTCAAAACGTTATTATTTAAGTTGCATCGTTAAAAAATAGTTTTAATAATAATTAATTATAAATCACACTATACAGGGTGTAGTTGTTAAAAGACAAATAGAACAAAAATTAAATAACTTTTTCTAATTAAATTAGAAAATAGTTTATTTAAATTAAATATTATTTTTAGAAATAAGCCCAACTTATAAATAAAGACGAGAAGTAGTTCGTTCCTTAAACTTCGCCATAAATCGAAAAAATTTGACATTAGTTTTATCTTAAAGATAAGAGGACCTTATGTTTACAATAAAACAGTTTTTAAGATTTTAGATTTATGGTACTTCTGAAATCAAATAGCGAAATATGAATGACAGTAACTTATAAACCCTTTAATGTCCTACGGTAGGTATTATGGTTGTGTCGAGTCATCAATGAATCCATACAAATCTGTGCTTGATATCCGCTTTATTAGAAAATTATTTATAATACTATACCTACTCAATAACAACATGCATCACACGATGGAGCTGTCCGGTGGCCCCCAAAGGTCATACCGCTCACTTGTACGGTGTACCTAAGTGTTAGTTAAGTTGGGTTCAATGTGTTACGATTGTGTAATGACGGCTTTACATAATTCACGTGTAACTTGGACCCAAAAGTGATGAATATTCACTTTTGGTTACGATGTTACAAAATCTCCGCTCGATTGATGCGTCATGTATTATAATCATTTAATTTGTTATATAGCCGAATAAAATTTAATTTGAAATTAACTATTTTTTTCATAGATATTACTTTTATTTTATTGCAAACAGGGTTAGTTACTTAAAATAAAACTACTTTTTAACGGATTTCACCGCGGTTTGTTTTAGATTTTAGATCCCGACGTAAATCTAAGACAATAATAGGGATACTTCAATTAAAAGTGATTACATTTACAAATTAATCTCCGTATTTGCATCCATTAAAAAAAACACATTGTATTTTAAATTTCATAATACTAACTGACGTGATAAACGTTATCTGGAGTGTTAGCTATTAATACTCATGTGAACTGTCTAACACGCGAATTAAAAATATGCTTTAGTAAGTTTCCAATATTTTCCAATTTCTTGTGCTATAAAAACTTTCTGCAAAGTATCAGCAAATATAAAATAAACGAGTGAAAGAGGGATTTATTTATATGAATTATGAAGTCCCTACTCTATAAGCATATTCTTTGAAAAGACTGAACATACCACCACAATCCAGCCATTTTTAATCCTGTAACCCAGGGTCTATAGCCCACTTGAAGTAGAGTCAGTCTGAATGTCAACATTTAAAAGATTTGACACCTAAATTGTGTGTTGGATTCCAAACAAATAATTAGTTAAAATCTTCTCAAGTGCAGTCCAACGTAATTCAATGGATTATCACATTATCACACACGTTTTAATAATTTAAAGAGCCACTTCTATGGTAATTACCTTCGAAAATAAGTAAGAACGTACGTCATATTTTGAAGGCAAGTAAGTAAACGACTCTTTGTTCAACTGGATAGGCTAACAGTAAACATACTTGGCAAAGAATTTTGTGTTAATTATATATTTTTTTGTCAACTATAAAAATAATTATCATTTTCGCTCGTCAATATTATTTAAGATTTAGCTTATGTTTTCTCTCTTCTTAGCCGGCACCTAACGAAGTGAGATTGTTGACCAAGATTCAACTCTCCAGCCGAGCATATTATTATTTTCAAAATATTGTCACGAGATTAGATTCCATTTAAAAAAAATTACAAAAGTAAATCGCATGGTAAAAATCACACATCGATTCACGTTCACTGCACAAAATAATAACCGCAATTATTTTCCAAGGGCATCATAAAACGAAATTGGTCATATAAAAATATTTGCACTCACCTAAAAATTCTGCTGACACTAAAATAGCTGATAAAGCCGAAAACACGATCTAGATCCAAATTAGAACTCGGCAAAAAAAATAATAATTAAAACAAATAACACTCGCGATGTCAATAATGACAGCTGTCAGTTTTGGCGCGAACCGTCCGTATAGCGCTAGGAGCGTGCGCGGAGTGGCGCGGGCGCAGCGCTGGGTTGCACTTGATTACTCGTTATCTGTTCCACGTTCCACCTTATTGCGTGTGCGACAGACGTTGTAGTGGCTCCTGTGGTCACCGGGGCTTTTTGGGTTAAGACTTTGTTACAGCGGAAACATTGGGGAACAGTTATGACCTTGTCCTGCCAAAATATTTAGGGTATTAGGTGGTTAACAGAATTTGTGATTAGTATTCTGAGTTGAAGCGTTTGTATAAGTGAGGGTTTTTTATTTGGTTACGTTCAATTTTTGAACAAGCGACTTAAATTCTTATGGATAGTGGCTGTAAGATCGGAAATATAGAACACAAGAGGAAACTGAAGACCAAGAGTAGGAGCAACCAGTAGAAAACGTGACTTTACGTCTATAGAAACTACATATTATTATTCAATGTTAGTCTGAAATCAGTATCAAGTCGGTTGCGGTTGTACACGTTGAACTAGCAATGTAATGGCATGTTGGGTCAAAACATTGAATCCAAAATATCATTGTGGGCTGAAATATTGATTAAAAGCTCGCCAAGACCCTGTGACGAACCCATACGGTCAGGTCAGTAATAGACGCCATCTACCAACATACCAAGTCATAGTCTAGCACCTTGGTGATAATCAACTGGTGGTGGGCTTCGGCCGTGGTTAGTGACCACCCACCAGACAAAACCGCACCGCCAAGCGGCCTTGGGTTTCTAACCTTAAAGAGGCTTATTCCACTGCCACCTTCTCACCGATAATCATTCGTAATCACGAGTGAATCGGTATACTTGGCTGGCGCGTTCCATCGTAGACTACATCATTCTTTGACATCAGACAAGTTGTAGTCAAGCGCCAGCCTATCGAAGAATAAAAAAAAACACTGGCCAATGATAACATGCTTGTATTTCGCAATTCTGACTGTGTCGTAGGAAAGAGAGGCACACCCACTGGGGCCAAGAAGCGCCATATTGCCAACATCAATTAAAAAAAACCCAAGATAGAGAAAGCCACAGAAGAGTTGTGACACAGATTATGCACCATAATCAATATGTCGATAAAACCAAGAAGAAAATTACCCAAGAATGTAAGCAGAGATAATAAAAAAAATCTTCCACATAGAACAAAATATATTTAAAACTAGCTAACCCGGCAGACTTCGTACTGCCTTAATCGATAAATAAAAGACCTATATAGGCCGACCGTTTAACACGCCTATCGCTAAGATTCTGACTCCTCAAGCTGCACAGACAGTGATGATGATTCGAGCGATATGGATATTAGTGACGAATAGTCTTACATTACTTTTATCTGCGGTTAAATAATTCATAAGAGATTCAATTAATGTTTTATGACTTTGTACCTCAGATGGCGATACGCGAGTTAAACGGTTGGCCTATAAACTTTTGTATAAAATATGTTTATTATTCTCACCTTTTAAACCTTCCCTAGACCTCCACGAACATTTCAAGACCAAGATAAGATAAATCTGTTCAGCCGTTATCGAGTTTTAGCGAGACTAACGAACAGCAATTGATTTGTAATATCTGCATTTTTGAATACTTAAATAAACATAAACGCAAGCTTTAACGTCGTCGTGCGCTGAGCGAGGGCTAGTAAGGACGTCTTGATATATTAAGTTATCTGTGTATGACATATTATTATTTTATTTTATATGATTTTTATATTTTTTTACAGTCATTTCTTTGACGATTTAATTATAGTAGTCTGGTATTATGTAATGAAGTGCGGAGGGCGACCAACTACATGATAAATGCGAAGATTGAATTGACAAAATAGTGACAATTCGATCCAGATTTAAGTATAATTTTCAACAATGGATTTCCACAAAGTAAGGGCTGTTAGCTTTAATGTTATATCTGCAGTTTGCTTTCTTATAAATTAAAATCTGAAATTTCTGCATAGTTTTAAGTAAACACAGAGGAAGGAACCGGCTAGCGACACAGGAACTCACGACCACGACGTGCAACGGGCTATGAACAATTTCTCACGAGGTCATCAACTGCACTGCTGAACCGTTCAGTACACAAATATGTACAAATATCTAACTTTTTTAATGTAATAATCCTTAATCATATTATATATGCGAAAGTGACTGTCTGAAGCGCTTTCACGCCAAAACTACAGAACCGATTTAAATGAAGTTATGTACCAAACTTCATTTCCATACCATGGAGGACAAGGATATATGATAGTTTTTATCCGACTTACAGAAAGAGAGCGGTTCAGCGCGAGTGGGGCCGCGCTCGGAAAGCTAGTAGTAATAATATTTTCACGCATACACAGCGCCATCTAGTCCCAAATTATGTAATTATATGCTTGTGTTATGGGTACTAGGAACTGATATACTATCGAAATATATATTTTTGTAAATATTTCATACATAGGTATTATAGAAAAATTACACCCAGCCACAAAATAAACCTACACGTTTATCACACAAAGATTCCACGGGTAGGAATCGACCCCACGACCTCCGCCTCCACTACACTATGCCAGTAGGCCAGTCAAAAATAATTATAAATGCGAAAATTGTGCATTTATATCTTTGACACGACCGGTGAAAGATGGAGTGCAGGTCCAACGGCTTTACTTGCTCTGCAAGGCATGTGAGTGTCACTCACTGCACCAACTTCCCGTCTCTAGTGCTGAGTAATTAGAAAAGTCTTACTTTTCGTTCTTCTGTTTACTTTTTGTTTTTTTTTGTTTTCAGTTGTTTTGTTGTTTTTTTTTCTATTTGACACGTGTTTTTTTTTTTGATTGTGTGTTTCCTGTTTGTGTCAAATAAATGTTTTTTCTGTCTCTTTTTGGTGTAGAGCACAAAGGTTGTATAACTCTATGTAGAGCAAAATAACAATGTGCTATTGTGTGACACAGGTGCATGATACTGTGTTACTAACCATTCACTTAACAATCTTTCTACAATACTAGCTTCCGCCCGCGGCTTCGCCCGCGAAATTGATCTCACTAATCTAAACAAAATGTTTATCTAATGTTTCTCCATACAAACTTTGGAACCCCGTTTCACCCCCTTAAAGGGTGAGTTTTGAAAAATCCTTTCTTAGTGCACCCCTAGACCCCATAAGGAACCTATGTGCAGAATTTGGAGTCTTTAGACCCAGTGGTTTGGGCTCTGCGTTGATATGTCAGTCAGTCAGTTTCTTCTTTTATATATATAGATGAACCGGTAAGGGCATATCTTGCCCTTATTTGAGCCGCAAAAGTATTGTAATGTTAAAATTTTAATTAATGAATTAAAAAAAGAATTACCACGTATTAATAAAAATATTATTTATCAATTTATTTTCTTAGGCAACCTAATTAATTGAATCCCCGCACGTGGTCCCTGGTGGTGTGGTGGTGCAAGTCAGGTGACAATCAACTGATGAAGTCGCGGGGTCAGTCCGTCCTATCAGACCCCGAGAGTGATAATTTCAGATAATCTCAACCTTATTTAACTTTTGACTGAAAAAACTGCATGAAAATCGGTTCATCTAATTAGGCGCAATAATACCTCAAACTAGTACACATATACACTGTACATGTCAAATTCATAATACGCCTCTTTTTTAAACAAAAAAAGTGTAATATTTTCAAGTTGGTATATTTTCTAAGTTCCATTTGACTGTGTACAAAATCAAAGGTGATCCATGCGAAATTGCGCATACCGTGTGACATGCGCGTGCGCATACAAACAATAGAAGCAAGGAAGTGACGTAACCTATCGAACAAGTTGTTATGTAATTTATTTTACATACTAATTTTATCATTTTATTTGATGTTGTCAAGTTAAATTAGACTGCTTTACAAGAAATAACGACCTAGTGATGCTTCTGGTGTTGCAAGTCTCCGCGGCTACGGTGATTGCTTACCATCAAGTGGACTGTGTGCTTGTTTGCCGAATGTGTTGTATGTAAAAAACTTCAACCCTTTTCAAGTGTCCCACTGCCGGTCACCGGTCTTCTCTCAACTATCTTACTAGTTGACAGAGTTTACACATGCCGGTTTCCTCGCGATGTATTCCTTCATTGATATCTTCACAAAGATATGTGGGCACGACTGGGATTCGAACCCGCGTCCTTAAATTTCAAAGGCGAGGCTCGTTCCGCAGGACCAACGCTGCTGAGCTGTTCTCAAAATACAGTAGAGTCCAGATTATCCGGATCAAATAAAACCAGGGGTATTCCGTATAATCGAAAATCTGGATAATCGATTTCGATGCAAATCAAACAATATTTAAATTTTTAGACTGGCCGGTGGCGTTGTCGGTAAGATACTTGCTTTTCACGCCGCAGGTCGTGGGTTAGATTCCCACCCGAGACAAACATTTGTTTAAATATGTCTGTTTGTCTTGTGTGTGGGTGTAATTATCTATATTTAAGTATATATTTACAAAAGAAAAGTATTATAATGTAGTTATTATATTAATATTACCAGTTATCTGGTTTCCATAGTACAAGCTCTGCTTAGTTAGGGATCAGATGACCGTGTGTGTTAATGTCCCACTATATTATTACTATTATATTATATTATTATTATAATGTGATGGGTTTTTTGTGGGTCGTTTAGATAATATGATATATACAAAACGAGTTACATGTAACGGTGGGTAATGTATTACATAAAACCTATGTAATTTAAAATGTTGGCTATCGTAACATGTCTTGTTACGCCGTCAAAATATTTTTAAATTGACAATTAGAGCCGAGACGATTGAGTCCGGATAATCGTATATTCGGATAATCGGGATGCTACTGTACATTATTATATTCACACGAAAAACAACTGTACCTAACCATAAAGTTTAAATTTACACTTAGACAATCTCTCAAATAAACTCTGTACTTCATGGGCTCATGGCGATCAGAAATATCTTGCGTCACCTGGCGGCAGTCTTTGTGCTAACATTATTCACCACCCACCTGCCATGGAAACTCTTCAATCACACAGCACAAGGAGATATGCGTGTCAATGGACTATGAGATCTGAATACTAAGTTGGACTAGCCTTTGAGAGCCGACCTACGTCACTAAGAAAGTCTCCGGGCTAGAAGAACCTCTAAAAGAGAACGTAGGGTTTTATACCTAACAAAATCTTAATATATTTTACGTTTCATACTAGGTGGTGAAATTCGAAAATAGATTACGACCGATTCTCAGACCTATCGAATATCTTATATCTTTAAATGAACAATTCTTGTATATATGTATATATATCTATATCTATCTATAACTATATCTATACTAATATTATAAATGCGAATGTAAGTTTGTTTGTTACGCTTTCACGCAAAAACTACTGAACCGATTTGGGTGAAATTGGGTAGTTTGAGACCCGAGAAAGGATTTAAGATAGTTTTTATCCGACTGCGCAAAAAGAAGGTAATGTTTTGGCGCGATAACCGACATACACGCGGGCGGTATAAATATATATATATATTTAAAAAGTGTATATTTTTAAAACGTGGATGCGCAGGCAGTCAAATTTGTATAGCCCACGTATTATGTTGTGAGTAACTTTTGATTAAGTCTGGATCGCAACCAATATCACTGATTTCTACAATCACTACAGCACCTTCATATCCGGTAAATACAAATATTTAGCTTGATAAAACGATATCATAAGCACAATCTTAAGTGCCTTCACTATTTAAAATATTGTACAAGCAAATAAATAAGGTGTGGAAAGCCAAAAAATATAAAGGCATTTGAAGGGTTTAGATTAAAAATATCAGAATTAGCAAAAAACTTTAGGTAGGCGTGAATTATCGGGTGAAAGAAGACGGTATTCCAATAAAATAACTACGGCAAATATCACTTCATCCCGATCTCTCGATAGCACAATCATTAATTCTACTAGATAATTACAGATCGCTAAGATTACATTGGATTAAAGCGTAACGTCCACCGAGCACGTGTTTGCGCAGTTCCCGACGATGCAACCGGCCATCACAAAGTGTCAGCCCTTCTAAGATGGCCGCTTCACCCGTGCTTGGTGTTTCTTTCGTTCGTTCATATTGACATTTTCGAGTGACAGCTGACTTCAAAGACGGACGCGATGACTGTATAAAATGACAGCTGATGCATTGAATTATTGTAGATGTGCCAACAAATATGTTTAGCACTTAACATAAACTAACACTTCATTTCAATTCAACTTTTTTAAAGACTCAGTAATATTTAACTTTTACTGATGCACAGACAATATCTCATGTCCAACTGAGAGGTTCATAGTTACAACTCTACATGCATGTTCCTACATGCTACCAGCATGGATAGAGTCTATATGCCAGGGCAAACTTTTGCATCACTCATTGGAGCCACCTGGACAGGGAACGTGTTAAAAGTCCCATGATCCCAAAATTAGCACAGCTTGGTGTTATGGAAACCATATAACTGTTATACGATACAATATTCTTTTGTAATTATATATTTACCTATTTGTAATAGAAAGTTACATCCAGACTCAAGACAAACAGACTTACTTAAGCACACAGTGTCTGTCTCGGGTGGAAATCGAACCCACGACTAGTGACATGAAAAGCAAGTATATTATCGATCACACCACCGGCTCGTCAAAAGTAGATAATTTCATAATACACAACAGTTTGAAGACATGCAATATGCAGCCGTCTTAAAGATTGTCCTTCTCAAATATTAGAATGTTACCACATCAAACGTTGATATCGATTAACGATAAGAAGCATAAGTTGTTTTTTTTTTTTTTAATTTATTTCTTTGCTTTCACGCCGCAGGTCGTGGGTAAGATTCCCATCCGAGACAAACATTTGTTTAAATATGTCTGTTTGTCTTGTGTCTGGGTGTAATTATCTATATTTAAGTATATATTTACAAAAGAAAAGTATTATATAAGTATTATTAAGTATTACCAGTTATCCGGTTTCCATAGTACAAGTTCTGCTTAGTTAGGGATCAGATGACCATGTGTGTTAATGTCCCACTATATTATTACTATTATATTATATTATTATTATAATGTGATGGGTTTTTTGTGGGTCGGTTAGATAATACGATATATAGAAAACGAGTTACTTATAACGGTGGGTAATGAATTACATAAAACCTATGTAATTTAAAATGTTGGCTTTCGTAACATGTCTTGTTACGCCGTCAAAATATTTTTAAATTGACAATTAGAGTCGAGACGATTGAGTCCGGATAATCGTATAGGTATTCGGATAATCGGGATTCTACCGTACATTATTATATTCACACGAAAAACAACTGTACCTACCTACCCATAAAGTTTAAATTTACACTTAGACAATCTCTCAAATAAACTCTGTATTTCATGGGCTCATAGCCATCAGAAATATCTTGCGTCACCTGGCGGCAGTCTTTGTGCTAACATTATTCACCATCCACCTGCCATGGAAACTCTTCAATCACACAGCACAAGGAGATATGCGTGTCAATGGACTATGAGATCTGAATACTAAGTTGGACTAGCCTTTGAGAGCCGACCTACGTCACTAAGAAAGTCTCCGGGCTAGAAGAACCTCTAAAAGAGAACGTAGGGTTTTATACCTAACAAAATCTTAATATATTTTACGTTTCATACTAGGTGGTGAAATTCGAAAATAGATTACGACCGATTCTCAGACCTATCGAATATCTTATATCTTTAAATGAACAATTCTTGTATATATGTTTATATATATATCTATATCTATACTAATATTATAAATGCGAATGTAAGTTTGTTTGTTACGCTTTCACGCAAAAACTACTGAACCGATTTGGAAGAAAAAGCGCAAAAAGAAGGTAATGTTTTGGCGCGATAACCGACATACACGCGGGCGGGCTAGTATATATTTATATATATATAATTGGAATCTCGGAATCGGCTCCAAACAAACCATAAAATTTTACTAAATTTTATGGTTTCGTTGGAGCATATATACTTAAGTATATATACTTATAGGGGGTTTCGGGGGCGATAAATCGATCTAGCTAGGAATAATTTTTAGAAAATGTCATTTAAAAAAAAATAGATTACGACCGATTCTCAGACCTATCGAATATAGATACTTATAAGATTCCATAAAAATCGGTCAAACCGTTTCGGAGGAGATTGTTTTTTTTTTATATATCTCTGAGTAAGAACCATCCTCGTTCTTCAAGGGATATTCTAAAAAAAAAATTAGCGAAATTGGTCTAGCCGTTCACGCGTGATGGCGTGACCAAGGCAAATAGGGAGTCATTTTTATATCTAAAGATTAAAAAAATATATCTTATATCTTTAAATGAGCAATTCTTGTATATATATAAATATAATTGGAATCTCGGAATCGGCTCGAACGATTTTCATAAAATTTTGTAAATGCGCAGGCAGCCAAATTTGTATAGCCTACGTATAATGTTGTGAGTAACTTTTGATTGAGTCTGGATCGCAACCAATATCACTGATTTCTACAATCTTTACAGCACCTTCATATCCGGTAAATACAAATATTTAGCTTGATAAAACGATATCATAAGCACAATCTTAAGTACCTTCACTATTTAAAATATTGTACAAGCAAATAAATAAGGTGTGGAAAGCCAAAAAATATGAAGGCTTTTGAAGGGTTTAGATTAAAAATATCAGAATTAGCAAAAAACTTTAGGTAGGCGTGAATTATCGGGTGAAAGAAGACGGTATTCCAATAAAATAACTACGGCAAATATCACTTCATCCCGATCTCTCGATAGCACAATCATTAATTCTACTAGATAATTACAGATCGCTAAGATTACATTGGATTAAAGCGTAACGTCCACCGAGCACGTGTTTGCGCACTTCCCGACGATGCAACCGGCCATCACAAAGTGTCAGCCCTTCTAAGATGGCCGCTTCACCCGTGCTTGGTGTTTCTTTCGTTCGTTCATATTGACGTTTTCGAGTGACAGCTGACTTCAAAGACGGACGCGATGACTGTATAAAATGACAGCTGATGCATTGAATTAATGTAGATGTGCCAACAAATATGTTTAGCACTTAACATAAACTAACACTTCATTTCACTTCAACTTTTTTAAAGACTCAGTAATATTTAACTTTTACTGATGCACAGACAATATCTCATGTCCAACTGAGAGGTTCAGAGTTACAACTCTACATGCATGTTCCTACATGCAACTAGCATGGATAGAGTCATGCCAGGGCAAACTTTTGCGTCACTCATTGGAGCCACCTGGACAGGGAACGTGTTAAAAGTCCCATGATCCCAAAATTAGCACAGCTTGGTGCTATGGAAACCAGATAACTGTTATACGATACAATATTCTTTTGTAATTATATATTTAAGTACCTATTTGTAATAGAAAGTTACATCCAGACTCAAGACAAACAGACTTACTTAAGCACACAGTGTCTGTCTCGGGTGGAAATCGAACCCACGATTTGTGACATGAAAAGCAAGTATATTATCGATCACACCACCGGCTCGTAAAAGTAGATAAGGTCTTAATACACAAACAATTTGAAGATATGCAATATGCAGCCGTCTTAAAGATTGTCCTTCTTAAATATTAGAATGTTCCCACATCAAACGTTGATATCGATTAACGATAAGAAGAAGAAGAAGAAGATAGAAGAGAAGAAGAAGTATAGTTGTTTTTTTTTACCATTAGCTAAAACTAGATGCTTACTACGTTTAAAGGTCGGTTAAAGTTATCCTTAAGCAATCAACGGAGTGCCCGATAGCTATCTGCGTGTGCGCGTGTTAGGGAATGGCAGATTTGGATGAAGCATGCGTACTAACGACGCACGAGAACCAAATACAGTTAAGTATGTTAACAGTTAAGTATAGTGATAGTAAGTACTAGATGTTTAATTCCCTAAGTGAAGGTAAATTCCAAAGAGCCCTTGAGATTTAATTTCTTTCATATTTAAAATAATTTTTCGTGTTCTTCTTTTCTTTAAGACCTAGATTTTAGACCTTTAAAGTTATACTTGTTAGGGAGAGTCCATTAATTACGTGAGGTGTTCTAGGGTGAGGAGATCAAGCTAAATAATATCAAATCTCACTAAGGGGAGGGAGGGTCTTGGCAAATATCACTTAATTATTTTTCTCTCAGGAAACGGTGTAAAATTATTTCTAGAATAAAATATGGTCAAATTTGAGACAATAGTATTTGCCGTATTCGTCCGAACTTCGCAGAGCAGCGAAGTAGCGCTCGATTGTTTAGCTGTAGCGACAGCATAGCATTTTCATTTTCTCCTCTTACGATATCTCACCAAGGGGGGTGGGGTGGTCGACAAATTCTCAAAAATGCCCCACGTAACTAATGGACGCCCCCTTAAATGATTAACTACATGAGAAAGTGTTTGGAGCTGTTGCATAATTTGTTTAGAACTTTTTCGCTGGCATAGGCCGCGAATTAGGAAGGCGGAGATAAGTAACCTTTTCCCTCCAAAAAAAGGGACAATGGCAGTATTTTTGTAATTAAAGCGTTTAGAACGCGATTTGGTGTTATTATAAAATCTAAAGGGCGTAAAAATTCAATGGATAAACCGTGTACGGTTTTGTACACTTGCAGAGTAGTAAGTTAGTTAAAGGTATGTTGCTGGTAAGCGCAATACATATAGAGCCCGCCGCGCCGCGCGCCGGGCCGCCGACAAAGCCCGGCGACACAACTCGGCGGCCTGTATGAGAAGAATCATGTCGGCAACATGCGCCTGCGCGTGTTACCCGCCGACATGTTGGCGGCTTGGGTACGCCTGCGCTCAGTAGCCCAGCGACACTCAACCTGTAGTGAACCACACAACTTTTATCACTGACTGCAAAATAAATTTCTCATCTCAAGCCGCCGACCAAATTTTCCGACTAGTATAGTGAAGCCGCCAACTAGATCGCCGACAAAAAGTTGCCGACATCTAAATGTCGGCAGCCCGGCGGGCTCAATGTGTATTGCGCTGTAGAGTGTGAAGATAAGAACGAGTTATAGTAGTTCCACAAGTTTATTTAGTTAGGTAGATACACAGCACAACTGATCGTTTCCTCCGTTAAAAGCACACTGAATATGTGCACAATAACAAAATGTGCAGCGTAGACTCTACAAACCGTGTTTTCAACTTACCCAGTACAATATACAGCAACACAGCAGGCAGGCGCACAGAGAAACGGAGGATATCAGACAACTGAAGCTATCTCTTTACATATATCAACCTTTATATCATTGCTAATCTTTGTTAATTAGCCGTGTAATTCTGTGACAATTCAAGCGAAGACCACTTTGGTAATAATCTAAATATATAAAAGAAGAAACTGACTGAGTGACATATCAACGCTGAGCCCAAACCGCTGGGGCTGGAAATTCTAAATTTGGCACATAGGTTCCTTATGGGGTCTAGGGGTGCACTACGAAAGGATTTTTCCAAACTCACCCTTTAAGGGTGATCTTAACCTTTAAACGGGGATCCAAAGTTTGTATGGAGCAACAAGATTAGTGAGATAAATTTCGCGGGCGAAGCTGCGGGCGGAAGCTAGTATTTAGTAATATTTAAGCACAAAGGTCAATGAAAAATTATTGTTTTGGTCTTTCTTTCGGATAAAATATTAAATATTTGTATATTATGGTATTTTTTAAGTTTATTGACGGGCCGGTGGCGTGGTCGGTAAGATACTTGCTTTTCACGCCGCAGGTGATTCGGTTCGATTCCCACCCGAGACAAACATTGTGTCGAGTCTGGGTGTAAATATCTATTATAAGTATATATTTACAAAAGAAAAGTATTATATGTATAGTATATACCAGTTATCTGTTTTCCATAACACAAGCTCTGCTTAGCTTGGGACCAGATGACCGTGTGTGTTAATGTCCCAGAATATATATTTATTTATTCCAGCTTTATTAAGCAGTCAGACTGGAAAAGTCAATGTCTGTTTTTCCTGGCAAATATGATCTGAGCCGTTATTGGTTCGATACCCGGTCGTGCCGATACATATTTGTGTGAATTGTTTCATAGCTGCTGCACAATATCGGTAAAAAAAAACATCGTGAGGAAACCGGCATGTCTGAGAAGTAATCATTGTAGGACGTGTGACACGCCAACCAGCACTTGAGCAGCGTGTGTGGATTAAGGCCTGAACTCTTTCAACTTGTAAGATAGTTGAGAGAAGACCCGTGCCTAGCAGTGGGACACTAATACGGGTTGAAGTGATGATCTCGATGTTTTCAGGAATAGGATAGATAGGCACTTAATAATAATAATAATAATAATAATAAAGCCTCTTTATTCCATGCCTTTTAAGGTTACAAATAAAAACGTTAGTATGGTGTTAGTGCTTATACTAGGTACTTATATAACTATAGTTAGTACGATTAGTTTAGGTATGGATCTCAAGTTGAGTAAAGGCCTCCTCTAATTTTTTCCACAGTTCTCTGTTTGTACTTTTTTGCATCCAGTCTTTCCCTGCAACCTGTATTATTTCATCAGTCCACCGTTTCTTTGGTCTTCCAACATTTCTTTTTCCGGATATCGGTCCTTTCCATCTAGTTGTTAGTATGGTCCATCTGTTATCTGTATATCGTCCAATATGTCCTGCCCATTTCCATTTGACCTTCAGAGCCTGTGTTAGTGCATCTGAGATTTTTGTTTCTTGTCTTATTTTAGTATTTCTTATTTTGTGTCGTATGTTTATTTTTAAGATGCTTCTTTCCATTGCTCTTTGTGTTGTATTTATTTTTTGTTTTACTTTATTTGTATAGGTCCATGTTTGACACCCGTAAAGTAAACAAGGCAGAAGATATGTGTCCATTATCATTCTCTTTAGCTTCATGTTATAGTCTCCTTTCAGAATTTCTTTGAGTGACCAAAACTTTTTCCATGTGATATTTTTACGCCTTTCTACTTCCTTTTCATTATTTGTTTTATTGACGGATACTTGTTTTCCTAAGTAGACATAGTGGTTTACATATTCAATGGTGTGCCCGTTTATATTAATAGGGATTTTTTGGCTGTTTGTCATTAATTTAGTTTTAGTTTTATTCATTTCCAAGCCTACCATTGAGCTTTCTTTGTCTAAGCTGTGTAGCATATATAATAGTTGATTTGTTGTTTCCGCAAATATGACTATGTCATCTGCGAACCTGAGATGGTTTAGGCGTCGTCCATTGATATTAATGCCATATCCGGTCCATTTTAGATTTTTGAATACATTTTCTAGCACAGCTATAAAAAGTTTTGGAGACAAAGGATCTCCTTGTCTAACACCTCTTTCAATTTTAATAGGTTCACCTTTCCTTTCGAGTTTGACCTTACTTGTGCTATTTGAGTATAAATATTTTATGATATTAATGTATTTTTTGTTTATGTTCGATGTTTTAAGTGCGTTCCAAATGGAACTATGGCTAATGCTATCAAAGGCTTTGCTGTAATCAATAAAGGCCATATATATAGGTTTATTGTATTCATTATACTTTTCGATCACTTGTTCAACAGTATGTACATGATCAATGGTGTTAAAACCTGAGCGAAAGCCTGCCTGTTCAATGGGTTGAGAGTTGTCAATGTCTTTAGTGATTCTTTTAAGTAAAACAGAAGCAAAAAGTTTGTATACACTTGGCAGTAAACTGATAGGTCTATAGTTTCCAATATCCAAGGGATTTCCCTTTTTGTATAATAATATGATATCAGACACGCACCATTGTTTTGGAACCATTTCAGTGTTCAATACCTCATTGAATAGGTAAGTTAGGTGTTGGAGAAGAACGGGAGCACCTGCTTTAATTGCTTCGTTTGTTATTCCATCTGGTCCAGGGCTCTTTTCATTCTTTAGTAACTTTATTTGTAAGTATACCTCTTTTTCTTCTATTGGTTCAATTATGTTCACCTTACTGTTGTTGTTTTCACTATTAGTTTCTTCAAATTCAGTGTTTTCGTCTTCTTTCCTACTATATAGTTCTCTGTAGAAATTGCTAGCATGGTCTAATATGTCTTTTCTGGTTTTTGTTGGTTTTGAATTGTTTTCTAGGTTTTGTATCCATTTTTTGTGTAGTGATAATTCTTTGTATGCTCGTTTAGCGCTTTTAAATGTTTTCATATTTCTCGATATAACCTTTTCCCTATGATTCTTGTAATCTATTCTAATTGATTTGTTGGTTATTTTGAATAGATTGCTGAGTTCCTTTTTCTGTTCTTTGTTTTTGAATTTTGTGCGTATCAAATCTGAGCGTTTCTGAATTAATTGCTTTGTATGTTCCGAGAAAATGGTATGATGATTATGGTTATTATTTATTTCACCGTTATTCTTCAAACTATTTAGTATGCTTTCTTCCAGTAAATCATAGTATATTTGCACATCTATTGGTGAAGTAGCCAAAATGTTATCGAGGTTAGTTCTTAAGTACTTTATGTATCCCTTTACTTCGTTTTCTGTTTTTAGTGTCTTCAGATTAGTTTTAAAACTTTTCCTACTTTTTTTCTGGTGACATAGTTTTAGCGTTGCACGTAGAAGTCTGTGGTCCGAAGGGAAGTTGATCTGGTTTAGAACTTCGATGTTGTTTATCATGTAAGGCTTATTTGTCATGAAATAGTCTATTTCATTTTTGCTTATTTGGTTTGGGGATAACCAAGTCCATCTTCTCTTTGCTTTTTTCTTGAAAAAAGTATTGATAATTGACAACTTATGTTCTAGAGCATAGTCTATTAGCTGCTGGCCCCTTTTATTGCGTTTTCCATATCCATAATTGCCCATACACAGGTTTTCTTCTACTTTTGGGAAACCAATTTTTGCATTAAAATCTCCCATCACAATTAGTTCCTCATCCGCTAAATGGTGTGCTTTTTCAATATCCGCATAGAAGACTTGGATTTCTTCTTCTGATGCTGCTTCTGTAGGTGCATATACTTGAATTATGGATAGATTACATTCGTTTATTTTTAGTTGCAATAGAGCTACCCTTTCGGAAATCCCTGTGAAGTTAATAATATTATTTTTATGTTTTTTCTTTATCAAGAACCCTACTCCGTGTAGGCCTTTCTTTTGTCCGATATAACAAAGTATGTAATCTTGATAATCTTCTATATTACAGCCGGTTCGTTTCACTTCTGATAGCCCCAGTACATCGAAATCAATGTTTTCTAGAGCGAGGGAAAGTTGCAGGAATCTTTCAGTCGAAGAAAGAGATCTTACATTAAATGTTCCAATTTTTATTGTGGTATTTTTATGGTAAATAGAATCGGAATTTCCGTTTAGATTTTCCGATTTATTATAATTGTCTTTATTTTTGTGTAGTTCGTTTATTAGAGGGTAGTGGTCTAATTCCCCACGAGGACCAGTCGGCTTGGGGAATAATGGGTTATTTTCGGTTTCTGTGTTAGTTTTCTTAGTAGACGTTTTCTTTATTTTTCTTCTCCGGTGGCTGATGTTTTTATGTCACTGTTTCTGGTCGTTTGGCTTTAGAGACGAAAGGGAGTTGCTTCTGCCTCTCATTATGTCAAAAGCATTAGCTCTGTTTAGTTTGCCAGAGGCGTGCTGCTTCCTAGGTTGCTCTTGTGTGCTTGCGGGTGATGTAGAAAAGTTCCGCTTTCGCTTCTCGTTGCCAGCCGTTTTTTCTTTAATTACCAATTTATCGTAATCTATAATCGCGTAGTTTCCTTTTTTTCTTTCGTCTAACATCTTCCCTAGTAATCCTTTCCTTATTTCTTGAACTTCCTTTGGATAATCTTCGGCGACCTGTACGTTTTTAAATTTTTTCTTGTTTCTTAATATTTCCATCTTCTTCCAAATGTTTACTAGTGAGATAAGTAATGGTCTGGGCTTTTTTCCATCTGCAACTTGTTTTCCAATTCGACGTATCTCATTTATGTCCCTTTTTTCAAGAGAAATTTTTAAGTCACCACTTATCTTGTTAGTCGTATTTTCTATAAGTTGTAGAGGTGTTTCTTCATACTCTTCTAGCCCATATAAGATTATGTTGTTATTTCTTCTGTTCCTATCCAACATACAAAGTTTTCTTTTCAGCTCCTGATTTTCTAGCTTTAATTCTTCGACTTCGCGAGTAAGAGGAGCCAGTTTCTCATCCATTCTTGATATTATATCCTCAGTTTGTTTGGACATTTCCATTTTAATACGGTCGAAAAACTTTTCAAAGTTGTCCATTGTTGATGTTATTATTTAATGTAAAAACGGAACGTAAATTAATTATTTTGAACGCAGCCGTAAGAATAGACGTATTTAAGTGGTTGGCAGCACTGTTTCATTAATTCGTGTTTTGTCACTGTCACTGTCTGCAAACTAATGTGACTTTGTTTATAACGTGATAAAATATATTTTTTCATTTCCGTTGTTTTCCGAAAATACTTAGTTTTCACTGGTATTATGTGATCAGAAATGCACTACACTGTTGTTTGTTATTGAAGAACGGTGATTTATCTTAATTAGGATGACTTCAGAATTTATTTTAGATTAATTTGTGCGAGCTACGTTACACTACTTTTTGTTGCTATGACACCGGAACCGGAAAAAAAAACTTACTTACTGCAGATGTATTTTCGTTTTCACTGGATGAAATTAAAGCGTACTCACCGTTCACCGTCCGTG
This sequence comes from Meganola albula, assembly GCA_936450015.1. Classification (NCBI taxonomy): domain Eukaryota; kingdom Metazoa; phylum Arthropoda; class Insecta; order Lepidoptera; family Nolidae; genus Meganola; species Meganola albula. Next base: position 12,817,736 of record OW388160.1, read on the forward strand.
GTCACACACAAACCCCGAAACGTTAAGCCAAACCAAAAGTGAAAAACAGTTTAAAAGATAAACAACATTTGTTTTTCAAATTTTCAAAAAATTCAAGCTAAGTTTGATGTACAATAATATGTTAATGTACTTAGTTAAGCCTAAATAAGGTTAAGAATGTACTTAGTTAAGCCTAAATAAGGTTAAGTCAATTTTAATTTAAACTATTTAAACATCTCTTTTTCCTCGATGCTGTCTCCCGCTTTGTCTGGAGAAAAATGGTCAGTCTCAACTTTCTAAATCCTCCTATTATCTTTCTGAGTAAATTCATGCGGGATACAAGGCAGTTTAGGTGCCCCGGGACTTGGCCGGGCTCAAATCCCGAGTCTCTTCACGGCGTCACTGTCGATCGTGGCTTACGCTGCTTTAGCGGCGGGATTGCGATGGTGGGTAAAGTCCTATAAAAAGCCTAAATAAGGATCAAATATCATCAGACCATATCAAAGGTAAATCATAAGTTTCACTGTAACCTTTTCCAGTGTCCCACCGTGGTCTTCTCTCAACTATCTTACGAGTTGAGAGAGTTCAGGCCTTAGTATTGTCTTAGATTTACGCGAATATCACACATTGAAACAGAACTACTTTTTAACGGATATTATCGCGGTTTATTTTAGATTTTTGATCCCGACGTTTCAAAGTTAAAGTAAGTAAGTTAAGTTTATTTCAAAGTTTAGGCCTTTATCCACACACGCTGGCCAAGTGGGTTGGTGGATGTCACATGTCTTCGAATCAGAACTAATCAATACTTAGTCATGTAGGTTTCCCTTCACCAAATTAAGCAGCGGAGATTAAATGTGTGGGCTCGACCGGGAACCCTCGACCATATATATTTCAAAGATATCAAAGTCACTGCTGTTTCATTTTATGTTTCGTTAACTGTAATATTAAAATACTAGATTCCGCCCGCGGCTTCGCCCGCGAAATTGATCTCACTAATCTTGTTTCTCCATACAAACTTTGGAACCCCGTTTCACCCCCTAAAAGGGTAAGTTTTGAAAACTGCTTTCTTAGTGCACCCCTAGTCCCCATAAGGAACCTATGTGCCAAATTTAGAGTCTCCAGACCCAGCGGTTTGGGCTCTGCGTTGATATGTCAGTCAGTCAGTCAGTTTCTTCTTTTATAAATTTAGATGAACACAACGGACCTCACACGGTAAGGCTATTCACAAACACAGAACGTAAAACCCACAAAAGTATAATTAACAATTGTAATGAGCCTATTTTAGGAGAAACAGTCAGACAGACAATCAAACAGGTGAGTTATGTGTGTACTTTACGTGACACGCAAACGAATGAGGTGGTTACATCTAAAAATAAAGCATTTTGCATGACTCGATTGTAATCAGACTCATAATATTGAAGTCAAAAAACTTAGGCGCGTCGCCTTAGTTTAACTGGATGAATTCAGACAAATAGGTATTAAGTAACTACCTACTATACTAAGAGGTGCAGCGGGTTGGCGCAGCGGTACGGGAAGGTCGCGGGTTCGATTACTGATCGCGCCCACACATCTTTGTGTGAATTGTTTCATCTCCGCTGCTCAATATTGGTGAAGGATAACATTGTGAAGAAACCGGAACATCTAAAAACTAATCATTCGAGGACCTGTGACATCCATCCACCCGCGCGTGGGCAGCGTGTGTAGATTAAGGCATAAACTCTCTCAACTCGTAGGGTAATTAAGAGAAGACCCGTGCCCAGCTGTGGGACACTAGAAAGAGTTGAAGTGATAGCTAATATGTATCTAATTTAGCTTCTTCCCATTTATGCAACATAGGAGTTGCATGTATTTCCAAACTGGAACCGAATCTCTACAAAAATTACAAAGCAAAGCGATAGCGAAATATAAAAAAGAACAAAATTGACACAGGATTGTCACGTGAAATTTTGCATATCAATGCCATACATTTTGTTCTTTTCTATCTTTCTCTATCGCTTCATGAGACTTTGTCTAGGATTGTTCTAGCATTATGGTTGTTTCCAGAGTAGGTACCTAAAGTTTATCTTCAGTTATAAAAATATAATCTCTTTTAGTATCCCACTGCTGAATTAGCTTAAGAGTTGAGAGAGTTTAAGCTTTAATCCACATATCCTGGCCAAGTGCATGTTCGTTAATGTCTCATGTCCTCTTAACGTTATTTTTTAGCCTGCCGGTTTCCTCAAGAATGTCACCTTGAAGTTTTATCATCTGAGAGCGTCTCGGTCACCCAATGGCCCAGATATTTAAAGCATATTCATCTAGAGCCTCTTTGCATGTGCTTCGTAGGTCCTGGCTTACAAGAATTAGAGATTTTATTAGTTTAGTTAATTTGCACATAGAAATTCAAAGAAGAGTAACGTCTTCTCCTCTGCAAAGTTCGAACAAACTGCAAAGGGTTATTACATCATCGGCTACATAGTAATACATGTTGGATTCTCCTGATAGATTGTCTTCGTTGGAGTTTGGAATATAAAGAGTATCTGAGACGAGCTGGCGCGGAGGACATCTATAAACCTGTCACAAGACTCATTATTTGACAATGTTACGAGACGCCCTGCTGTCTACTAGTCTAGGATACACTCAACAAGAAGGTATTCCGCATAATCTTTTAGTATACAAGCAAACAAATGGTTAGATTCTACAGATTAATATTGAGATTGTTATTTCTGATCAAAGTAGTTTATAAAATCTTGATTAAAAGAAATAAGCTCTTCGTAGCTGGATAGATATATTAATACGGCCGGTGACGGGCCGGTGCCGCGGTGGCGTGGTCGGTAAGATACTTGCTTTTCCGCCGCAGGTCGTGGGTTCGGTTCCCACACAAGTCAGATATTTGTGTGATGAACACACCTGTTTGTCTGGAGATTGAGTGTAATTATCTATATTTAAGCATGTATTTACAAAATAAAAGTATTTTAAGTAGGACATTACCAGTTATCTGGTTTCCATAGTACAAGCTCTGCTTAGTTTGGGATCAGATGGCCGTGTGTGGTAATGTCCCACTATATTATTATTATTATATGATTTTTATTAGGGCTCAGGTTTTAGGACCTTACAGATGAAGTACCTTTAAAGGTTCTGTAGATATATAGATCTACTTTGCAACAGGCGAATTATGAAATCCAGCACATCCATCCAGCAGGGGCGCATATTTACCGCAGAACCGACGTTAGCTGGGTGAAAAAGTTCTTGAATAAAGACCACGATTAAGCAAACATTGGATAGGACGCCTTGTAAATAGGTGAAGTGACAATCCCTGCAAGGTGACTGTTCAGAACTGCATGAGTGTAACAGGAGCACGCTCTTTGCTAACGTGACCTGACGTCCCATTTTTAATTACCTGTTCCAGTGTCCCCAAAATGAACTTTATTATCCTCGCAAAGTTTGACAAATTACAGTTCTAAAAGCAATGTCGATAACTAAAGATGGCCAGCATTAATGCTACAGTAGCGTGTTGGTTGAAACGGCTTGCAAAGTCAGTATAAAAATATTACAAAATTTAAAAAAATAAGCGACACACATAATTTAAATACTAGAAATAAGAACGATCTTGTAGCACATCATACTCGACTCCACAAAATCAGTAACTCTTTTATGGGGCAGTGTATACGTTTCTACAATAAACTTCCAAATAATATTAGGGAAATGACTATTAACAAATTTAAAATAACTATAAAATCTACGTTATGTAAGAAAGCGTATTATAAAATTTCAGACTATGTAACGGATAAAAACGCTTGGAATTAAGTCGCTCTAATTCAACACAATAAACAAACAAAATGTAATAGATATAAGTACTTCATTTAAAAAAGAAAAAAAGCCTACTGAGTTTTTTGGCAGTGTTTCTCAGTAGTTGCCAGTCATTCACTGCACGGTAGGAAAAGAAATTGGACTATTTTTAAGTAGACTCGCGTCTCAAAAAAAATAAAGCATATTTTCATTTCATTTCATTTCATTTTCATTTCATTTCATTTCATTTCATTTCAGTAGGCTAAAAAAAAAAAAAAAAAAAGGATAGTCAGTAGGATAAAAACATGGTAAACCTCGCAGAAGATTAATGGCATTTGAGTTATGTATTGATGGTAATGTATGTTTAGGTAATTAATGCAATATTGATTAAGTTCCGAGGGGGACAGTAGCTACCACTGTTCACAATAATAATGTGAAACGTTAAATTTTACGACCCCGTTTAATAGCAGTGCCACAGACTCAAAATAAACAGAGATATTTATAAAATTAACATAATGTGTTGTACTGTAGGCAGCGCCAGTTTTTTTTAAATCTTAGTCTCGTACTGGCTTACGTCACGCAATGGTGACGCGCTCCGATTTTATAATCATATTTGATACTGTTCTGTTAAACATAGTTATTAGAGTTACTTCTATATTTTGTTAAGTTTATTGTTACAATGAAGGAAAACTTTACATAGTGGAAAGATAAATCTCGTGTTCTCGTGATAAAAGTGTTTAACTTTTTAAAAACGGAAAACGTGTTAGCAACACTAAACGATCTATGATTAAATATCAATATTGTTATAGTTTCTCGTTGGCAAAAACAACTAATAATATTAATCATATCATTGTTTTGACTTCCGGTTAAGTATTGTAAAGTTGCCTGATCGTTTGACAGCGACAACGTTGGACAAAACGGATGCGAGTCCAACCTTGTCGTTGTGCTGGACATAAGCAGACAGTTGTGTTCCGATCTCCGAAGAGTGCAGACCTCTGGTCTTAGCTAAGCAGCATTATTGTGTATTACTGTGTTAAAGTGATAATTTAATATTTTCATGATTGCTGTGAAGTGTATTTGTAATACTGGAATAAAAGCCTGTAAGTACTTAATATATCGCATTATTATTTGAAATCCTTTTAATTTATGAACCGAAATATAGACAGCTGTGACGTTTTCTACAAACGGAACAAACAAAAATAGCAGAAATAAAGCCGCGGGTGGAAACTTGTGATATTTTTTGTGCACAGTACAACCATGAGTACAATATTATGCTTATTTCTGTATATTTTGCATACTCTATGTATTTATTTTATACGAATAGTCAGTGAACGACTCACATTGTGTGTTCGCCCGTAAAAATGAAAATGTATCTACATAGCGTTTTCCTTATCATTGCGAATACTTGTTTTATTGCATAAATAACCTTGCAAGGTTCTGAAGTATGTCCTATAATATTACTTAGGTTTATGCAAAGGATACCTAAACATGTTGTAGGCTCAATTTGAGCAAGATTTTTGTACCTACCTTATCGTTATGTGAGCTTGTTATGGAGAGGCAAGAAGCAATGAAATGGTCCTATACTGCAACATGTTGTGTTGTCTGTGTCTGTCTACACAACCAAACATAATACAAGCCCAGTCTTATCTCTTTCTTCTCATCCATAAAAAATAGAGATAGGTAATGTTTGCAATATGTAATCTTGTCCAACGTTCACAGTGAGAATTATGAGCTCGGTAGGGTCACTGACCGCTTATTTGGCGCCGCGCACTTTCATTGATATTAGAAACAATTACAATCAGAAATCATGGAAATGACTAATATAAAAAAAAAATTGGGCGCTGGTATAAAAATTACCTGTATCTAATATAGTATTATATTATTTGTGCCTGTATGTGACTGGCTTCTCGCGCAGATCTTGTGAAGAAATTACTGGTAACAGCACTATTTGAAGATCTAGAACGCAACAAAGAGCATGTAGGTATCTAATAGATTGCTTTTTGGTACAATGCAATAATGTTCCCACGATTAGAGTGAATGCTAACCACATCCTTGTTCAATATTTGATAACAATTGATACTGTGGCGTCACACACATACCTAACGCCACTCAAGAGACATGACGTTATAGCAATCCTGAATCGCACAAGCAAAGTTTTTTTTTCTTGCGGATGACTTGGGTTACAACAGGCCGGAAGGGCCTCTATTGGTTCACCGGACTTTTTCGGTGAGCCGTCCGAGGACGGTCGAGCCGATCAAGTACTGTGGCAACTGCCATGAGGGCTCCCCATGTGAGGATGAACCTCGGCTCAGGACGTTGCCGGACACAAGTTTTTTAAAGAATCGGGGGGAAGTAAAGTTTCATCGACGATTAGCTTATATACAATTTCCCGACAAGAACAGTCGGAGGGAGTACCGCGGTGGCCGGGTATTACAACTCGCTCGGCTGGACGATCTTCCCTATTCACTGGAGGGTCACTACCACCCGATCCTCCAGTCAACTCCGCAATACCAACTCTGCTATTTGTCATTTACGTAAGTATAGTAATAGTTGCTAAACATGGTTTACGTCAACCCTTTTAGTGTCCCACTTCTGGTCACGGGTGTTCTCTCAACTATCTTACGAGTTGACAGAGTTTAGGCCTTAATCCACACACGCTGGCCAAGTGTGGGTTGGTGGATGTCACATGTCCTAGAATAATTAGTTCTTAGACATGCCGGTTTTCCCACGATGTTTTCCTTCACCAATATTGAGCAGCGGCGATGAAAGAAATCACACAAAGATGTGTGGGCACGACTGGGAATCGAAAGCGCGATCTTATATTTCTAAGGCGTGACCCGTACTGCTGCGCCACCACTACTGATACTTTTCTTATACAATTATACCTACCTAGAAAATCTTAGTTGCAGCTCGTAGTTTGGAATTGTGTTCCGATGAACGGCCTTAGACTCACCCCCTATTACGTAAAGGACCTAAACATTTTTTATATTTTTTATTCTGCTATAGGCTGGCACTTGACTATAACTTGCCTGATGTTAAGCAATGATGTAGTCTACGATGGAACGCACTAGCCCAGTATACCGATTCACTCGAATGATTATCAGTGAGAAGGTAGCAGTTGAATGACCCTCCTTAAGGTTAGAAACCATAAAGAAGCAACAATTCCGACCCACCCTCACTACATGGTGTCACCAGACATCGCACCGGAACACGGCAAGGCCGCTTGGCGGTGCGGCTTTGTCTGGTGGGTGGTTGCCACCAGTTGATTGTCACCTGATTTGCACCACCCGGGGACCACGTGTGGGGATTCAATTAAAGGTGTACACCCACGGACGAAAGTGACTCAGCCCCCAAAAAGTCTAAATACGTCTAAGTCTTAATAACTAGCGAAAAGTGGGTGATATTCACTTCTGCCTACACTCTCAGGTAATTTGGGCGTGATGATATGTAACCTTTAGGTAGTCTTGCTAAGTTACAGTAGGTAGGTAACCTAATGATGGAAAAGATTACCTGAAGAGCAGCGGTGGTGCAGCGGTATCCGCTTCGCCTTTGAAATATAAGGCCGCGGGTTTGAATCCCGTTCACATGTTTGTGTGAATAGTTTCATCACCGGTTCTCAATATCGTTGAAGGAAAACATCGTGAGGAAACCGACATGTCTAAGAACTAACCATTTGAGGACATGTGACATCCATCAACCCGCACTTGGCCAGAGTATTTGGATTAAGGCCTAAATTCAACTCTTAAGATAGTTGAGAGAACACCCGTGCCCAGCAGTGGGACACTAAAAAAGGGTAGAAGTGCGTTGGTCACGTTAATACATGTCACATTAAATACCCATAATAAAAACGCGATTTTTATTTCCCAGCTGTCAGAACAGGGATATTCATGAGTCTCGAGTCTCGTGGCCTGCTGACGTATGGCCCATCGTAAAACTGTTGGTTTTATTACAAGACTAATTGTAACCCACGACCTCGTCCATATTATAAAAAATTCTTATTCTTTATTGTTCACAAAACACTTACATAAACAATTAATAAATAGGAAACAGCACATGTACACAGGCGAGCTTGATTCAAATGTGAATTTTTTACCAGCAAACCCTAGGTAAGGAAACATTGTGGAATGGGATCACTTCAACCCTTTTTAGTGTCCCACTGCTGGGCACGGGTCTTCTCTCAACTATATCATGAGTTGAGAGAGTTTAGGCCTTAATCCACACAAGCTGGCCAAGTGCGGGTTGGTGGATGTCACATGTCCTTGAATAATTAGTTCTTCGACATTCCGGTTTCCTCAAGATGTTCTCCTTCACCGATATTGAGCAGCGGAGATGAAACAATTCACACAAAGATGTGTGGGCACGACCAGGATTCGAACCCACGATCCTATTTTTCTAAGGCGAGGCCCGTGCCGCTGCGCCACCGCTGCTCTGGAATGGGATGAAGTACACAAATAATTTTAAATACATACATGTTAACTTGATATCTGTTATGACCTAAAACCTGCACATTTAACTCAATAATCAATAAGTACCTATATGATTGTTCTATAAATTATTTCAACCGCTTATAAATCCAATATCAATTCCGACTACAATGTGTCGCGCGCTATCTCCAAAGAACGCCTCAAAGAAAACATAAGAGCCAATCAATCACTCCGTTCTGAAAAAAAAAAAATGAGCAAATGTTAGTAGATCTCGCTCGTCATATTGGCAGCGCTACTCTCGCGCCGCCTACGTCATCCAATGTTGCCAATATACATACACCTACATAGTAACTAATATTACTTACATACGTACGTGGTATAGTCTTAGATTTACGCGAATATCACACATTGAATAAAACTACTTTTTAACGGATATTATCGCGGTTTATTTTAGATTTTAGGTCCCGAGACTTCCAAAGTCTTTTCAGACTTCATGTTCACGGGTGGACTGAGGTATTTGACGTCCAAAAATATTAATCACAATTATTACTGACTACCTCCAAACATTATTATTTTAGTTGCGTTCCGATTTAAGCAAACGGTAAGTATCCCTGTTCTTAGAATACCTGAGGCTTCATAGTATCAAGGGGAAGCACAAAAGATCCAGCTAGGTCGAAGTGCTCAGGGCCTACCAGCCCCATTTAAAAGATAAGATAAGATCCCTGTTCTTTCATAGGACTAGTAGAAGTACGGCTATGCGCCTCCACCGATATATGGTGGGAAATAGCACGAGGGGTAGGTACGCACTAAACCCTTTGCTTCCACTTTTATTCGACGGGCCGGTGGCGTGGTCGGTAAGTCGTGGGTTCGATTCCCACCCGAGACAAACATTAATGATGAACATTTGTGTTTGTGTCGAGTCTGGGTGTAAATATCTATTATAAGTATATATTTACAAAAGAAAAGTATTATATGTATAGTATATACCAGTTATCTGGTTTCCATAACACAAGCTCTGCTTAGCTTGGGACCAGATGACCGTGTGTGTTAATGTCCCAGAATATTTATTTATTTTATTTTATTTTTATTTATTGTGCGAACTGCCAAGTTGTGGAATACGCTGCCCGCATCTCTGATCCCAATAGTATAATCTACTTGTCTTCAAGTAACGAGTGAATCGGTATTTACCGGGTAAGCGCGTTCTATCGTAGACTACATTATTGCTTAACTACAGGCAAGTTGTAGTCAAGCGCAACCCTAAAAAACACTAATTTTAGGCCATAATCCACATGCGTTGGCCTAGCCCGGGTAAGTGGATGTCTATGAGTAGTTCTTGGATATGCCGGTTTCCTCACGATGTTTTCCTTCACTTAAGTTTAAAAAAACTCCCCGAGTTAGTTGTTAATTACATCAGCAGGCTCAACAAGTAAAAATAGTGCTTATTTTCCTACAAGGTCCAGCACCTCCCTAAGCTTGCCTTTGGGGTAAGCAGTGATTAAAATCGTGAACACAAGTGACCTTTGATGTTCTACTTTAGATTGGATCAACAGGGTATTCCTTGTATCCGATCGAATAAGCAATACAATTAATTATTAGATACTACAAACAGCGATAAGATATCGCTATCGTAATAACTCTAGTTATTTTGTTAGCGATAAAATAAAATTCTTATTCTTGAAATAAAACTACTTTTTAACGGATTTTATCGCGGTTTATTTTAGATTTTAGATCCCGACGTTTCTAAGTCTTTTCAGACTTCATGTTCACGGGTGGACTGAGATATTTGACGTCCAAAAATATTAATCACAATTATTACTGACTACCTTCAAACATTAATATTTAAGTTGCGTTCCGATTTAAGCAAACTGAGCTCACAGTGTCTTGAATTCTGAGTTGATTTTGCTTGGGTTGTGGTACAAGTAAATTAAGCACTGGGTCCCAAGCTGGTGGTATATTCCAACCATTCCAACAACCAAAGTAGTTTTATTTCAATGTGTGATATTCGCGTAAATCTAAGACAATACTATTCTTATTCTTTTTCTTATTCTTTATTGTACAGAAAACACTTAAATAAACAATTAAAATAAATTAATAAAAAAAATAAAAAATATATATATAAAAAAAATATAAATTAATTAATTATTATTTATCTATATTTAAACATTTATCATCACTTTAACCCTTTTTAGCGTCCCACCGTTGGGCACTGGTCTCCTCTCAACTATCTTGATATTTGAAAGGGTTTACTAGGTTAAGCCTTTCGCGAGTTGGTGGATGTCACATATCCTCGAATGAATAGTTCATAGATATACCGGTTTCCTCATGATGTGTTCCTTCACCTATATTGAGTGGCGGCGATGAAACAATTCATATAGATACGTGGCTGCGAAAGGGGTTTGAATATGCGACCTTATATTTCAAAGGCGAGATTGATACTGCTGCACCACCGCTGCTCTCTATGTCCGTCCATTGCCATTTACTATGTCAAATCCTATGGAAAACCAACAGTTATGTAACAAACTGAAAAGGTAACTAGATAAACAACAGTCAGCCAATAATAGGTTTTCAAGAATAGTAGTTAAGTAACGTTATAATTCTTTCAGAACACTAGCCAGCAAGTACGAAAAACCTGTAAGAGTCTAAAATAACAAAAACAAATCTACTATATAAAAATAAGTCGGGTTTTCCTTCCTGACGCTATAACTTCGCCCTATTCGCCCTATCGACGTTCGGTACGCTCTCGCTCGTTTGCTCCCAAAATTCTCAGTCGGACCTGATGGGATACCACCGTTAGTTTTCAGAGACTATCGCATAGTGTTAGTAGAACCTTTATTATACATATTCAATGTTTGCATTGAAACTGGTTTCTTTCCCGATTGCTGGAAAATTACACGAGTTGTACCCGTACCGAAGGGTAAAGGTGGTACAACACCGAGCGCCTACAGACCAGTAGCGATATTGAGTACTCCTGCGAAAGTGTTTGAGGCAGCCACTCACAACTCTATGTGTAAACAAGTAAGTGCTCAGTTGTCCGATGCGCAGCATGGTTTTCGTTCTGGGAGAGGGACAACTGGGAATTTGCTGCATCTAATGACTCGTCTCGTGCCTTCGGTGGATGCTGGCTTCAAGTGGATGTGGCCTACCTAGATTTTAGGAAAGCTTTTGACACAGTTGACAATGACGTACTGTTATTGAAGCTAGCCAATGTAGGCTGCACTCCTAGCACGCTGGCATTCTTCGCAAGTTATTTGCGAGACAGGTGTCAATACGTGGACTGTGGGGGTTGCCTTTCTGAACCTTATTTTACATGGTCTGGTGTAAGCCAAGGAAGTAATTTAGGACCCTTATTATTCCTTTTAATGGTCAATGACTTACCGAATACTGTCAAAGAGTCGGCGCCTTTGTTGTTTGCCGACGATCTGAAAATTATTCGGGAAGTCAACCACGTTAGGGACTGTGAAGCGCTGCAGAGGGATATAGATAGGGTAATTAAATGGAGTAACGAAAATAAACTATTTTTCAATATAGATAAGTGCTCCATACTTACATTCAGTCGCGCACGAAACCCACGTGAACATTCATACCACATGGAAGGAGTCCCTTTGCAGCGAGTTACTGAAGCGAGGGACTTGGGGGTTCAGTTTACTACGGACCTTAACTTTCGTAAGCATGTTACCAGTGTTTGTAAAAAGGCATACCGCAATCTAGGATTTGTATTACGACAAGCAAATCAATTTAAAAACACTGGGGCGTTAAAAGCATTATTTGGGGCTCTCGTACGTAGTCACCTTGAACACAATGCGGTTATCTGGTCTCCACATGAAGCCAAATATATACAAATGGTTGAACGTATCCAGAACAAATTCATTAGGTTTCTGTATATGAAGCAATATGGGGTGTACCCTGGATATCCATTGCTGTACCCTACTTTATTTGTTCTGGGTATGGTAGGCTACGACATGCTGGAGATCAGAAGAGAGGTAGCTCTGGCAATGTATGTGTTTAAGGTCTTAAGGGGGATGCAACATGACCATGTCGTTTTGCAAACGGTCTGTTTGAATGTCCCGAATAACTACATTGGACGAAGGAGGCGGCCACCGCTACTGAACGTACCATCTGCGAGAACCAACCTTCTCCAGCATGCACCTCTGACGCGTACCCTGCGTATTCTCAACACAGTGGCCAATAAAATAGATCTGTTTTCGTGCACATTGAGTGAGTTCACAAAAGCCACTTATTGTATTTTATGTACGAACGTATAGTATTAAAGGTACTTAAAATTAATATAGGTAGTTTTAAGTAATGTCTGCACCCATTGCATTAGTTAGAAACTGTAATAATGGTTGTATTAGGTGAATAAATAAATAAAAAATAAATAAAAAAAAAATAAAAACTCCAGAACGCACGAACCGATTTCCACGGTTTTGTATTCGTTGGAAAGGTCTCGGGCTCCGTGAGGTTTATAGCAAAGAAAATTGAAAAATGAAAAAAAACATGAAAAAAAAGAAATGAATGAATCGAAAAATGAGTTGGTAAGCGCATAACTCGAGAACGGCTGAACCGATTTATTTTTGTTTTTTAGAATACTCCTTGAAGTACAAGGATGCTTCTCACGCAAAGAAAAAAATAACAACTTCCTCAGAAACAGCTTAACCGATTCGGTAGGTCTGAGAATCGGTCGTAATCTATTTTCGGCTCCAGTAGGTGGCACTGCTTTACCGGGCAGGACGGCGTCTGCGGGGTCCGCTAGTCTATATATATAAAAATGAAACCCGTTTTCCGTTGTCACGACATCACGCGTGAACGGCTGGACCGATTTCGCTAATTCTTTTTTTAAAATATTCCTTTATGTACGAGGATGGTTCTTACGCAGAGAAAAATAAAAAAAAAGAAAATTTAGAAAGCGAAGAAGTGCCAAAAACCGGGTTAGATACCTATTATTTATTATTGGTTAGGTATATTCGGTAGATCTGAAACCCGGTAGATGGCACTGCTTTACCGGGCAGAACGACGTCTGCCGGGACTGCTAGTTATTTATAAAAATTAAGGTTTAGCCTGTTCCTTGCAGTACTGCTTTTAATAGTATAAGGATCAAATAGAAGCTCTTTACAAATTTTAAAATCCTTGCTAGCCCGCAAAAGTTATGAGTTCTGCCTGTAGTTACTTGGTAGATGAAGAAGGTGCAACAAGGGTGGATTATAGCGTAAGGATTTTGTAATTTACATTCTGCTTAATTTGGAAAATCGGATTTTGACACTCATTTTATTAACATGTAGATTACTACCAACTAAAAATTGAAAATCCTCCCAGACATCTTTTTAGCTAAGATCCATCTCTCTTTTTAACTGGCCTGGTGGCGCAGTGGTTGCTGGCCAAGTGGCTAAGCCGGAGGTAGTGGACTCGATTCCCACCCAGGACAAATCTTTGTGTGATGAGCACGATTTTTTGTTCTGTGTCTGGGTGTAATTTATCTATAACGCGTAGTATATCCGTTCCTAGTAGCCATAACACAAGCAAATATAGTTGCTTAATTTGGGACTAGATGGCGCTGTGCGTATGTGTGAAAATATTATTATTATTTTAACTCTATCACTTTTTTTAATCTTTATTTATTTAGAGGTTTTTATTACAAAGTAATATGGCCACCCCATCGTAACTTAATCTATTACAAACAATACTATAATACTAAGTAATAGAGGTATGAGATTTTTGATGATTATTTAGGTTAAACTAGCGGCCCGCCCCACCTTAGCCCGGGTAGCTTTAGCCCACTCAACAATTTACAAAAAATGTGATAAATTAAGAACCGCTCAACCGATTTTGTGCAAACTTCACATAAACCATCTACTAAATAGTCCGAACAAAGCTTAAACATTTGGTTTGAATAGGTAAGCCCATTTTTGAGTTATAAAATTAATCTCGCGAAATTGATCTCACTAATCTTGTTTCTCCATACAAACTTTGGAACCCCGTTTCACCACCTTAAGGGGTGAGTTTTGAAAAATCCTTTCTTAGTGCACCCCTAGACCCCATAAGGAACCTATGTGCCAAATTTAGAGTCTCCAGACCCAGCGGTTTGGGCTCTGCGTCAGTCAGTCAGTTTCTTCTTTTATATATTTAGACAATCTATCAGTAGGTGGTAGACATCATCAAGAGTTCCACATGAGTCTTACTCTGGCGAACTCACTTTTTTCATTAGATAACTATATCACTTTAGTTTTCGTTTAAAAAACGCATCAAAATAGGTGAATACGGTTAAGCTCTATGGGCCATAAACTCATACATAGATACACAGATACGTCTATCTTATAACACGCTAATCAGGAAAATGCACGTTCATATCTCGGCCCTCGATCCCCTAAAAACCCAAGTGTCCGGCAACGTCCTGAGCCGAGGTTCGTCCCCACATGGGGAGCCCTCATGGCAGTTGTCACAGTACTTGATCGGTTCGACCAAAGAGGCCCTTCCGGCCGTTTGGGCTAGGTCATGAGCAAAAAAAAACGTTCATGTCTCATTTGCGACCATCCGAATGTGGGTCGGTAACACAATGACATGTATTCACTCATGCATAAATAGACGACAAAGTACTTATGTACTTACCTACTTTGTTCCTACTAAGCAGCCAGACATTTATCTACATAATAAATCCGTTCTTTAACAATTCCAACATAATTTCTACGAGATTACGCCGCTGGGTGATCAAGTAATCGTGTGTCACGAGTACCTAGAGTGTTTCAGTTGCTGTAGTGACCGCTGCGAGTGAATCCACAATGATTAATTGATATAAAGCTGTTTGATAGTGTAGTGTGTGTGTGTGGTGCCGGGCGCAACATTTAAGGGGACGTTCTTCTTTCGTACTGACGATCGACGCCCTTATTACGGATTTAATTTTATGATCATTTTAATTTTACTATAGATTATGCATACATCACTTCAACCCTTTATAGTGTCCCACTGTTGGGCACGGGTCTTCTCTCAACTATCTTATGAGTTGAGAGAGTTTAGGCCTTATCCACACACGCTGGTCAAGTGCTGGTTGGTGGATGTCACATGTCCTCGAATGATTAGTTCTTAGACATACCGGTTTCCTCACCATGTTATCCTTAGATGAGATGAAACAATAAACACAAAAATGTGTGGGCACGACCAGGATTCGAACCCGCGACCTTATATTTCAAAGGCGAGGCACGTACCGCTGCGCCACCGCTGCTCACATGCCGCTATGCATACATCCATTTCTACAATCACGCCTTTTTCCATGGGGGTAGGCAGAGACTATAGCTACTTGCTACGATCTAAACATACTTTGAAATAAATCGATTTTTAATAATAAAAAAGCAATGTTTAATAATTTATTTTTAGAAAAAATAATCGTATAATAATCGAGTAATATAAAAATCGATTATTTTTTTCACATCCCTAAATACTATACTAGCGGTTAAAGTTAATTTGCTAGTTTTGCTACTGTAAGCATAGAAGACTTTTAAATGTGCATTGATAAGAATCTTAATATAGAAATGTAAGACAAATTCGCAGTTTAAATAAACTACAGAACAGACATTAAATAATTATATTTTACCATCTGAGAGCTGAATATAAATATATGAAAAAATTTGTATGTGTCGGTATTTTTTCTATGGTGTCAGTTAGCTATTCATGGGATCACAGTTTTTCAAATGAGATTTCTTTCGATAGCTCTATCAGAATTTTTATCTCTTTGCTGAGGTAATTTTGGGATAGAGGAAGAGGATCCAACAGTTGCTCCGGTTCCATCGTGGTGAACCATTTGGAGCCTCCACATCCACCTTTTCACCAGTTGGTACCTATTTACCTAATATTCCCCGCGTATTTTTTTATATTAAACCTTTACTAATAACTAGTATAGTATTATATTATCTGTGCTAATAATAATAATGCGAAAGTAACTATAGTCTGTCTATCGCGCTTTCACACTGAAACTACTGAATCGATTTGGATGAAATTTGGTATAGAGATAGTCAGAGACCCAAAGAAGGACTTAGGATAGTTTTTATCCGACTGCGCAAATAGAGGTTAAAGGTATAGCGCGATAACAGATAAGCGCGCGCAAGTCTTGTAATAATGCCTACTTTATGAACACCTCTTTCTGGCCTAGGTTTAAAGAACTTCGGAACCTGTGCAGTCTGCCATTGGAAAGAAAGCTATTAGGCTCTGTGAAAGATTTAGAATTCATTAATTTAATTGTCTTTAAGTATGTAATTAATTAATGTAATTTTTATTGGTAAGTTAAAAAGATCGTTAAAGTATGGCAGCAAAGTGCAATCTTGTTAGGGGAGATGTAGGCAATTGGGATCAGTTGGCAATCGTGATCACGTAATAAAACAAAAACCAAACGCGAATGAGCGATTGTAACATACCTACATGCCAGCCGAGGACCAATAGTGTGCGTCGGCGACGGCGGCGGCCAGTTTCCGCCACACGCTTGTCAGTAATACATGTGAACACGTTTCGAACGGTTTTGATGTAATTTTTCGTCTTCATTGTTTTGAAGGTAAGTTACGAAATATTCGAGTTTTTACTGTGACCATGGTATTTTATTTGAGCCGTAGTATTAAACTTCTTAATTTAATAATGTAAATTTCTATTAACAAGTGTTGTGCTTGTGCTTTGGTATTTTTTCCCGATGTTCTCAATGTAGGCAATTGGAATCAGGTGATCACCATTGCCTACCAGTGAACCACGCAAGCCATATTTCACTAGCAATCCACGAATACTGCAAAACTAATCATATTCACATGCTTTCTTTGCCACCGCACACCTCTCATCGCATGCAACCACTAGATGTTTCTTTTTTTGGACCATTTAAAGCAGCTTACAAAAGAGAATGTGATTTCTTTATGAAGAGTCATTTAGCTGAAAGAATAACACCATATGATTTAGCGTCGTTGGTTAAAAAGGCATTTTCCGATGTCGCCATTATAAGCAAAGGCGAAGCAGGATTCAAAGCTACGGGTATTTTTCCAGTGAACCCAAACGTCTTCACATATGAAAATTTTGTAGCTGCTGAAGTCCTGCAATCTGAGCCCAACGTAGTTGAAGATGTTGATCCTTCAGCAGTACAATCATTTGCTGCTGACTTTGAACAACATAGTCCTCCTATTCCTAATACTTCGAGGGACTTTAATCTATTTACACCTAAACATACTACAGCGTCAACGTCTGCACTTGAGCTGTCATTACGTATCACGACAAAAATACAAGATTTCATCCAGATGCCCAAAAAAACTCCTTTCCTTAAGACCAGACAAGGAAGAAAGAAACAAAATGCAACCATTCTCACTTCAACACCAATTAAAGATTCCTTGATTGAAAAAGAAAACAAGAAGAAAGCTAAGAATGAAAAAGAGAAGGGAAAAGGTATAGGAAAGAAAAGCAAGCCAATGGCGATGCCGAAGGCTACTGCTGCTGCTAGAGTAAAGAAAATAATTCTATGGGAATCTAATAAGTCATCATCGTCGTCTGAAGCCAAACAGATGATTTATGTCAAGATGACATAAACGATGATGTAGAAGACCCTGGAAACCGGTGTCTCATATGTGGTGAATTCTGAAGAGATAACGAAATGTGGTATCGTTGTACTTCTTGTGGGTTTTGGGCACATTCAGAGTGCACTGGGTGGGAATCTGCCCGTAATTATGTGTGTGACATGTGTTGATCCCCATTGTAAACATGCTGATCACCATTTCAAACCAATGTTGACAATGGTGATCAATACTGTTATTTTTTTTAATTACTACTGTTCCTATAATAAGTATTATATGTGATTTAAAGTGATCTCAATTAATAGTACCAAAGCCATAGTATGCAAATAGACAAAAATCTTAAACGATTTATTAATAAACATGGTTTCATTTAAATTATTGCTTAGGTGATCCCAATTATATATGAAGGCTTTCGAAGGTTTTTTTTAGACTAAAAAATGTCAAGATTACCAGACAACTCTAGGTAGGCGTGAATAACAGGGTAAGAAGACGGTATTTCAATAAAATAACTACGGCAAATATCACTTCACTCCCATCTCTCGATAGCACAATCATGAATTCTTACAGGTAATTACAGATCGTTAAGATTACGTTGGATTAAATAGTAACGTTCACCGAGCACGTTATTGCATCTGCACTACCGTACGCCAAAACGGTTCAACACGCAATGTCAGCCATTCTAAGATGTCCGCTTCACCCGCGCTCGGTGTTCATTCGTTCGTTCATAATGACATTCTCGAGTGACAGGTTACTTCAAAGACGGACGCGATGACAGTATAAAATGACAGCCGATGCATTGAGAAGTAGATGTGCCAACATATACATCTCCCCTAAGTGTTGAAAAATAATAACTATAATAGTTCGTCAATAATCAAAGGAAAACAAATTCTACTAATTTACCTCTTACCGCAGATGTCACATCTAGCTTAAGATTTATAAGTACATCCGTGTTTGGCAGGCAATATTTTCACTGTTTGCGATTTTGTGAGTGAGTTTTTAGATGTCTACCCACTTTCCAAATTATTATAGATTGTAATAAATGATGTTATTGTAGTATACCTACTATTAGTTCTGTATGCTTATAATATATGTGTTTTTGTGTTTTCTCAGTAAGTGAATTTATGTTAATTCTTATGAGAAATAAAGATATGCTAAACCTAATCTTGTTTTACAAGCTCAGTAGGTACCGACCGCTATACGGTAATTCATTCAGTTGTGAAGTTATAATTTCAGTGACGTCCCCTTTACACAGTGCACACGGCACCAATAGTGCCGTGTAAACATTGGTGCCGTGCGCAAAAAGGCTTTCGCAAATAATTGTCCTAATCAATGATATCGATAGGTCTTTAATTCAATCGCAATCATTCGACGGATGATGTTCGACCGATATCACAGTTCCGTTTGGCCGCTACGTGCGTCAACTAGTAACTAATATTAAGATAACATTAATAAATATCATACTAATACAATAATTCTAATAATTAATAAGTAGTATGTCTTTAAATTATTTTCAGATTTCAGCAAAATATTTCTGTAAAGAAAATTATATTGAATACTGGTAGCGCCATCTAGCGGTAAATAGTCGTACTTATAGGTTGGCCTCATATGAGAACTGTCAGTTATGGAACGTGAACTTACAAGTTACTAACATTGAGTACTAGATGGCGCTAAACGTTATATTTTGCGGATTTATTTGTGAAGTATGTTTTAATCATCCATAGCGCTTACGCCCGAAGGTGTAGGCAGAGGTAAATATCATACACACTTCAACGGCTGTGTTAAGATCCTATAAGCAATAGTGGCGAGCGTAACCACCTCCAAATTCCCGTCACCATAAATAAATAGGTAAATTATTTTTTTATGCCGTCACTGCTCCTCCTGTGCCAAGATCGCCAGCGGCTCGCATGAAATGACTGGTTTTGAGACAATTAAAGACAATATGACGGGCCGGGCGGTGGCGTGGTCGGTAAGATACTTGCTTTTCACGTCGCAGATCGTGGGTTCGATTCCCACCCGAGGGAAAGTTTACATAAACCATCTACTAAATAGTCCGAACAATGCCTAAACATTTAGTTTGAATAGGTAAGCCCGTTTTTGACTTGGCATGGTAACTTACAAGTAACCATGCCTTCTAGTAGGTGTTTCAGGGTCAGTTAGATTTTTTGCGTGTTGACCCGGCGCCAGAGCAGCCGAGGGCGTGTCGTGTCGTGTTGGTGCTGCACGTGCGACGCGGCGCGACTTCTGACGATTCGTCACGGATGAGTTTCAGAAAAACTAACAAACGTTTAGCAGTTTATAGTTTCTCAGTAGATACCGCTTTAGAACTGACTAGGTTTTTTTTATTCTGCGATAGGCTGGCGCTTGACTACAACTTGCCTGATGTTAAGCAATGATGTAGTCTACGATGGAACGCGCCAGCCTAGTATACCGTTTCACTCGTGACTACGAATGATTATCGGTGAGAAGGTGGCAGTCGAATGAGCCTCCTTAAGGTTAGAAACCTTAAAGGACAACAATTCCGACCCACCCTCTCTTTATGGTGTCACCAGACATCGCACCGGAACACGGTAAGGCCGCTTGACGGAGCAGCTTTGTCTGGTGGATGGTCACTAACCACGGCAAACCTACCCCCTTTCGTTTTTGTAATTGTACTGTCGGTCGTCGTATGTTTCATTGGTCGGTGTTAGGTGTGAAAGGTTAAATTTTTCTGTTCTAACGCTACGCGATTTTCCTTTTAGATATGTACTGATCGACCCAATTGACCAAATTAACGCGACTTCATAAATATATGCTTGAAGCTTCTTCGTACAGATATCTAAAAAAATTATAATATGATAATCTTTATGATTCGCCAGTGGCGTGGTCGGTAAAATCGCTTTTCACGCCGCAGGTCGAGGCTTCGATTCCCACCCGAACACATTTGTTTAAAAATGTCCGTTTGTCTTGTGTCTGGGTGTAACTATCTATATTTAAGTATATATTTACAAAAGAAAAGTATTATATGTCGTATATTAGGTACCATTTATCTGGTTTCCATAGTACAAGCTCTGCTTAGTTTGGGATCAGATGACCATGGGTGTTAATGTTTTAGTAAAGAAAACTACATAGAATCGGTACATTTGCTTGAGCTCTACAATGCCACCAACTTGTACACAGATACACAAACACACGACATGTCTAACTTATAACACTCCAGTTGTTCGAGTGTTAAAAATATAGGTACCTACTAAAGGTACTACCTAGGTAATTAAAAGTTGATTAGTTGGGTTAGCGGTGGCTTTGTGTTAAAAATTAAAATATGCCCAAGTATAAATGGAACCTACTGTACATTTTACGGTTTAACCCTTTGCCTTCTCCGACTCTAGGGTTGACAAATACAAAAATAGCTTGATATTTTTTCGTGGTCGTAAGTTGGTCGTTAAGAGGTCCGGAATTCAAGGGACGAAAAGAAATTGCTACTTTTCTAATTTTAAAAACAGTCAAAAGTTAGTAACTAGCTGCCTACTTGATAAACGGTAATAAGTACTTACCTAAGCTATTACGTATGAGATCATAATGTTGACCACATTCGCTTCTGCCTTTTTAGTAACTCAGGAGTAAATGTAATAATTTTGTATGTTCTGATTATTCTGTATCTACTTAGATACGTAGTTAGTGTTCCTGCAGGTACTTACTACTTACATTTCGTTTTCTTTAAGCTAAAAACCTTAACAAAAACAGGCTAACCCCTGATAGTAAGGTATCAAATTGTAGCAGGGTATAGCTAATTCTGAGAGAGAATAGTAGATAAAGCTAATTGCAGTTTTATACAGGTGGAACTTACTTGTTGCAACTGATGCTGATTTCCGTGCTTTTACACGATTTTGCCATAAATATTACTGGAACCATAGGACGCCTTAGATTACATTGCCCGTGGTGTTTAGTCCATTTTGATGAGGTAATTTACACCTCTCTTTTTCTCTATGCTGTGCCTGGAGGGAAGTGTGCAATCTAATTTTCCAACTCCTCCTATTATTTTTCTGATTAAGTTCGCGTGGGTTCTAAGACAGTTTAGGTGTCCTGGGACTTGGCCGGGTTCAAATCCCTAGGCTGGCTTACAGTAGTAGCAGTGGTGGGTTCACTGCAACCGTTTTTAGTGTCCGGTCTTCTCTCAATCTTAAGAACTGAAATTGTACTAAGTCTAGGCCTTAATTCACACACGCTAGTCAAGCGTGGGTTGGTGGATGTCACATATCCTCATATGATTAATTCTCGGACATGCCAATTTCCTTACGATGTTTTCCTTCACCGATATTGAGAAGCGGCGATGAAACAATTCACACAAAGATGACTGGGAATCGAGCCCGCGGCCTTATATTTCTAAGGCGAGGTCCGTACCGCTTCGCCATCACTGCTCCAGGCGATGGGTTAGGTCCCACAAAAAAAGCGGAACCCACTGCCCTTTTTTGTTTTTAATTGGAACTGTATTATTCTAAAGGCGCCGCCACTTAAATGTACAATTTAGTCGTTATAATTGAACAAATTCCCGGCAGCCCTGGCCGCCGTCGCCGCCGCGCCAGCCGACGGTGTCAAATGTCATTTTAACAGCCAGTCGCCATCTTTGCATACTTTTTACCCGCACATTTTCGAGCGCGATCATAAAATTTTGTTATTAATACAGTAAAATTTCAGATTAGGTAGTATTAAATTCGAAACAAAGCAGGGATTTAATTGGTAATTCGTGTGAGGAAAGCGTCGATACTTGCGACCGGTCAATATCCGTTCTTTTATTGTTTTCGGTTGTAAAGTCGATTCAGGACGCGAGTGAGCTTCTATTGTGCCCGCCATTCAATTAGCTACTGAATTTTTAATGAAATATCACGTTGTACAGACGTAATTAAATCTCCGACTGAAAATAGACGAGTATTTGCGGCCGGCATTGTAGCTGCGGCTTGACAAATGGGTTTCGATTGCTTGCAATGCTTTTTTTGTAAAGAAATTCTTGCGAGCAATGTTTGTCCGCCTAAGCTTGGAGAGTTCTTTCGATTATTGTGTTATTTATTCTGGTTACGGCGCAGATACCTTTAAAACAGCAGCTAAGAAAAAAATATCAAACTAAAGATTATGTTTTAATGTGTGTGAATGAAATAAAATCACAAAATAACTACAAACAAACCAATTTATTTGCTATGTTTTCGATTAAATATTTTTTTTATACTTGCTTAAACTATACTGCTTTGTACATCACACTGCTACATCGCTCTCACAATGCTACATCGTCGCCAATGGATCAAGTACACAAACTACAGGGACAGCAATCTTTTGAGCTTAACCAAACACGCAATACGTTACATAACCTAAATATTAACACAAAGAAAATTTGTATGATATCAAGCAATAATGTTAATAAGATTTTAGATATAGGCTTAAAAACTTTTACAGATTATAAATTTTGTCATCATGTAATTCCAAATGGGGGCATTAAACAGCTGTTTACCAATTTAGAAACAAAACTTGCCAAATTCACTCATGACGACTATTGTATTATATATATAGGTGAAACAGATTTTGAAACTTCTAACAATTACAAATACTTAATAAAACTCATGAAAATGGAGTTAAAGAATTTAAAACACACAAATATTATAATATGTTCACCGAATTTCAAATTAAACAATAATTATTTAATTTTTAATCACCGTATTGAAATGTTTAACCATCTTATGTACAAAGACAATGAGTTATGGGAATATGCATATCTCTTTGATACTAATTACCACTTAGAATACACATATAACATGTTTAAGAAATACAATAGTAAGGTTAACAATAGAGCAATTCTTACGATTTTTGATAATGTAAAATTATATATCAACTCCTTAAATGAAAATACCTATAAGTCTGAATCAAATCCAAAGAATATATCAAATGTTACTGTGAATAATAATTCAAACCTATCTCTGTACAACGGACATGTACTCGTGGATAGGTCTACTCAAACTTATACTAATTCTAGCAAATCACAACCTGAGTTTTTTCGCTACTGATCGTATGTTTGTTTTACATCAAAATATCAATGGTCTAATCGGAAAATCTGATTTATTAAATGTTAGTTTAAATGAACTTGTGGAAGCGGGTAAAAATGTTGATGTGTTATGCATTACTGAGCATAACATGAAACAAGAGGACAGCATTCACTTATATATACCTAACTATAGAACTGCAACGTTTTCTTGTAGAAATACTAGAAAGGGAGGAACGTGTATCTTAATTAGACATGGGCTAGAGTTCTGCGTAATAAATGTTCACCCTTTTTGTATTCCAGGTATTATTGAGTGTTGTGCCGTAGAATTGGTTAAACATCAAGTAATTATATTATGCATATATAGACCTCCAAAATACACTAAGGTACAAACAACAATTTTCTTTGAAAACATTGAAAAACTGATTAAATTGTATGCTCATAAACCTGGTAAAAAACTTATACTGTGTGGTGATTTTAACATCGACACATTAAAAGACACAAAAATATCTCGTGCATTTCTATATCTACTTCTAAACCATAACCTCAGATATAGTATAAATCAGCCAACGAGGCTATCTAGCGGAACATGTATTGATAACATCATACATAATATTAGAGGAGGTTCAGGTGAAGTCATGGAACTGGCCCTTTCTGATCACACTGCCCAACTATTCAAATGTCCTATTAAAAAAACTTGTTTATATAGCAATTGGTTCACTTTATCACGTGATTATAGCACAGAGAATAAATCTAAATTTATTGATGCACTCAGTAATCTTAGCTATGCAGAGATATATAACAGTACTAACCCTGAGACAGCTTTTAAATCGTTTTATGAATTATTTAAACTTTTTTATGATTTGTGCTTTCCCTTATCAAAAATAAAAATCTCTACTCGTAAAAAACCTCAATGGATCTCTAAAGGAATAATAAGTTGCAGTAAACGTAAGAGAGTAATGTTGTGGAAATATAGGCGTTCACCTACGTGTGCAAATAAATTATTACTCAAAGAGTATTCAAAACGGCTAAAACAGATTATCTACTTGACACAAAAATCTAGAAATACCCATTCTATTAATAAAGCACAAAATAAAACGAAAGCAACATGGAATTTAATTAATAGATCAAAATTAAATATGCCTTCCGAACCTATAAAACAAGTTTCTATCGATAACAAGAAAATAAGCGATTGCAAAGAAATAGCTACAGAGTTCAATAACTATTTTATAGACTCAGTTAATCTTAATTCAAATTGTGACGTTAATAAAGCCGTTTCACGCATACAGTATCATCCCAAAACAATATTTATGGCACCAACAGATTCTAAACAAATATATACCATAATAAACTCTCTCAAAAATACAAACAGTGCAGGTTTCGATGACATTACCACTAAAATCATAAAATCAGTATCGCATATAATTGCACCAGTGCTAAGTTTCATTATCAATTTATGTATCGAATATGGCCACTTTCCAACACTACTGAAAAATACAATCATAAAACCCCTTTTTAAGAAAGGTGATAAAACGATTATATCAAATTACCGCCCAATTGCATTAATACCTGTCTTTTCAAAGATCTTTGAAAAAGTATTCTACCAATCGCTAAACTCATTCTTTGAAAGTAATAATATCCTTGCCAAAGAGCAATACGGTTTCCGTGGAAACAGAAATATCAACAAAGCAATTTATGAAGTAATATCAAAAATAGTAACAAATATTGATAAAAAAAACCCTATTGCCCTAGTACTTATGGATATGTCAAAAGCATTCGATTACGTAGATCATGAAATATTGTTGGGTAAACTGGAACGTTACGGTGTCAGAGGCAATATATTAAATTTGATTAGAAGCTATCTACATAACAGGCAACAAGCAACATACATAAAACGGATATGTAGTTCTAGCAGAATGGAAGTGACCTACAAATCCTCAAATAGATTTGTCTCGAGTGGTGTCCCTCAAGGGAGCGTCCTTGGCCCACTATTATTTATAATATATATAAATGACTTGCCGAATTGCGTTGAGCATCAAACTACATTATTTGCTGATGATAGCACTCTTATTGTTCCTTGCAAAAATCTAGATACTTATGAGGCTGAGATCAACAATTCTCTTAAACACATTATCAATTGGTTAATGATGAACAATCTTAAAATCAATCTTAATAAAACGAAAATTATGACATTTCAACAACGTCTCAAAAAACTGAATTTAAATATAAGTTACGCAAATCAACATATAGCTGAAACGAACAGTAATAGGTTTCTAGGAATTCACTTAGATAGTCAACTCAACTGGAAAACTCATATAGACACAGTCTGCAAAAAACTTAACCAATACTCATATGCCCTTTATAATCTACGGAAAATAGTAACCGAATCCGTCGTACTAACCGCATACAAATCTTATGTAACTTCAACCTTACGCTTTGGTATAATATTTTGGGGTAATTCCACGGATAGAGAAATTGCTTTTAAGGCCCAAAAAAAATGTCTACGTGCAGTGTTTCATCTTAAAGATACAGACAGTTGTGTTCCTTTTTTTAAAAAGTTTAACGTTTTAACATTACCATGTATTTATATACTTGAGACTGCAATATTTGTTAAATCAAATCCACATTTGTATCAAACCTTAAAATCGAAACGACATAACAAAGAGATATGTAGTATTTCACATAATACAGCACTTTTTTCAAAAAGTTTCATGGGTATGGCACCTAGGATTTATAACAAGGTCCCTAAATCAATTAAAAGTCTCAATGATGTGTTTAATTTCAAAAAAGCTCTGTTAAAAATTCTAACAGAAAAAGCATTTTACTCAGTGAATGATTATCTTAATGACAATAATTTGGAATGAATTTTATTAAATTAATGTAAATTGAATGATATTATTTTTTGACTATTTATGTTATTTGTTTTTATGTTGTTATGTTAGCAGCCCTAATACTTGACATTAATTTATTAGACATGTTGTTATAATTTAATTTGACTAATACTATTGATTGTAATTAATTATAAATGCTACTAAAATTTATCTCTTACATGATAATATGCTCATTTGCATGCCTGCATGATGGCAAAATATGGCTTGTACCTACTTCAAATTTTATAACATCTATGTACCTACCAATTACCCATGTTTGCAATGAATAAATGATATTTGATATTTGATATTTGATACATATTTAAAAATATTTGAATAGTTAAGTACCTACTTATATAATTTCAATTTTGTAAAAACTTGTGATATTATTGAAATAATAATATTATGCTTTCAATAAAACTAAGTAGGTAAGTACTTGCATTTCTTTAGTGTCATTAATGAAATATTTACATCAGAGACTTATTTTATTGTGGTAATTTGAGTAATTTCACATTCAAACGGCAGTGGTTACTTGAAAAATATTAACCCCGGGTTTGCACCTACGTCTGTCACATACTTACTTATTCAACGGCTGTAACAGGTAACTCTGTTGAAGTAAGTGTTATCTAGCGACCAGTTCCAATATTTTATCTGTGAATTTAGTTAAGTGCCTACTAGCGATAAATATCTATTTCACATTCTCATAGTAGTCTTTGACTTGTCATTAGGTCTACATAAAATATGTACATCAAAATTCTATCTCCATTATACAAATCAGATAGCATATTGAAACCAACCGATTGTAGGATAACTATACTTAGGGGACTAGTTGCAATGTGTCTGTAGGATTAAACTTTTTCTGTGGTCTGACTAGTTGACTGGTCGCTCGTAAGTCTTTCGGTCGCCACTCGCCACTGTTATGTGATTGAATCGCCTCCTGTTTTACTTAATGCCTTACAGTACTACACTTAAATTAGTACATAAACTAAAAATAATTATTCTTACTATACAACATTGTACAAAATAATGTGAAACAACCACTTTTTCTAGCTTAGCGATTCAGCAACGTTTCAAAGAAGATTAAGTAAATTCTGATCTTGATATTTGGTTATTATAAAACATACGACTGATTGATGATTTTAGAGGATATGTAAAAACCAACTGTCGATCTTTAATACTTAAATAATATTACATTGAGATTAATTTAAATTCCGAATCTCATAAATATGAAATCTTTAGTCTAACTGAATTTGTTAAAATGAATTGTTTATACGTGATGTGTGTTTCAAAAACTTGATTTAATTGATAGTAAGTCAGGTCAGTCAATTGGTCAGTTTTGCATATGTTTTGTATAGTTCGATCTCTAATATTAAATATACAAAATAAAAGTACATTAATCATAAAACTATAATCTATCTATATACAACATAATAATACTTTAATAAAGTTATTTATCTGTGCAACATTGATTCGGTATTATACGCAAAATCATTAACGCTTCTACACTACACAGTCCAATTTGACCGAACAGTGCGTACCAAAATCTAAATAATTTTCATATAAAATACATTTCATTTTTGCGTACCTATGCCACGTAGGCTTAAACGTACCTAGTTAATATTTTTTTCTAATTAAACATTAATGCTTTTGAAAACAACACTTGTGAATGTAATCTCAGTCATTTAAAACATTTTTAAACACAATGATCTTAATTATAACTTGAATCACTTTCTCTATCACTCACTTAGTTTAGTTGGGTTGTAATTCCTCCACTAACACTTGTCTTTAAACGTCCAATCACTTCTAACCGGCTGTTAAACACCTAGTTTAAGTCGACTATAACCAGTCATAAAGCGGTTATACTCGGCATTATGAGCCTATAACCGGTCACTCTGTAACTATAAAGAGTCATAGTGCGACCATCTGGTCTGGTCTTTAGATTAGCGGCTATAATGTTACCAGTCGTCGTGTAACTATGACCGGTCATAATTTGACTATAGCCGGTACTTGTAACATCCAGTATCACCGGTCGTGGTTAGTAGCGGCATGGTACGCGTGTCAGAGCGCATGCGCATGCGCATGGTGTGGTGGAGGCTGCTGGTGGGGGTGAGGGAGCACGTGGGGGTTGCTCGCTGTGTGCTGACGACCCTGGGTAACAATCATATCAAAGTTTAATTCCGGCACGAAAACAAAAATTACATAAATTAATGCAGTAAAAAAAAGTTAAGTCCAATATTTTCCAATAATCTGTAAGACATACTAAAAATTAAAATATGTCGAACTACTTATCTTTAAACCTTAATTAACTGTAACCTACCTACTTATCTTACAGAATACCTTCATTTTCCAATTAATATTTATTAATTTACCCATAATCTTGTTTATTATTATTGATTATGATTAAAAATAATTTATCATAATTTTCAAACTATCTGAATAACCATAAGCGCTGATTACAACTTGTTCGTTTAGATTATTACAGATTTATCACATAGGGCCCCGATTTTAATGCTTTAGACATTATCTCGAAATCGACATAAAAATAAAAAAAAAGGTGAATGTCGATTGAAAACTAACCAAATTCACTTACAATTCAAAGATTTTTATTAGTGATAGACTTATCTCTAACGTGACATTCTGAGAATACGAAAATTGGTTTTCATTCAACATTAGCTTTCCGCCGCGGCTACGCTCGCGCGAACTACATATCATGCACAGCAGTGGCATAAAAAGTAGCCTATAGCCTTCCTCAACAAATGGGCTATCTAACATTGCAAGAATTTTTCAAATCTGACAAGTAGTTTCTGAGATTAGCGCGTTCAAACAAACAAACTCTTCAGCATTATAATATTAGTACCTATAGATTCGCAGTTTTTTCGACATTGTTACAAATGTCTAAGGCGCGACATTCTGACTCCAGCTATTTGGAAGACACGAGGAGTAAAAAAATACAAAAAGTATTGTATTACATTTACGCGAATATCACACATTGAAATAAAACTACTTTTTTAACGGATATTATCGCGGTTTATTTTAGATCCTGACGTTTCAAAGTCATTTATATAATTATTTCATTTTTACAATGAAAATGGTTGGAATGTACCACCAGCTTGGGACTCAGTTTAATTTACTTGTACCAAAACCCAAGCAAAATCAACTCAAAATTCAAGACACTGTGAGCTCAGGTTGCTTAAATCGGAACGCAACATAAATATTAAGTAATGTTTGTATAGTCAGTAATAATTGATTAATATTTTTGGACGTCAAATACCTCAGTCCACCCGTGAACATGAAGTCTGAAAAGACTTTGAAACGTCGGGATCTAAATTCTAAAATAAACCGCGATAAAATCCGTTATAAAGTAATTTTATTTCAAAATACAAAAACTGAAATAAGATTCTAACCTGTAAATACACATAGTAATCGTAAGGTTGGTGCAAGGGCCAGCATCTCTGCGGAGGTACGGGGTAAAGAGGCGGAACTGGGTACAGAGCGCCTCCTCCCAGCTTGTTCCTCAGGATCCTGCTGATGCTGGAGACGGAAGGTACGTTGTACTTGTCACACACACCATCAGCTAGCAACCGGTCACGGATCTCCCACGCGAAGATGCCTGGGTCCTTCGCTTTTAGCTGCTTTATGTATGATACCACCTAAACAAAAAATAGGGGGTTTCAGAGAAGGCAGTTTTATAACTGTTATCTACTGAAAAAAGGTAGGCACTAGACTTTTCTTGAGTCTAATACCATATTGTAATAGTTGAGCCACTTTGTGGCCTACCAACATCGGTAGGATAATACAAATCGCATTAATTGAAACTTATACCGCACCATAACTTATAATCTTAACAAAATTAATATAACGCTAAGTGGCTCAATAATTAAAAAAGTCATATATATTACGGTACCATACCATAGGTATATGGATACATATGATACCTTGGTTTCACATAATATAAAGTGACTAAGACTGCATCATTGCTTAACATCAGGTAAGTTGTGGTCAAGCGCAAGCCTATTACAGAATAAAAAAAAGACGAGTTTTGAATTGAGAAGAGTGACATAGTGTGTCACTTTCGCTATAAGACTGTCGGGGAAGAGAGTTCTTTTCACAACCGTGTAATGTAGAGTTCGGTTAAATTTGACTGATGATTATTTTTAAAAGACGTGCTTACCTTAGGTGTGGTAACCCTGGGCTTGGAGCCACCAATAGCCCCTGGCAGGATGGACCCAGTCTCGTGGTATCGCGCCAGAATCTTGGACACGCAGCCGTGAGATACTCGGAGCTGACGGCTGATGTCACATGGCCTGGGGATTACATGCTTATTTTATTAAAAATCCCTCGGCTGGGCACGGGCCTTAAGGTAGTTGAGAGAGTTTAGACCTTGATTCCCACACGCAGGTCAAGTGAGGCTGAGTGGATGTTAAAATTCTTGAATTACCTATAGATCATAGTTGTAAGCAGGAAAATCGACTCATATTTTGTTATAGTCCCTTTTACAGTGTCTGTCTCATCGTAAGTTCTGATTCGATGAACTGATATAGATATTTTGCTGTTGGAAATTTGATGTGATCTAAAGAAGACATAATACGTTCGTTAAATCATTTCCTTAATAAGGTGTTCATAATGTTCACAGGTCCAAGTGAGAAAAGATTCATGAGAAGGAATATGGGGGTTCTGTTATCACACATTAACATACGATTTGAGGGCGCCAAGGTTCTTGGACAATAAAGTAAAGTCGTCCACATAGCGCAAAGGATTAGCAAGTTTAAGTGGCAGTAGGCTGGCCATAGATATTGAAGAACTGATCTTGAACTGAACTGATCATTCGAGAACATGTTACATTCTCCAAACCGCACTAGGCCAGCGTGTGTGGATTAAGGTATAAACTTTCTCAACTCAAAGAAGACCGGTGCCCAACAGTGGGACACTAAAAGGGTTGACGTGACGCGAGTTTTCGAGTGGAAGCCACGTCTTGGCAAGCATAGTGTAGGACGTCCTCCGGCGTGGAATGACGATCTGCAAAAGATAGCCGGCAGTAGCTGGAAGCGACAAGCCAAAAACAGGGTTAAGTTGCACTTATTGTGAGAGACTTAGTTCAGCAGTAGTGGACTGCAATAGGCCGATGTTGATGGGTCTTTACCTAATGATATTTTTGGCAATCCGTATTTCAATTGTAGAAATCGTCCAGCACCTTACCTGATTCCTAATTGCGCCAATTCAACTATCCGTAACCGGACTGCATTCGGTAAGGGTCTTCCATTCACAAACACACCACCGAGTTGGTTCACCTCCCCGTACTGTTGGGACCCGGCGCCAGGCACTCCAGGATTGCCCATCGCTGTAGCGCTCGGATCTACGACAGAAAACGGAATTTATAGTTGTTCTGTGTACACAAGTTTTCTGGTAACTAATATAGGAGTCGAGACAGAGAGAGATATTTTAAAATACAGTTAATGCGAATCTTTGTGACGAGATGTGGAAAGAACAAACAGTCATCCATGGCCCGAGCGCCCGTGCAGTTGTCAACGATATCAAGACGTCTTACAGACTTTTCCCGTGACCAGAGGGCTGGTCTTCATCTCGGTCTAATTCTATGACGCCCTATCTAGTTCATAAGTTAGAATTTAGTTTTATCTAAGTTGTATTTTGTCATATTTAAATTGAAATAAAATTGTTCCACTAGCACATTATAAAACATTCATCCGAGATTATTGTTTGCCATTTACGGGCAGTCGTAATATTCTAGGAATTGAATCTTTATTAAATCCTGTATCCTTTATTATAGGCCGACCGTTAACCTCGCGTATCGCATGAGGTACAAAGTCATAAAACATTAATTAAATCTCATAAAGAACTATTTAACCACAGATAAAAGTAATGTAAGACTACTCGTCACTAATATCCATATCGCTTGAATCATCATTACTGTCTGTGCAGCTTGAGGAGTCAGAATCTTGGCGATAGGCGATACGAGTATAGGATATATAAATAGGCGATATAATGTTGTCTAATAATACTTTAGCGTGCCTTTAGTCAAAATTCATTTATTTCAGGTTACAAAGTAACCATGTATACATAATTTCAAATTAACAAATTAACAATTGAAAATGAAAAGTAAAATCGAAATAACTAACGTTCTACCCAGCACAAAATGTGACATGACTGCAACAGAAGTGCTTGATATAGTGGTTGACCACACGATCTGCAATCATAGCCAGGACGGCATCGGAGGTGGCCCTCACCCTGCGCACAAAGTACGCACACCTATTTTATGAATAATAACTTTAACTAATTCAATACTATTGTGTAATAAGTAAAACAAGGAATCACTCCAGAGCGAGGCGATAGGGGGTCCCTGTAAATTTAAAACATACCTGCTAACTAGAGATTTTAAGTGAACTATTTATGTATCTTTATGCCTCCAATTAACGCAGGCAAAATAGTGATACAAACTCCATTACCGGAATAAAACTAACAAAACACCTCAACTGGGAACGATTAGATTCGTAAAACTATGGCTAAAGCGAAAAATCATCTACACACGCCACAAAATGAGCGGGCGACGTGTCAACAGTCTGACGCAAAAAAGGCAACTTTTTTGTATGAAAGTCCTAGGTGTCGCAACTCGACACCCACTTTGATCTGCTAGCCGCGAGCCGGACCGCGCAGCTCGTTGTATGACAAACGACACCACGACATAAAATGGAGCTTGTTAAATTTGAAGATTTGTTAGATGTTTTGTTAATTTCAAATTCCAGTTTGAGATCTGCAATCTTTTAAGTATTAAAATGAATTATTCCTTTTAACAGAAAGGTGGTATACCAATCAACTGGTAATTATGTTTACTGGTAATTAACTGGTGGTAGGCTTCGGCCGTGGTTAGTGACCACCCATCAGACAAAGCCGCACCGCCAAGCGGCCTTGCCATGTTCCGGTGTGATGTCTGGTGGCACCATTTAAGAGGGTGGGTCGAAATTGTTGCCCCTTTATGGTTTCAACCGTAAGGTGCCTCATTTCACTGCCACCTTCTTACCGAAAGTCATTCGTAATCACGACTGAATCGGTAAATTGGGCTGGCGCGTCCTATCGTAGACTACATCATTGCTTAACATCAGGTAAGTTGTAGTCAAGCGCCAGCCTATACAAGAATAAAACAAAACAAAACCTTTTCCTTCTGTCTTGAGAACTGCAGGATTTATCAAGATAGATAGTGCATAACGCTTGGGCGCATCGACGCCCCGTATTTGTTTTTATGTATTCCTCCATTTCAGTTCTACTATCAAACGAGTACGAGAAGTCACGAGTGAATTCATATTTACCAGGGGAATAAGTTCCATCGTTGACTAAATCATCTTAATCAGGAAGGTTGTAGTGAAGCGCAAGATAGAGAAAAACGTGCATTTTTCTCTTGGTGTTTTTACTGATTCTTTGTTCCAATTAAAAATGAATAAAAAAGCTGTCATAAAAATGAATTTCTTAGTTTTAAAATTGTATCCCAGAGCGCGGCGCTTACACACCTCAATATCACATTACATCCGTCCAATAAACGTCACAGAAAGCGACGTTATTTTGACGAACAGTTATTCCGTGCACTTTGACGTTTGTGACATGCCACTGACAGCCACCGGTGCGTTTTACAAATGACTGAAATTTGAGTTAACTGCAGATAACATTTAGTTAAAGTCTTTATATTATTTATTTGTAGTTTACACATGTAGGCACTTTGTATTTTAGAAACATTGATAAATGACTTCTTTAGGTAATGATGTCGATAAATATCGTTATGAAAGTCTCTGTTGTTTAGAATGGCTTTAGTTAAAGGCGTTTTCATTTATTTTTTATTTACATCAAGCGATTTAAATCTCAGCACAGGCCTGGTTAGCAGGGGTTAACTGAAGCATATCTGCACTTAAATATAAACTTTGTTAGCTACATAAAATACAGTTGAAATTAATTCAAACAAAATACAACTGACGGGAGCCTAGCAAAGCGTTAGTTGAGATAAGAGTCGTTGTCAAATTGACGTAAATACCGCGAGCAATTTGTCCGTCCCAACACATTCGTATAAAAACAATCACCACGAATTTCAATATATCACTGAGCATGTCTCAACAAGCACAGCCAACAAAACCCCTCCTTGCTTGTCACCGAACAAATTACGGGCGCGGTGCAAAATACTTGACTAATGCATGCTCTTGTTGCGTAGCGCTGAAAAACGAGCGACGGTTTCAAGGCTATTTTAAGGATAAAGTATGCTATACGCAACCATATAGTTATCTTTCTGGAATACAGAAATTAAATGCATAGAAGACCTATTACTAAATAAAAACCAGCATGCAAGTTGGCTGAAACCTGACCTTATACCTAATCATCACTTAGGTATATTTAGCAATCTCATGTTCATACAAATCATCTTTACAATGATTGCTTCTGAAAGACACACATAAAAAGCATAATCAAAGATACCGCAGTCACCAAGGGTCTAACAAGGTCATAGCAAGTTGTGATGCGCAGGCGCAGTGGGCGGGGCGACACGCCTCAGCACATGTTGGTTACACTTGCTGTTATGTACAGACATTAGTTAACACTCAACACGGTATTTGTGGGATGATATTTAGATACTATTGTAGTGTTTTTCGAACTATTGATCTTATATCCGGCTTTCACCAGGTACCGAATTAAGCCGGATAGATAAAAAATATATTTATTTTGAATTCAAAGTTGACCACACACTTAATTACCAGTTATTCGGGTTTAAACTGCTGTATTAACTTTTTTAATTGAATGCATGCAAAAATGCAAAGTTATTTTCATTTTTTGTACAGTATCAAGTGGATGATTTGCAGCAATGGATTCTTATTTAAGATATTGTATGTTTTAATAATCTTTAAAAAGTTATACAAAACGAGTCTTCAAGGAGCAAAGCTGGCACAGCGGTATCGGCCGCCACTGTGAAATATAAATATTTGTCTCGACGACACCTCCTTGTATGGATTGTTTCATTGCTGCTAAAAGCATATTATTATAATGAACTTTTTTCTGTTATAACTGCATTAATCTTATAATGATATCTTTACTAATATAATTAAGCTGAAGACTTTGTTTGTATGAACGTGGTGAAGAAACCGGCATGTCAAAGAACTAATCATAAGAGGAAATGTGACATCCACCAACCCACATTTGGCCAGTGTGAGTGGGTTAACTCTCTCAACTCCTAAGATAATCGAGAAAAGACCCGTGCCCAACAAGGTGACACTGAAAAGGGTTGTTGCTTTACTTTTAGGTATAACAAAAGTAAGTTCACGTCTATTTAATACAAAATTGAATTCACTGTTACCTACTAGATAGATAATGTCCCTTAAAGGTGTTTCAATAAAATTCAAACATTTCTTCGAAGGTAAGTTTTCGTTTTCAGTATTTTTATTTATCCACAGATGAAAATATTGAATGGATCCAAAAATAGCCGAGTATAAAGTAGCGCTGGTGCACGTGTGCAGTTTTTGTTCCGCGAACGCGTCCAAAGGAACATCAAAGGAGTCTACAATGTCATTGTGAGTGGGTGGCACAGTGGGACTTGCAGATCTCTTAAAATCTGCTTTGTTTTATATTAACTTTAGAAGAAACCAGTAACACGATACTCTTAATAACATTACGGTTATAACGGGTTTCATTATGATTTTTAATTATGTTAACCGGGAAAATTTTTACGCTTCTAATACAACAACGGATTCAGGATGCTGATGGGGCTGTCTCGTTACTGCAGTGCATCTGCGTGCTTGTGCGGGCGTTGATAGCTATCATGCCATCATTAGAAAAAAAGTCTGCTTCGCTGCTCTGCAGACTGCGAGTCAACTCCAACTCCATCCTGAACACCATAGCATGGAGATTCTACTCTCCATTGTTACTTACTAGGAATTGTTCGTAGATGTATCTCGAACAATAACTTAGTAACAAAATAAATGTTTTTATAACTATTTAGTTTAATTTATATTACTAACATAGTTATAAGAAATAAATGTTATTATATTTTATTTATTTAGTCTTTATTCAGCTTTTTAATTAGAGTTGTTACTACTATGATGTTTCTTACTATATGGAGGCTCATTCCACTGCTACCTTCTCACCGATACTCATTCGTAATCACGAGTGAATCGGTATAGTAGGCTGGCGCGTTCCATCGTAGACTACATCATTTAAGCGCATTTTGTAGCGCAGAATAAAAAAAAGACGTTAAGACCTACAATCATAATCTAGACCCTGGTAATCTATAAGCTAAGGTTGACATGGACACACTGGGAGAGTTGAAGTTAGCCAAGATTTCATTAGATATATATAGTTTTTAGGGATCACTTTGTCACCTAGATGTATCTTTATTTCTATTTTTATAAAGATTGGAAGAAACCTACGTAAATATTATGCTTGTATTTTCTTAAAATAACAAACAAAATTATTCAGACAACACCAAAATAGATAGTGTATAATTTATGAGAGCATGTTGACACATTATCACCACATTCACAAGAAAAATTTACTTCAAAACAAATTGCGATGAATTAAGCTACATTTTATCTGAATTTGCATTTGAAAACGACTGTTTTCATCACATTAAATCTATTGCTTGCCATCCAACTGTGTCAAATGCGAATACTTTTATACAAACAGCAGTGTAGATTCGATTGAAATACTGATATCAATTATTACAAATAATATTAGGACCACTGATTCGTACCTAGGGATGTTAAACTTGGATTCACGTATAAACCACGCAATGCATGTGGCATAGAAAATAATAGTCGCAATAAAAGTAACATCGCATAAAATGGTATATTTATGTGTGAACGCGGAGAAATCATCAAAACATTATCGGGTGAATCTTTTCTTAATAGTGATGGGCTTTTAATTGAAACTATGTCGAGTGTCGACAGATATTATGATACCAAAATAATAATATAGACATCTCAGAAAACTAATTGAATATTGTAGGTAATGCCTAGACATTAATGGAGTGGGTTTGTTGTTATAAATCAACATTATATTTATTGACAACATTTCGGAGAGAGAAAGAGATACAGAGAGAGAGAGAGAAAAGAGAGACAGGGCACCCAATAAATGTTAATAATGAACCCGATAATAAAGGCCCGCCCCAGCTTCTCCCGGGTAGCTTCAGCTCACTCAACAATTTACAAAAAAATTGATAAATGCAAACTTGACATAAACCATCTACTAAATAGTCCGAACAATGCCTAAACATAAATGGTTTGAATACTTAAGCCCGTTTTTGAGTATAATTACAACGAAAAGTGGCATTGATTTTTATAAATATAGATTGCGTATAATTTCGGTTTGAGAAAAAATTGGCTTGATTTAGACAATACATACGAACGACACGAATGTGGTTTCGTGAGTACTTTGTAGTCTTTATCGATAACTTGTCATTACAACACTACATTATCAAATCGAAAGGTTTTCTTTGAAACTTTACTAATTGGTTCTAAAAAGAGATAGTATTATTTCAGACGCTATATCAATGAAAGGGATAAAATATCCCAAGGCGGGAAACATCTTTCTTTCGGTGCATAATTTACGACTCGCCTTTGACGCACCCCGCTGACAGTTACTTGTGTTTTCGACGAATATAAAGCATTCATTAATTCGAGCGAAACTTCACAAGTTTCATATCGCTTAAGATATATTGCTTTTTCAGTTCGAAAGCTTAAATATGCAAGAGAACAAAGGCGGCAATGGATCGTTAAAATTTCGATGCAATCGTATGCTCTTTGTGGTGTCCTTACTCAGTAGCAATTAATTAATAGCATTTTCTTTCAAGTTCTGCCGCTGAAAGTTTTTAATGGCACCATTTCGGTAGCTTTGAAATAAATATGTTTGTTTTATATTAGACAAGTCTCGTTGTCAGTTGTAACGTGACTAAATATGAGTTAATTGTGTTAAATAGGTCACTGGGTAAGGAATCCGTTGTCTTTGCGTTGCTATTGTAAGTAGAATCATAAGGTAATACAAAAAAATCACGCTTAATTTACTAAGTGTTCTCAATCTGTCACAACATTTGTTTTCTCAAAACTAAATTTTTAGAGTTCAACCCCGATCTGTAACCAAACATAATCACATATTTTACCTTTAGTAGAACAAGGGTATAATTGTAAGAAATTGTTTTTTTTTTGCTAATGACCTAACCCAATCGGCCGGAAGGGCCTCTATTGGTTCACCGGACTTTTTCGG
Source organism: Meganola albula (assembly GCA_936450015.1). Lineage (NCBI taxonomy): Eukaryota > Metazoa > Arthropoda > Insecta > Lepidoptera > Nolidae > Meganola > Meganola albula. The sequence continues at coordinate 12,856,536 of OW388160.1, forward strand.
TGAGCCGTCCGAGGACGGTCTGGGCTACCATGAGGGCTCCCCATGTGGGGACGAACCTCGGCTCAGGACGTTGCCGGATACTTCAGTTTTTTAGGGGATCGGGGGGCTGTAAGAAATTGGGAAAGAGATTTACGTACCTGTCTTAACGTAAATACATAAGCTTAAAATCACTTTTTGAAGCATTTTGGCATAAGCAGTACTTAACTCTATTTAACGATTTTTGACAATCGGGAACTTGTTTTTCCGCGATATACTTATCCAAATACAAAGCCTTAGTAGTAGATTACCTAATTCAGAAAATAAAGGGAACGGTTCATGACTTTAAACCATGGAGTTCATTACAAAGTGCTGTTAGGTATTACTTACTGATAAAGTTAAAACATGTGAGTTAACCGTACATTGTGTTGATACTAGAACCAGAATTAAAATCATGTAACCCTTGTTCACGTTATCGTGTAGTATGGTGGATAAAAACGCGGCTGTTTACGAGCAGGTTTACGACGCGACTCGACCAATCAGAGCTGCGTACGCGCACACTAATCAACTTTCCATTACAAATACTACAGTAAGTATAGAGTATCGCTGTATTCCACATAATTACATACGCATTTAATTTAGAAGCTTGATTAAATGTACACATTTTCCTTGTTTGCGATTTTTTATTTTAATTAGTTGTTTTGAACAATTATTTTGTTTTCAGCGTTACTTGATTGAATTAGTCCATTTAATAGTTAACAAAGTTCTAAATTGGATTAACTATTAACAAATTAAACTTATAATAATTATAATAGAACATTCCTTTACTGCCTATCCTAATGGGTAATAGTCATACTTAATCATTAATATAATTTAAACATGTAAAATTCTTAAATAAATCATGTAGGCCTTCATTTTCAATTAATGCGGTAAGACCTATACCAAATGTTGTGAAACCATGATGGCCATATACGCACGCACACTACCGTGAGAACTGACCAATGGCGATGCTGATTGCGTTACCTTTGTGTGTGAATAGCAGGGCGTGCAAACATTTGTTAAACACGGGTAAGTAAAATTATTTATTTGACACGCTTTTAGTGAGCCTTGAAAGTTAAGTGTTTGCCTCTGAACGAATGTCATCTAATAAAATAGCTATTTATTAGTTAATTTAGAATGTAAGTACATACGACAAAATGCATTGAGATGAAATTGATGTGGGTCGATCTTATGAATGTCAATCATAAATTTAAAATATTGAACTCTTATGGAAGTTTTTCCTCTAAGTCATGTTTTAAGTGATTTTGTCCAATTTCAACAAATTTCTTGTCCAATTCGTAACCCAATAGGGGTTATGCATTGGACAAGAAATTTGTTGAAATGGAGGGAAAATACTTAAAAAAATCATAAGAAAAATTCTGTTGTCAATATACAGTTCAAAAGATAATGTTTTCCGTTTAACTGTCGTATGGGTGAGTAGCAGTGGACACTTGAGCGACCACCCAGCGCGACAGGCCGCCGACAAACGGTCCCGCTGAGCAAACAGTCGCTACCGCTGCCGCCTGCGCTTGCGCACGTACATCAACTCGTTTCAAGAGGACAGGAGCCAGTTAATGCAGTAGCGTTGTTTAGATTGGGACATTTTGTTTTGTTGGGAATTAGAAATTGCTTATTTAAAGGTTGGCTTCGTGGGACGCGTTGTTGCGTAGCTGTTCTCTAACGGGTCTTTTTAAAGTAAAACAACAGGTTTTATTACTTATACTTACGGGGAGGATGAAGAAGATCAGCTGGACAGATATGATAACAAAAGACGGCGTGTTGGAAAGAGTAAAGAAAGGAATAATGGCAATAAAAACATACAAAACCATAGAAAAAGGAACTTCATCTCATACGACATTACACCTATTAAAAAACATCTTAGAGGAAAAGATAGAAGAAATGCGTGGAAGAGAAAGGCCAAGGATAAGTTAAATGAACCAAATAAAAGAAACAGAAAGAGATTATTACTACTAGATCAAGCCCAATAGAAAGAGATTCATCAGTTGCACCGACAAGGGTCTCAACCTTTAATTATAAAATTAATACGTGACTTCATAATAGATGTCTAGTTATTCAGATCAACAAAGCACTTTTAGTAACAAATTAAAACTTTCACGCATATCCACCGATCTGCTTTGATAGAGATCTAAAGAACAGGCATGTCGCAATGCAAATCAAAATAGCTTAAATAACCCAGCCCAAACTGGGTCCAGAGACTCCAAATATGGCACCTAGACTTCGTACCTATGAGCTCTAAGGGCGCAGTAAGAAAGGTTTTTTTTGAACTTACCCTCTATGTGAAGGAGGGGGGGGGAGGGGCGCAGGTGAGGCTTAAGGCCTCAATAATATAACCAAATAGAATCAAAGATATACATATTATTTATACCTAACATATTAATATTTCATCACAGATATTCACAGCGCCATCTAGTCTCAAACTAAGTAACTGATATGCTACTTAAATACTATATTAGGTTAATGATAACTTACACCCAGACACAGAACAAACAAAAATGCTCATTACACAAAGATTTGTCCTAGGCGGGAATCGAATCCACGACCTCCGGATCAGTGAGGGTCATTAACCACTACGTCAATATGCCAGTCATAATAAATAACAACAAATGTTAGATCGCTGCCAAAATTGGATCCAGACCATTAAAATCGTGGCAACGAGTCTAAATATAGGCTCCATCAACATTCTCACCCGTCTCTAATGGGGTTGAGATCATCTGCCCCCTATTAACCCCGGTAACATGGGCTAACTATTCCGCAACCATAATTCAAATTCAACTAATTACAGACACGTGCCACAAGCTAAAAACATGTCCAAATGTTACCTGGGGTGCCATAGGCCGACCGCGTATCGCCATGTGAGGTACAAAGTCATAAAACATTAATTTAATCTCATAAAGAACTATCACAGATAAAAGTAATGTAAGACTATTCGTCACTAATATCCATATCGCTTGAATCATCATCACTGTCTGTGCAGCTTGAGGAGTCAGAATCTTGGCGATAGGCGATACGCGAGTTAAACGGTCGGCTTATAGTAAGACAATTGTTATTGTGATTTGATAGTCTGGAAATTTTTAGGTAATAAATAAACATTCGGGGATAAACACACACGGCCATCTGATCCCATACTAAGCGGAGCTTGTGTTGTGGAAACCAGACAACTTTAAACTATACATACCTACACTACTTTTCTTTTGTCAATATATACTTAAAATAGATAATGACACCCAGACTCTAGACAAACAGACATGTTCATGCAGTGGGCATCGAACTCACATCCTGCGGCATGAAAAGCAAGTGTCTTACCGACTATGACACTACACCGGCCCGTCGGTAAGTTCTTATCTTACAACTGGACCTTTACAGTCGCAGAAAGTCGTACAAATTATTGTCATAGATTTACGCGAATATCACACATTGAAATAAAACTAATTTTTAACGGATTCTATCCCGACTTTTCAAAGTCTGAAAAGACTTTAAAACGTCGGGATCTAAAATAAACCGCGATAAAATCCGTTATAAAGTAGTTTTATTTCAATGTTAGATACGATATTTCCAACCCAGCTGTCTGATATATAAGCTGTGCACTTCAATCATCTATTCATTATCATCTTCATCATCAGAAATATTCAATGTTGGTTAATTTTCCTTCTCCATCTCTTTAAGGTTGTTCGCGTTATCGTAAAAAAAATTAAACTACTTTTGTACAGTTACGCTTGATTACAAACATACCAAATTTCATTACAATCGGTTCAGCAGCTTGTAATGAATGCAGCAAGCAGAATGAAATGTGATATTAATATATAAATCTACTTATAGCAATAAAGTGCGTTTTTGCCTTCAGTAGTGGTCAAACTAGACGTAAAACACGATTTATCTTTGGGGACTGAGTCACCTTCGTCCGTGGGAGTGCACCTTTTATCTGAATCCCCACACGTGGTCCCTGGCTGGTGCAAATCAGGTGACAATCAACTGGTAATTATGTTTACTGGTAATTAACTGGTGGTAAGGTTTCGGCCGTGTTTAGTGACCACCCATCAGACAAAGCCGCACCGCCAAGCGGCCTTGCCGTGTTCCGGTGCGATGTCTGGTGACATCATTTAAGAGGGTGGGTCGAATTGATGCTCCTTTATGGTTTCAACTATAAGGAGCCTCATTTCACTGCCACCTTCTCACCGAAAGTCATTCTCACGAGTGTATCGGTACATTGGGCTGGTGCGTCCCATCGTAGATTACATAATTGCTTAAAATGTAACGGTCTTATTGATAAAACTTCAGGAAAACGACCCCTTATAGCGAGCCTTTAGACTCGTTATAAGTTTTTATGAATATGGAGGTAAGCACTTTCATGCCCTTTTTCACTAAAGTCGGATAAAGCTATAACTAATGTAAGGCGACTTTTAGGCAATGACCAATGAAGTGTGTTGTGTTTCACCAAAATATTTTTTCACTCGGCACCTTGTATTATAAATTGTCTATGGATAGTATTGTCTTAGATTTACGCGAATATCACACATTAAAAAAAATAAAAAAAAAATAAAAATAAAAATGATTTATTTCGGACAACAATGATCCATAATGTGTTAGTAGCAACTTAAGAACTATGTTAGTAATTAATTTTTATAAAAGAATTAGTTTTTGCAATTAAAGCTCTGATCAGTGGACAATCAACACTGTCAGCCATCTCATTGAGGACGCTGTGGCTGCTGCCGCGCATTCTGTTTAGCAATGAGGCGCTCTTCTTGCGTATGACAGTTTGGAAACTATCCACGTCCGCCAATGCAAACATCGCTGATGCGCTACAGAAACGCGGCAGCCTCAACAGCGCCCTAAACGCGTTATTATATTGAACACGTAATGCCTCAAGAGTTTTCTTGGTATAGTTGGTCCATAGACTAGCGGAATAAAAAGGTGTACAATAAGCTTTGAAAAGTGTTATTTTAACAGCGTCCGAACAGCGACTAAATCTATGAACCAACATATTTGCTCTGACTGAAAGCGCTCTACGTTCTCTTTCAATATCTTCATCGTCTTTAAGGGTGTCAGTAACAATGTGTCCCAGGTATTTGAAAGAGGAAACCCTCTCTAGAGGTTCGTTGTACAGTTTTATAGGAGGTATAACATTAGGACACTTACCGCCAGCCTTAAATACCATAAACTGCGATTTCTTGGTATTGTACCGTAAACCATGTGAGACAGCGTATCGTTCACATACCTCGAGCAACGATCACATCGCACTGACCGAGGGAGCCAGCAGTACCATATCGTCTGCGTAGCTAATATTATTTACGCACATTGAAATAAAAACGACAGAAGTCAATTACCTTAGTCCACCCGTGAACATGAAGTCTTAAAAGACTTTGAAACGTCGGGATCTAAAATCTAAAATAAACCACGATAAAATCCGTTAAAAAGTAGTTTTATTTCAATTGTCTATGGATCTTGTTTTTTATTTTAAATCTTTGCAACTAGGTATTCAATAAGTTGTCGGCTTGCGCTTTTCACCAAGAACCTTAATATCTAGAACAAATGATTGAAGACAAAAAATATTTCCACTATACGATTGAACTTTGCCTCTTCTATTTTCGGACTCTTTCTGGCCTGTGACAATAGTAAAGTATGAGGTAGTTAAAATACTTAACTTTGTATCTTAGATTTACGCGAATATCACACATTGTAATAAAACTTCTTAATAGCGGATTTTATCGCGGTTTATTTTAGATTTTAGATCCCGACGTTTCAAAGTCTTTTCAGACTTCATGTTCACGGGTGGACTGAGGTATCTGACGTCCAAAAATATTAATCACAATTATTACTGACTACCTTCAAACATTATTATTTAGTTGCGTTCCAATTTAAGCAAACTGAGCTCACAGTGTCTTGGAAATATAAAATACGTTAAAAAGTAGTTTTGTTGCAACGTCCAGTGTTTCTGTGTAAGGTTTATGTCATTTAGTAATCTGTAGATTGCTTTTTTCGTTTGACAAATTTCTATAAAGCTTTCTTTAGTTCTATATCAAGTCGATCTAAAACAGTAGATGTTCATATTAAAATATTGACATAGAGAATCGGATAGAGTGGCGCCTATTTGTAGCACTTCACACAAAGTATTCGATTACTGTTTGTGTGTTTGTTCGCATTTGTGGTTAAATATTGTCGGGAAGTGTTCAGGGGATTAAGTTTTTGTACAGCTCTGAGTTTTTATGTGAACTCAACACCACAATCTGACTAGTTGAAGGAGAAGATGAACAACATTTGCTAAGTGAATGTGAAAAGAACAACAGAGTTAGAGAGTTGGTGATACGGGAATTAAAAGTTAATATGTACGATGTTATCTACACCGAATATCTCTTACGAAGCAAAGCTTATTAAGAAATGGTTGCTGCATCACTAACTCCCTCGTTTAAGCAGTAACAACATTTCTTTTATTATAATTCTGTATAGCGATAAGTTAGACTAAGGTATGATGAGGCTGACATGCCTTTGTAAGGTAAAAGCCTCTAAATAAATAAAGATAATAAAAAAAAATCTGACTAGTTCTGTAAGCCAGGATAGAGGAAAAGCGCGTAAAGAGGTTCGTGTTTTGAAACCTCTAATATTTACTGTGGTAAGGTGTCCCCTTAACCACAGTAAATATTATGTAAATAATTAGATTTGCCTACCCTAAGGTAGGTAGTACAACTTGAATCGGAAAGGCTTTTCTATACTTGAAATTAGAAATTCTTTACGTCATTAAGGTAGGATGTGAAGTCAGAAATTAATTTGAGTTATATTTTAATACGATTTTTGATCTGTTAAGTTAAACTATTAAAAACATCAACTATGGCTGAAAACTAAAAATTGACAATGTTTTTTAAAAAAGATCTTATTATTCAAATTGATTTTTTTTTAATTTTCTAATTTATTAAATAAACTCATCGTTTTACTAAGATTTTTTTGCAACAATTTTAATTTAAGTAATAATTTCTTTTTTAATTATTGCATTGTCTTGGTGGTTTAAAATATTAAAAAAATAAAAAACCTAGCGGTCTAAACTCACCAAAGTATGAAAGGCACCCAATAAATTGATTGGTGATGAGATAGGTATACTGTGTGCTTATAGCAAACTAGCTTCCGCCAGCGGCTTCGCCCGCGAAATTGGTCTCACTAATCTTTTACTCCATTCAAACTTTGAAACCCCGTTTCACCCCCTTAAAGGGTGAGTTTTGAAAAATCCTTTCTTAGTGCACCCCTAGACGCCATAAGGAACCTATGTGCCAAATTTAGAGTCTCCAGACCCAGCGGTGTGGGCTTTGCGTTGATATGTCAGTCAGTCAGTTTCTTCTTTTATATATTTAAATAAATGAGTGGGCCTAACGGTTTGTTTGCGGACGCATTAGCAGTCCCGGCGCAGTGTCAACATCGTGATGGCGGCAAACACTCTCCGGCTACTGTGTTGTCGACAGATTGTACAGATGCGCCAGCGCATCACAACCTAACGATTTTTGTACTTCAACTAATAACAATATGGTACTATTTACGTATAGATTTTCTAGATCGCTCGCGGCTTCCATCGTAGACCTCATCATTGCTTAACATTAAGCAGTTTTGATTATGCGCAACTCTATCCTACCTTACTAATATTATAAACTAGTACATCCTGCGAACTTGCTTTATTTTTATTTTTTATTTTTTTTAAATTGACTTTTAAGTACTTACCTACCTACCTGTTATTACAAATCGTTTGTATGGGAGTTTAAATAAGTCTGGTTTTTAGACTATCTCAGGATTTATTTTTAATTTTTCTCTGTGTAAAAACCATCCATGTACCCAAGGAATATTCTAAAAAAGAATTAGCGAAATCGGTTCAGCTGTTTCCGAGTTTTGCGCGTACCAACACATTTAGTGATTTATTTAATCATAAAGACTAGCTTTCCGTTTTTGTTAACATGTTTTATGTAGTTCTACAAGGTGAGCCGGATATCATGAATTAGGTACCTAAATTTTACGTTGTTTGAGCCTTAAGCAATAATATTGTGACGTTTAAATTTTAATAAATCAATTAGAAAAATGAAAATACATCAAAAATTATATTATAATATTAAGTTAAAATATTAACAATAAAACCGACTTCATGGATGCCATTCTCAGAACTAAACCAAACTGAAATGGGACCACACGGGAAGCATCAGCTTTCAATTAAAAAAAATTTATCAAAATCGGTTCACCCATTCGAAAGTTCTGAGGTAACAAACATAAAAAAACATACAGTCGAATTGATAACCTCCTCCTTTTAGAAGTCGGTTAAAAATATAATAAAAAATAATTTCTGACTTAACAAAGTCATTGGTAATGACCTGAAGATTGTTTGGTTTGAAGATATTTCAAGAATAATATTTCCGTAGTATTTTCTTAAATTTATGCAAATAAAATATTCGCGGGTTCGAATCTTGGTCGCGCCCACACATCTTTGTGTGAATTGTTTCATCTCCGCTACTCAATATCGGTGAAGGAAAACATCGTGAGGAAACCGACATGTCTAAGGACTAATCATTCGAGGACATGTGACATCCACTAATCCGGACTTAGCCAGCGTGTGTGGATTAAGGACTAAACTCTCTCAACTGTCTTATAAGACCCGTGCCCAGCAGTGGGATATTAAAAAGGGTTGAAGTGATGCAAATAATGACATTTGAAACAAAACATTGAAATAAAACTATTTTATAACGGATTTTATCGCGGTTCATTTTAGATTTTAAATCTCGACGTTTCTAAATCTTTTCAGTCTTTATTGTCACGGTTGGACAACGTAACCTTTCCAATTCAGATTGTATAGGTTTCATAACGAGTTGCTTTATTACAATAAAAATTAAAGTAGATGTAAACAAAATCTTCAGGATGGCCTACTAGATCTGACTTAAGATGATACTGAGAAGTTATTAAATTGAATAAGTTTCTTATAATATAATTATATACCTACTACTTAGTTTTGTATTAGTTAGTGTTTGTAATGTGTTATTTATATTTTACTTTGAACTTTAGTCATTATTAAAACATTATTTGCCTTTTAAGCCTGAAACACGGGACAACCTAGTTCAGGCAAATGTATTATACTCTACCTATTGTGAAAAAACCTGTACTCTAAGATATAAGAATTGTAACTACTTACTATACGAATAAACTTTACTTTACTTTTCTTTTACTTCGGGTGTACCATCATCAGTCTATAGCAGTCCACTGCTGGACATAGACCTCTATTAATAAGCGCCACCGCACCTTGTCCTCGGCTTGTCGCATCTAGCTACTGCCGGCTATCTTTCGCAGATCGTCACTTCACCTAGTTACGCTTTCCAAGACGTGGTCTCCACTCGAGACGAGGGAGGACCTATATTTAAAAGTCGAGTTTGATAGGTAAAGTTGCTCCACAGGCAGTAGAGGCTTACATGTGAGTATTTTCTTGCACTAAAACAAACTGCGAGAGACGTAGGTGCACATGAAAATTATTCATGTGGTATAGGATTGGGGACTGAGTCACCTTCGTCCGTGGGAGTGCACCTTTTATCCGAATCCCCACACGTGGTCCCCGGGTGGTGCAAATCAAGCGACAATCAACTAGTAATTATGTTTACTGGTAATTAACTTCGGCCGTGGTTATTGACCACCCATCAGACAAAGCCGCACCGCCAAGCAGCATTACCTTGTTCCGGCGCGATGTCTGGAGACACCATTTAAGAGGGTGGGTCGAAATTGTTGCTCCTTTATGGTTTCAACACTTTCAACCTTAAAGAGCCTCATTTCACTGCCACCTTCTCACCGAAAGTCATTCTTAATCACGAGTGAATCGGTACATTGGGCTGGCGCGTCCCATCGTAGACTACATCATTGCTTAACAGTCAAGTCAGTGCTTAGTCAAGCGCCAGCCTATACTAGAATAAAAAAAAAGTGATTTTCTTCGTGACTGCAGCCCGTTGGGGAGATTGAAAAAGGTACTTCCACGTTACGGAACACAAATGAATACTCGGCAATTATTCATGGAATATTTTAAGAAAAAAATCCTTTAGTTTTGATGACTAGATTAATAAATAACATTTAAACACTTGTAAATTTTTCTGATCAGAAATTGTCTGTCAAAATTATTATTTACATAGCACATACGTGTACTCCGATAATGTGTATATACACATACATACATACCTTTATCAGTGTGCGGTGATTATAATTAACAAAGTACGCACGTTAAGCGTGTATAAGTGGCTCGTGCTGGCTCGCACAGATAACCTACCGATAATCAGCGACCCCGCGCCACCGCACCACGGGGTCGAGCCATAATCTATTCTGGTTTAGTTTTACACTGACGCAAACTCTTTCTAGAATTCAACACAAGATATGACCAGCTAAAAATGGGCAAAGGTCTCAAATGTGCGCCAAACCGTCGCGTCGCCGTTTCGACCGGCCTACCACAAGGTAGGCTAATGACATTATTAAAATTGCAAGAAACCGATGGATGCCAACAGCCGGCAACCTATCTCTATTTTTTTATTTTACGGTTTGCGCTTGACCACAATTTGCCTGATGTGAAGCAATGTTGCAGTCTACGATGGAACGCGCTTACCTAATAAATACCGATTCACTCGTGACTTGAAGACAGGTAGATTATAGCTATCGGGAAACAGAGATGCCGGCAACGAACTTGGCAGTTCGCATAATAAAAGTGGAAGCAAAGCACTTTGTGCGTGTCCGTGGAACTTCCACCATACCTATAACGGTGGCGCATAGCCGTACCTCTACTTATCCGATGGAAGAAACGGGATGGGGGAATAAGATTGTGTAATTCCAACGCACACTCTCCGAAGTGTATCCGATAAAAGACCGAAAGACTAGCAACTATGCGGCGATGCTCGAGGCTTTGCAACTTAGCCTTGACGAGGGATTCGTTGCCAATAAGCCTCTTGGCTCGCCTTTCAATAGACTCCAACGCCTCGAGTTGGTATTTAGCTGACTCCTCCCAAAGATGCGAGCAGTACTCCATGTAGAAACGAACTTGGGCTTGATATAGTACGCTCTATGGCGTTATAAAGGGGAGGCCTACCCAGCAGTGGACTACCCCAGGCCGATAATGATGAGATATGACTATATTTTCCACCTCCATCCTATGGTCCTACTCACCTTGCGGCATACGGACTGAAGCACGGGAGCACGCGCGCTACTTGCTACTTAATTTCACGCGCGTTTTACCTCTCTACGAATTATTCTTTAATCTGTCCTATCTATGTCACTTCTCCCTATTTTGGGCGTGGTGACATAGATAGGACAGGTGATGAGATATGACTAGCAAACTATTTACTTACTGATTGACCACTTTCCAGATCACACTAAACTCCTTTTTCAAACATTGAAATAAAACTACTTTTTAACGGATTTTATCGCGGTTAATTTTAGATTTTAGATCCCGAGGTTTCAGTCTTTTCAGACTTCATGTTCCTTTTTCAAATACTAATTGATAGAGTTCTAGATAACGCTGAAGGTTCTGTACCTCGATAGGTTAAAACGGAACCCTTATGGTCATACCGTTACCTATCTGTCCGTCTATCACAACCTTTGAGCTCCGTTACTACTGGATCGACTGGATTGACATTTATCAGACTTAAGGCTACAGCGATAGCCTACTTACACGCCTCCCGGCAAAAATAATATAATCAAATGTTTTTTTTATTCTGCGATAGGCTGGCGCTTGACCGGCTTAACCACAACTTGACTGAGGTTAAGTAATGATGTAGTCTGCAATGGAACGCGCCAGCCCAGTATACCCGTGATTACGCACTCGTGATTACGAATGAATTTCGGTGAGAAGGTGGCAGTGGAACAAGCATATGGTTAGAAACCTTAAAGGAGGAACAATTCTGACCCACACTCTTTGCATGGTGTCACCAGACATCGCACCGGAACACGGCGAGGCCGTGTTGTTCTTGAGATATATTTTATATTGGCGATAAACTTGGCAGATAGCTGCCACCGAGCTTACTACCGTCAGACGAATAATGTTTGTAAGTAGTCAGTAATAATTGTTATTACTATTTTTGGACCTCAGTCCACCCGTGAACATGAAGTCTGAAAATTTTAGATTGAAACGATTTAGACTGAAAGTCTTGAAACGTCGGGATCTAAAATCTAAAATAAACCGCTATAAAATCCGTTAAAAAGTAGTTTTATTTCAATAAATCTACGTTTATCTAAATTTTATAATAATAAAATTTCAGACTATCTAACGGATAAAAACACTTGGAATTAAGTCGCTCTAATACAACACACTAAACGAACAAATTCTTATAGATATAGTACTTCGCTTAAAATAGAAAAAACCTAGTACCTACTGAGTTTTTTGTCAGTGTTTCTCAGTAGTTGCCAGTCATTCACTGCACGGTAGGAAAAGAAATTGGACTATTTTTATGTAGACTCGCGTCTGAAAAAAATGATATTTTAATTTAATTTCTTATCTTTCAATTAAGCTTATTATTATCACTAAAATCCTGTCGTTGAATTACTTTTGTGTGCAACAGAAACAAACATCTACTAGGTACCCAACGATCATCATTGCTTCACAAACTTTCACAAAACAGTAATCGATGAGTAGGTACTAATTAAGTAGGCTCTGCAGTTACTGGTTAGAGATAAACCTACATTATGAACTTACTAATCAGCTGATTAAGTTTAATGAACTCTACCACGAGTAAAGAGATTAATATACAGGGTGGTAATGAAATCAAAGAGTATATTTGAATTATTTTTTAATTCTAACCAGGTAATTTAAATAAGGTTTGTAGTAAATTTCAGTATAATGACAGTGATTAAGCATAACCTAGAATGTGCAACTAAATATCTAATAGTAAAAAAAAAGTATCAATGGACTTCAATATTTAAACAATAACTCAAGAACCACTCAACCGAAAAAAGAATTATGAAAATCGATTGATAGCTGACGAAATTATCGCGTGGGTGACAAACATTCAAAAACACACAGTCAAAATGCGAACCTCCTCCTTTTTTAAGTGGGATGAAAATCTATATAACCTACATAATATTAACCTAAACCACATAACCATCAGGTTTAAGTCTGGTAAATAGTAACATTCTGGAATACTTTTAGATGAGATAAAAGTTTAGCATACTTACCTAATTATGAGGTTTCTATCGAAGTTTTGAAAATCGCACATTGTTTATAGTTTTTAATAAATACTCGAACAATGCAAAAGTATTATATGTATAGTATATACCAGTTATCTGGTTTCCATAACACAAGCTCTGCTTAGCTTGGGACCAGATGACCGTGTGTGTCCCAGAATATTTAATTATTTTTTATTTAATTATGATGATCACAGTCAGGGGCAAAGACTAGCTTTAATAACAATTAATATCACATTGTGTATAAAGTGATTTTTATAAACTAAAACAATAATTTAAAATAATAATAGTTATACAATAGCTGTAGTGACGCGCATCGGACTTATCGGTGGGTTATCGATAACCTTTCGCCTTTGACTTATCGATAAAGAGTTAGTGCGGCGCCGGGCCCCGGGAACGCCTCTGGTGGAGTTAAACCAGGTAATTAACTTAATTTTAGGTTGAATAATGTAGAATTAAATTTTGAAAAGAAAGACTATGCGAAGGGTCTGTCAAACTTTCACCTTGAGGTATCACTCTCTTGAATGATGAGGCGTCGCATCGCCTTCATTAACACATATTCAAGGTCCCTGTGTATTCTAGGAGTGGTGTACCTACTGGAGGCGCAGAGGTTCATATGATAGTAGCGACGCCCCTGGACCTAGTTGTAGTATTGTCTTGACATAATTATTTTCTATATTTATCTTAATGGAAATGAAAGGGTTGAAGTGAAAATATTGGTAACGCTCAGATTTCCTAATCTCTGAGAAAATATACAAAGACTGCTTTATTCAATAGGAAAGGGTGTAATATACCTACTATTTTTTTGCAATCACAACTTTAGCATCGTTTTGAATCCTAGTTATATTTGAGTACCGCGAGTTTGTTACATTTAATTTATTTCGGTCGGGTTATCTTATGTTTCACGGGTCACTAAAGTTCGCTTGCGGCCCATAAGTTGGACGCGACCCACACTTTGGGAACCTCTGCACTAAGATAGTGATTAAAATAGTTTAAATCCGCCTTTCTATCTTTCTTTATCTTCTGACTCTAATTGTTGTTTTCTTTTTAACTATTCAGTAACAGTACAATGTTAATTCAAACAGAATGTTAGGTACCACCCAGGAAAAATGTTATGTTATGTGTGACCTACAAATTCTAGATATTTATTATTTAGCATAAATTTCAGTCTTAACCTTCCCTTTAAGACGTAGCAGTGCTGCCAGTCTAGACACATTCCTGTAGGCCATCTATTCGAAGAAATTTATTCAACCATAACTTGTATTAAGAATGATGTGGATTACATTAATAATAATTAATTATAATAAAAAAATATTTTTACGGTTTTCGTAAAACCTTTGCCGATTAAAATAAAACTATTTTACTATGGATTTTATCGCGATTTATTTAAGATTTTTGAATCCTGACGTTACAAAGTCTTTTAAGACTTCATGGTCACGGGTGGACTGAGATATTTGACGTCCAAACTTATTAATCACAATTATTACTGACTACCTACAAACATTATTATTTAAGTTGCGTTCCGATGTAAGCATAGAGCTCACAGTGTCTTGAATTCTGAGTGGATTTTGCTTGGGTTTTAGTACAAGTAAATTATGCACTGGGTCGCAAGGAGATGGCATATTTCAACCATTTTCTCTTTTGAAATTAGAAAAAAAGATCCTTTATAAAATAATTTATAAAATAATAAATAAATAATAAATAAATAATAAAATAGTAACTAAATTTATGAAAACACTACCTAGTTGTTGGGTACAACACTAATTTCTACGTCGTTGAATCCAGTTCGGCAGATAATACCGGATCTCACACACATTGTTTATACTCCAAGTACCTACTTACATATAAAAAATGTTTAGGTATTCTTATCTTTAGATATTTGCTTTCGTTTCTATAAACTTCCATTGTTTGATAGCAGTTCTTGATTAAAATTAAATTGAAATCAATATGTAATATTACCATGTTTCAGAAGCTGTTTCATCAGATGCTGATAAAGTTCTAAGTGTCCTATATAGAACTTAACAGTCACATTAATAATGAATTTTGGTTACACAGGATTCTGATAACAATATCGAACAGATAAAATTATTTAAAATTATTAATAGCTTAAAAAATGTTTTTAATGTTTTAACAATAACTCAAAACCTACTCATACGGTTGAAGTGATGTGCAACTAGGTACATCTCTCGACCTCTGTATTAGAGCGGTTTAACCCGTCCGATAGGGCTATACTGCGCCCGGGACCCGGGAGATTGAGGGTTCGATTCCCATTCCAGACAATCTTTGTATGACAACAAAGGTTTGTTTCGGTATCTGGTTGGTCGAGGGACTACCATCCGTGCCTCGGAGAGCACGATAAAGCATTTAATACTTAATCGTTAAAGGTAGTCAGAAGCCTAATATAATCTGACACCTGGTCTAACCATCTCGGCTGCTGGTTCCCTACGGGTTTCGATGGCTAATGGCAGTAGCTTATTTAATTCTGGTAGCTAGCCGCATCAGGTTATACTGGGAGCCGACTCCAATAGAAATGGGAAAAAGGTTAGGTACAAATGAACTGGGTATAACATGCCTTAAATTCCAAGTTATTTGAGCCATAGGTATACCACAGTATTGTGACATTAACATTTTTATAAATAAGTTACAAAAAGAATATCCCCTATAAAATATTTTTAAATTTGTTTTCTTAGACAACCCTACCTTTTGAAGAGACCTCAGGTCAAAGAGAGTTGAGAAAAACTGCAATATGGGTTGCGTAATGCAAAATTTTGCAAAAATTTTGAGCACATTAAAAATCCTATCAAAATTTTATGCAATGGGATATACCTAGGTACCTACTAAGTCAAAACTTTTTTTTTCAGATACCGCATGACTAAGGTACCTATATACCTACCTAATTATAACTAGGTAATAGCATTATTTATCTGTGGTAATAGGTACATATCTTATTTACAAAAATGTGAAATGAAATGTGAATGTTTGTTGTGCACTCCTGCCCATTCCACAATGTTTCCTTACCTAGGGTTTACTGGTAGAAAATTCACATTTGAATTAAGCTCGCCTGTGTACATGTGCTATTTCCTATTTATAAATTGTTTTATGTAAGTGTTTTGTGTACAATAAAGAATAAGAATAAGAATAAGAATAAAAAAGGTTCACTAAGACTTTCTGGCGTTATATGGGTGTGAGACGTGGACACTCACTGAGAGAGATAGGGAGACTTTAGAGGCGTTTAAAATGTGGTGTTGGAGAAGTACCTATAGCGAAGATCAGCTGGACAGATATGGTAACGAATGAGAAACAATGCAAAGGGCTTAACATGGATAAAGGAGAATTTTGAATAATACGGTTTACAAACTTTTCAGAAGAAGTGAGCCTCAAAATAATTTGCACGCAAAAACCTGAAAATCCCGCACTAACCAACAGTTAAAATTAACTTAACCTAATGTATGTTTTAAAATACCTAAGTTTAATTAGAATTTGATTTTTTAAGTTACAACCTAGTAGTATATAGTTTTTTATTAACTATCTTTGGTTAGGATGACCACTAATATTTACCTATCGAAACTCAGTTCTACAAGTTTCCACGAAATTTGGGCAACCTAGGAATAGTTTTCCTGCTCGCTAAAACTTTTTAAATGTAGTTACTACGGTAGATACACTTGGTGGTCACTGCTGTTTTTGTCATATTCTGGACATGGACAACTTCTAAAGCTAGTGAGAACTGATTCGCGACTACTCTCATCCGGATCACTTACTTAAGGTAAACAGGACCTTTCACAATCACCGGCGGTATGTCTGTTACGAAATTAATTAGCAATTATTTTTTCTATATTGAAAATAAAAAGTGTTTGTCAAAGTTCAAAAAGTGTATACCTACATTGTCACGTTCTTAGACCATCTTCGACTAATTTTTACAGTAGGTAATCTAGCAGAATTACCTACACAGAGGCATAAACAATATAGAATTATGTACATTGCGTCCAACATTATTCATAACTTTAAATATATTTTTTTAAATTGTATTTCTAAGTGTTGTACCTATAACTTCCACTACTCGCCAATCGTTACAAATTAGCTATTTATAATGATAAACATTTGTAAATGCTGCTCCCATAGGTCTCAGAAGGTTTGCAGTGCAGTATTGGGTACTGCAGTATTATTTTAAGTTTTATACCCTGCCGTACCTTATCCTACTGTGACATTGCGTACCTACCCTCTGAGACGTATATGAGCAGCATTCATGCGTGCTAATCTTTTGAAAATGCTAATTCAGTTATGAAAAGAAAGAAAAGTTTAACAAGAATCTTTTAGTGGCGTTTACCCTAGTATATCTACATAGTATTCCATTAAGGTGGGTAGCATTAATTCAGGTGCTAAAATAACGATTTGCACCCATTCTGGATGATTTGCGTGAAGCAATGTGCGTGAGTCTTTAACATGAACAATAAATTGTTGGCATCTGTGAATCAGTTGACGATTCATAAAATTCTTTAAAAGCGTTATGATTTTCCTAGCATCGTTTTCCAAAAGATAGCCATTGCCATAATCTTCTTCTAAGGGACTGAAGTTCTCGTCAATGGGTTTTTCTGTAGTAAGTACCTAGTGTAACAGTTTTGGTATAAGTAGTGAAGGCTCACCAGTATCCATAGCGTATCCAGCGGCCGCCGCAGCTGCGTGCAGCGCGCCGTACTCCTTGCCGTCCATGCCGCCCAGCATCATGACACTTCACTGTACTCACACATACGTCCGCGCACCACCGCGCACCCGCCACATGTGCGCCCGCGCATCGCACGCCCCACCACCCGCGACCCGCCCCCCGCTGCCATTGGCCTGCGACAACCAATCGCCGCGCTCCATTTCGAACGCTTTCCATTTTCCATGTCGCGTTCTATTTGAAGCGTGTTCATGCGTCATTTATTTAGCTACTATACATTCAACTTTATTGTTAAGTAATTAAAGTTCTGTTTTCGTTGTTTTCTGAAAGAGAAATGTGTCTGTTTTCCCGTTCGGTCGGATACGCTCGGCCAGTGAGCGAGACGAGAGCCGAGGAAAATGCGTGCCGGTCGAGTAGGCAGGGTGTGAGCGCCCGCGCATGTGGGACGTTACAATAATAGGTATGTAGGTACTATATACCGACGATGTAAGTTATAGTAGGTGTATGTAGAATGTTTGTAATTGATATTTTTATGTTTGTTAATTCGTGTAGAAAACTAATGCGCTGTGACTGACATCGCTGCACGCTGATATTGTGCGCACATTTTAAATGGAAAATCTTGTTGCATTTTCACATTTACCGTCAGGTGGTTACATAAGTAGGTATGGCATTTTTACAGTACCTAATGCCTGATGTACTAAAACGTTACATAGGTTCTAGTTTATGGTCTACCTAATCAAACTAAGGCACGTCACCTGAGTGGGTATCTTCTTTCCATAATTTGCAAGCGTTTGACGAGACCGTGTTTCGTGGTTACCTAATCCCTGTCACCCAACATCTCACGGGACATAGTATCTTTCAAAATTAAATTCTTATTTATACTGTACCTCTCAATTTGATCAGTGTTCTATTATCACTATGAGCAATTATCATACCTAACACATCTTGGAGTCAGTCTTTAGCAGAAGGAACGTAGGTAACATTATTTTTATGCTCGCCAATGTGGTAGGTACTTACCAAGCAAGTAATATCGGGGGCTTATTGCTACCGGTCTAATAGTATCTTCTTAACCGGTCTTGATATAACTGGTAGGTACCATGAAAGAACAGGAATTATTTATGCTGGTAGGTACCTACTTACTTGTTTCCGTTAGTATTTTGCTATAATTTTTGTGAATTTCAAAAAGAATTGTTTATGTTGTAGGTACTTCTCCGTGATATAATGTTGTCTCTCGCATAGCTTGGAGAGGAGTGGACAATCTATGTTTCAATCTTATTATCATCACTTCAACCCTTTATTTTAGTGTCGCACTGCTGACCACGAGTCTTCTCTTAACCCAAGTGCGGGTTGGTGGATGTCATACCTATGTCCTTGAATGATTAGTTCTTAGACATGCCGGTTTCCTCACGATGTTTTCCTTCACCGATATTGAGCACCGGAAATATAATAGGTAATTTTTTTATAATTACCCTTTTTTCCTCTTATTTTCTTTTCTTAATAAGCACCCAGACGAAGCTGCACCGCCAAGCAACCTTGCCGTGTTCCGGCACGATGTCTGGTGACACCATATAAGAAGGTGGATCGAAATTATTGCTCCTTTATGGTTTCTAACCATGTGGAGCCTCATAGCACTGCCACCTTCTCACCGACAATCATATGTAATCACAAGTGAATTGGTATCTTGGGAAGGCGCGTTCTATCGTAAACTGTAGGTATACCTAATTGCTTAACATCAGGCAAATTGTAGTCAAGCGCGAACCTATTTCAGAATAAATAAAATATTAAGTATGATGAACTTCGTGCGGGATCTAAGACAGTTTAGGTATCTCGCGAGGTACACGGCTCTTTACACGCATCTATGAGAATCAGGTTTGCCCTAGCAGCAGCATAGCGATGGGTTTAGTCCACAGACCCGAAGCCGGTCCGGGCCGAAGGGAGCTGACCATTAAGTAGCTGCTCTTATTTAAAAACTAAGGTTCTGCTCCGAAGGTTCGTGAATAAACAACAAAGATTTCAACACTAAAGTTAGATGTATTTTCAAGACAAAAGGAGACGTTCAAAAAATGTATAGAGCCTGGGATTAAAATAATTGTAAAGGAGAGGTCAAAAGTGGGCTAGAATTTTGAACACCAATGTGATATACCTCATTGGAAAGCTTATTTAATAAGCTGTTAGAATTTAACTAAATACGAATTTTAGGAGCAACCATTTTTGTAAAAATCAAAAAAATGTAATAGAAAAACAAAACGCACATTACCTTTAATTATCCGTTTCCTAAGCAGTATAAATATTGCAATCACGTCAATAATTGCATTCTGTTACAGTACTTTTCTCTTGTAATATTATTCTAGCTGCAGCTTAATGTAATTATGACGAAAAATATTTGTTATCTTATTAGTGTAATAACAAAACGCGTGGAAAAAAATAAAATTACGGGAAACGTCATGATGTCATTGTCATTGATCAGTTTGATTGACAGCGTCGAAATAATTTTGATTTTTTTGGTTGCTCAATTGACATTTGACCATGGGGTTGCCAATTGCAATAATCATAATATTGCTTTAAGGATTCTTATTTTCAATTTCAATTTTTAAAAAAACGGGGGCGTGTAAAATTATTTTAAATACACCAAAAAATTTAATTAATTATGCTCTATTAACCTATGTTACTCAGATTGCTGTTCAAATTTACAATTATTTTAATCCCAGGCTCTATACATTTTTTGGACGTCTCCTTTGAACAGCATTCTGAGTTACATAGGTTAATAGAGCATAATTAATTAAAATTTTTGGTGTATTTAAAATAATTTTACACCCCCCCGTTTTTTTTTAAATTAAAATTGAAAATAAGAATCCTTAATGCAATATTATGATTATTGCAATTGGCAACCCCATGGTCAAATGTCAATTGAGCAACCAAAAAAATCAAAATTATTTCGACGCTGTCAATCAAACTGATCAATGACAATGACATCATGACGTTTCCCGTAATTATATTTTTTTCCACGCGTTTTGTTATTACACTAATAAGATAACAAATATTTTTCGTCATAATTACATTAAGCTGCAGCTAGAATAATATTACAAGAGAAAAGTACTGTAACAGAATGCAATTGTTGACGTGATTGCAATATTTATACTGCTTAGGAAACGGATAATTAAAGGTAATGTGCGTTTTGTTTTTCTATTACATTTTTTTGATTTTTACAAAAATGGTTGCTCCTAAAATTCGTATTTAGTTAAATTCTAACAGCTTATTAAATAAGCTTTAAAATGAGGTATATCACATTGGTGTTCAAAATTCTAGCCCACTTTTGACCTCTCCTTTATGTTCACGCATGAGCTTCAACAGGAAGAGAGTAAGGTGTCACCAAAAAATAAATAAGGCATGACACCGATCAAAATTCTACAATCATTGACAATACTGACTTAAGGTTATAGGTAGTATTTCCAACATAGACCTACTCTAAGATAAAATAGAAGTCATCGTTACCCTCTATATAGTCTTTAAACCTTATTTGATTAAAAAAAATAGGTACCTAGGACCTTGAACTAGGTACTATTAACTTAATATTAACTTAGGTAATTGTACATTGAAATAAAACTACTTCTTAACGGTTTTTTTTTTTTTTTTTTTTTTTTTATTCGCTTAAATCTAAGACAATACTATACAATTAGTATATCGATGACCAGATTAATATAATAAATGCAAATTATTTGCACCCGTCCAAGGCAGGAACAGGTCGCAGTAACAGTAAACAAACGCACACACACTACCACTACCGACTGCAATGATGCGTCTGCGCATAGTCGGCGCTTTTGAGTCTGCACATCGCGACGCATCATTTGCACGCGCCAATTTGCTCCCGTCCGCGGCGACACAAAGCAGATATGATGCCGACATGGGGTCGATATTTGTAACCCATAGACTTTTATACAAATACAACCTGACAGCGCAGCTCCACGAGACCTATTGAGGAAGAAGGCTATATTATTGAAACGAAGTTCCTTATCGCGCGTTGTGAAAGGGGGCTAGACGGAAAAAATTCTTTTGAAAAGTTGTCACGACACTTTTTGCTATAGTAAGTAAGCTATTGTAAGCTGTGAGGCGTGCGCATGTTTCTCTGTCTGTCTGTCTGTATGTCTGTCTGTCTGTCCCTCTCTCTCTCTCTAGAGATAGAAAAAAAAATAGGTAATAAAATCTTATGAGTTGAGACAGTTTAGGCAGTTTAATTCACACACGCTGGCCAAGAGCTGGTTGGTGGATGTCACATGTCCTCGAATGATTAGTTCTTAGACATGCCGGTTTCCTCACGATGTTTTCCTTCACCGATATTGAGCAGCGGAGATGAAACAATTCACACGAAGATGTGTGGGCACGACCAGGATTCGAACCCGCGACCTTATTTTTGTAAGGCGACGCCCGTACCGCTGCGCCACCGCTGCACAAACATCCATACATTCTTACAAACTTTCGCTGATAGGAGAGAATTATATTCATCTTTATTTGCTTTGTAAGTCTATTACCTACTGCCTGTTTTTCTAGAAATAAGCGACATATTTGTGGTAATTAGGACAGTGTCGGTCGCAACGTTTGTTGTTTTTATATATATATATTTAATGTGATCAACTTAACATGACTTAAGTGACTGTTTTTCTGACATATGTTTCCGTTATTTGCGCGGCGTTTAAAAATTTTACGAATATTTCAGGAATTTTGGGTTTATATTAGAATTTTAATGGGATTTCATAAAAAGGTTTCAAAGAGCTTGGTGGTATTTGAAGCGCCATTTTTAAGAGAGAACTACCTACACCATCAAAATTTATTTACACATCCACAAAACCATCATCATTCCCCTTGCCTTTTTCCCATTTCTATTGGGGTCGGCTCCCGGTCTAACCTGATGCGGCTAGCTACCAGAATTATACGAGCGACTGCCATCAGACCTCGAAACCTGTAGGGAACCAGTAGCCGAGATGGTTAGACCAGGTGTCAGATTAGATATATTGGCTTCTGACTACATGTGACGATTGTCATAGATGTGTTAAATGACAACCGGGCCGACGGCTTAACGTGCTCTCCGAGGCACGGAGGGTAGACCTTCAACCAACCAGACACTGAAACAATTGTTTGTTGTTACACAAATATTGTCCGGGACGGGAATCGAACCCGCGACCTCCCGAGAGCTTCAGCGACTTAGACTTAGGATAACGCCTGTTAAGGTAGGTAGGTATTAGGTACTGTAGGCAGATGAGAATATCACCCAGTTTTTGCATGTTCAGGTCCCATACACAATAGGGCGCCAGATTATTGCCGATAATCTTTCATAATCACGAGTGAATCGGTATACTTGGCTGGCGCGTTCCATCGTAGACTACGTCATTGCTTAACATCAGGCAAGTTGTAGTCTTGACTACGCTTGCGCCAGCCTATGCCTAACTTCAAGCTGCAACTAATATTCTCCAAGTATTAGAAATGTCATGTTATCAATTTTGCCTATAGGCGCTTGACTACAACTAGCCTGATGTTAAGCATTGATGTAGTCTACGATGGGACGCGCCCGCCCATATACCGATTCACTCTTGATTACGTATGATTTTCCGTGGGAAGGTGGCAATGCAATGAGGCTCCTTATGGTTAGAAACCATAATGGAGCAAAAGTTTGCCGCACTTGGCCAGCGTGTGTTGATTATGGTCAACTCTCTCAACTCTTATAGTTGAGAGGAGACCCGTGCCCAGCTGTGGGACACTAAAAAGGCTTGAAGTAGATGTTAATGTACAATGCATAGGTACCTAATTAAAAAATTCGCAAAGCCTCGAGCATCGCCGCATAGTTGCTAGTCTTTCGGTCTTTTATCGGATACACTTCGGAGAGTGTGCGTTGGAATTACACAATCTTATTCTCCCATCCCCGTTCTTCCATCGTACTAGTAGAGGTACGGCTATGTGCCACCGTTATATGGTGGACTTTCATAGTGCGAACTGGCAAATTGTGGAATTCGCTGCCGGCATCTATGTTTCCCGATAGCCATAATCTGGTGGTCTTCAAGTCAAGAGTGAATCGGTATTTACTGGGTAAGCGCGTTCCATCGTAGACTGCATCATTGCTTCTCATCAGGCAAGTTGTGGTCAAGCGCAAGCCTTTATTAGGGTTTAAAAAAATTATAAAATACACGTAGGTAGGTAGGTACCTACCTACTTAGGTTACCTCTATACCTAACTATTACAATAAGTGGTTTCCTGTCAAAATATTCGCAAATATAAAATATAACGGATATAAAATATCAATAACAAGCTTATTTGTTGGAAATTATAATATCGTAGAATTACATGTGGCTGCAGACCTGTAGACCTGTGGCCCTGCGCCTGCGCATACCTTAATAAATACACCTAAAATCTTCATTGTTCTCGCGCATGCGCGTGAATTATGCGCAATTGTGCCACTCCCGCGCACTGAAACACCATTTAATCCCCGTACAGTATTGTTCTGACATTTTTATCTTTTCTATACAAGTGAGTTTTATGACTACACTTAATGGTATATTTTTCACGAATTTTTAATGTTTTATTTAGATTAGCAACGTTGATTGTTGTACAGATGCTGATATCGACGCAGTCAACATAATGAAATTGTTGTTTAGGTACCTATGTAGGTAAGTACCAGTAGCGAAGGGTAGAAATTAGAAAAAGGAAAAACGAAGCGAATTGAATGACAAGCAAATAAATAATAAATATTCTGGGACATTAACACACACGGCCATCTGGTTCCAAGCTAAGCAGAGCTTGTGTTATGGAAACCAGATAACTGGTATATACTATACATATAATACTTTTCTTTTGTATTTATAGGTATACTTTTAATAGATATTTACACCCAGACTCGACACAAACACAAATGTTCATCATTAATGTTTGTCTCGGGTGGGAATCGAACCCACGACTTGCGGCGTAAAAAGCAAGTAGGTATCTTACCGACCACGCCACCGGCCCGTCAAATTTCTTGGTTACCTACGACGACTTCCAAACTTACTAACAAGTATGTAGGTAATGCATGTTTTTATGCTATTTATGTAACAATCAATGCCACTTTTCGTAAACCAATTAATAAAATATAGGCCTCTGTAGAAGGACCAGTTGCAGTCAAAACTTGATCACGGATAACATTTAGGTAACTTTAATTCACTAGTAGTAATAAAACTTATGAATCACTAGCTTCCGCCCGCGGCTTCGCCCGTGAAATTGATCTCACTAATCTTGTTTCTCCACCATACAAACTTTGGAACCCGGTTTCACCCCCTTAAAGGGTGAGTTTTGAAAAATCCTTTCTTAGTGCACCCCTAGACCCCATAAGGAACTTATGTGCCAAATTTGGAGTCTCCAGACCCAGCGGTTTGGGCTCTACGTTGATATGTCAGTCAGTCAGTCAGTCAGTTTCTTCTTTTATATATTTAGATTCATCAAAGTAACCTATCTATGGGTATGATCTACCTATCATATAGATGCGGTGGCGCAGCGGTAGGTATCACTCTCACAAAGTTGTGTGGGCACGACTACCTATGGATCGCACCCACGACCTTATATTTCAAATGCGACGCCCGTAAGTACCGCTGCGCCACCGCTACCGCACGCCACTGTTCCTTCCGTTACAATCTTGAAAACAAAGAGATCTCAGAGGGCTGAAACTGAAAATCATTCCATTACTAGATATTCTCAAAGATTTGAATCGTAGGTAGATATGGCTGTCTTAATCTTTACATAGGATGAGCAGAAACCCCTTGATAATGTTAGGTACCTATCTGGAAATCATTTTCTTTGACCATTAATTAACTTATTTACATAGGTAACTTAACTACTGTAGATAACTAGGACATAGGGCAAGCAGAAAACACTTAAAAGGCTATATGAAAATACCTAATTGTCTTTATAGATTAAAGTGGTTTTACTTCAATAGATATTAATTACCAACAGGAGTAAAAAATTAGACATATTATTATTCTATCCCTAATCCTCATTTACTTATAAGGCTGGAGTACATCTATGATTAAAATCTTTGCGCAGGATCCTCTATAAATACCCCGCGAGTTGCGCACTGCGCAAGCGCTTAGATCTCAGCGGCGGGCGTCACGCTCCACCAACGACGGTAATCGGGCCGCCTACCTCACCCCTTACCAAATACATTCCCAATTAAAAACCTACTCTAACTTTATTTTAATAAAGGTGAAAGTCTTTCACACATGAGACGAAGTCATTGGAATATTTGGGGGTAAATGAATTTGGAGTTTGTTAAAAAGTGTTAAGGTTTAGTTTTGGTCGACAGTTTTCGAAGGGCGTAAAACAACGGATACTGTACGGAGATGCTATCTGCCTTTAATTAGACACTTTAATTAAACCAAGAGTTGTCTAATCCGATAATTAAATCATCAATTGCGGTTCAGCCGTTGTCTTTGTTCGGACTGTACCTAACTGTTTGTTGATGTTATTCGTCAATTTCGTCGATTATTTTGTTAAAAGGTACTTACCTATCTACCCAAATAGTGTTATCTATGTCTAAGACGAAATTATAAGGTAGGTTAACTAAATCAAGTACCTACAGCACACGTGATCAGAATCAGACATTACCTATTAGTTACCTATACAATATTCATGAAAAAATACTTAGGTAGTGTAGGGTAGGTACATCTATAGGTAGGTAGGTAGATATTGGCAACAGCCCCATCACCATGTAGGTAACTTCTCCGGCAACGACCTAGACAATAATACAACAAATTATGTAATAATTGTATGTAGATAAGTAGGTAATTTTCGTATTCTTAAAATGTCACATTAGACAATGACATGACAATGACATGCAACGAGTAGGTACCTACCTAGTCTATAGCAAACGAAATCTTAAACTTAGGTAGGTATGTCGATTCCAAAAGTTTTTAATCGACATTGACCTTTCTAATAGGTACCTACCTACCTATATAAAATTCTTGTGTCACAATGTTCGTTCCCATACTCCTCCGAAATAGCTAGACCGATTATTATGAAATTTTTTATGCATATTCAGTACCTAAGTCTGAGAATCGGCTACTATTTATTTTTCAAACCTCTAAGGGGTATAGGATATAGGGATAGGGGTATAGGATATAGGGATAGGGGTATAGGGATAAGGGGTGTTCACGCCAATTTTTATTTTATTTTTTTGATATACTTATATTTTTTATTTTTTTATTAAGTGGCATTAAAGAATACATACCTACAACTCTAAATTTTCACCCTTCTATCTCAAACCCCTATTTTTGTAATAGCGAAATTAGTAATACGCGGTACGAAGTTCGCCGGGGCAGCTGGTAGCCGGTCTACATACATCCCCACATAGTTACTTAAGTAAATATCACCCACTTGCCGGCTACTTTATTCAGGTCCGATACCTGGGGTATAGGGGGCGATATACCTAGGGTGCGAACCTAATGCCGTTTAACGTGCATAATTTTAATCTTCGAGCTGGAACTAAGATTTTTTTAACTAAGCAGGTAATTATATTTGAAAAGTCTTTTCGCCCGACCCGGGAATCGAAAACGAAACCTCGGGGTTATTAAAAACGCTTACCTACTCTGGAACACCGTGGTAGGCATCGAGGCAGCGAGACAGAGCTGAGGCAGTAGTCAGTGTTTATATGGATTAAAAATTATCCTCCCCAACACAAAGCAAAGGAAATCCGTGTATCTCATTAACAAATAACTTTGAACTGAACCTATCGGTTTCCCATTACGTACCATGTTGTGACGTCACGCAGCTGTCACATTGTGACATTCACATACGTTTGTGACATTAGTGGTGTCATATCAAACGCGCCGCCCTTCAAGTGCTCCTCTACCGTTCATATGATACTGGCTTAGCTGTAGACATAATTAGTATTACGTTACAACACTTAAGCATAAAACAGTTAAACTCACTTCTCACTTCAACCCTTTTTGGGCCTTAATCCACACACGCTGGCCAAGTGCGGGTTGGTGGATGTCGCATGTCCTCGAATGATTAGTTCTTCGACATGCCGGTTTCCTCACGGTGTTTTCCTTCACCGATATTGAGTAGCGGTGATGAAACAATTCACACAAATATGTGTGGGCGCGACTGGTATTCGAACCCGCCACCTTATATTTCAAAGGCGAGGCTCGTACTGCTGCGCCACCGCGCTGCTCGAAAAAAAAACGGTTATGCCGTGTTTAACTAAAACAGTTAAAACAGTGTTTCTTGGAGACTGCGAAACCCTAAAGGTGCGTACCTAATTATAGACAGATGTAAGTAATAATAATAATTTTCTAGAACATGAACACACACGGTCATCTCATTCCAAGCTTAGCAGAGGTTCTGTTATAGAAACCAGATAGCTAACAAGGACCATTTTACATCAACAACCGTCTACCTCTGTGAACATCGATTATGTTAGAACATCGTCATTAATCAGCGTATTTTAGTATCCTGCTGGATATAAGCCTCTAAAGCACATCTCTGTGCAAGATCCGCGACTACTTTCATCCAGCTTGTAGAAAACCTTGCTGGTACCATAATGAGTGTCCAAAGCGATTATAATTCCGTTGAAAGAAAGTTATTTAATTTGTATATTCGCATTTCTTTCTATCTACGGAATGAAAATCGCTTTAAACACCCTATATACGGCACCTTATCATCATTCCACCTAGTTTGAAGCCTTGCCTATCTGAGGTCGGTATCCCTCGCCCAAGAACTCGTTTACCTACACCAAGAGTAGGTTGTAAATGAATACCTACTTTATACCCCGGTTACGTTCCCTTTGGGGTACGGACAAAGACAAGTTAGTACCTACTATGCGTTTCAAATAAGAATAGGACTGGACTCGCGGCTAACTTAATGCCAAAAACCAAGCAAAAGTAGCGTCAGCATAAAATATCAAACCACTCATAATAATATTATGTAATATGTATGAAAAAGTGATGTATGTAGAAAAGTATGTAGCTACCTACCTAAGGAAAGTTACGGGCTAGGATGCCACAAATACGCAGAAACACATGCAGACACGTTTTATCTTATAACAACGCTTTTTTTTCCGAATTTAATAAAATATGTTAGTACATAAATATACGAGACAAAAGATCTTTCTCAAACTACAATAAGATACACGCTTTTTTTTAATTTATATCTAGATCTTTTTATTTTGTCAAACAAACGTTTTTGCCCACTGTAGGTACTAAAAAATGTGAAGTTGCCGCGCATTCCGTTCCAAGATGGCGGATTTCCATTCTCATTCTTATTTGAAACTTAAAGTACTTGGAAAAGTAAGTAGCGATCTATTGACGTCAGTTTAATCAAACAAGAAATCTCCACTAAACAATTTTCTTACACAAATATCGATCAGTGAGTATAGTCCGCCATATTTACCGTTTCTCGCCGCAGTCGGGTGCTTTCGGATGCCCTCGGCTGCTCGACTGCGCTCGGCTGCACTCGGTTTCAATCGTGTTCAGCGCCTGCGACTACCGTACTAAATATTTGCTAATAATTGCTAATTGGGTTACGAGATTTATTAATGTGGACGTTGAAGTGTCGAAATGTTTATGAAGTGTAGAGCATAATGTGACTGTTATAGCAGCCCATAGGCTCAAATAAAATATCTGGTGAACCAATAAAAGTCGCGTATGTTTCCTTCCAAAAAAGGCAGTTCAATAGCAGTGCCAACGTTAAGAAGAGAAGAGCAGCGGTGACGCAGCGGTACGGGCCTCACCTTAGATATATGTCCGCGGATTCAATTCCCGGTCGTGACCACACATCTTTGTGTGAATTGTTACAAAACCGCTGCTCAATATCGGTGAAGGAAAACATCGTGGAAACCGGTATTTCTAACATGTGACAACCACCAACCCGCACTTGGCCAGCGTGTGTTGATTAAGGCCTAAACTCTCTCAAATCGTAAGGTAGTTGAGAGAAGACCTGTGTCCAGCTGTGGGACAATAAAAAGGTTGAAGAATGAAATGTAGAGGTAGTATTCAAGGAAGAGTAGGTGATAGAGTGACTCATACCATAGAAAAAATAATATATACCTCATACCTACTAGCATAGATACATAAGAATAGAAATAAATATATATTATTTTTTCTATGCTACTAGGTAGGCTGATCTATTTACGTAAAAATCAATTGCTGTTCGTTACTCTCGCTAAAACTCGAGATCGGCTAAACGGATTTATCTTATCTTGATCTTGAAATGTTCGTGGAGGTCTAGGGAAGGTTTGAAACGTGAGAAAAATCCGAATAATTGCCGGAAAAACCCTAAAAACAGCCCTATTCTTTCCCCATACAAACGTTTTAATCGAGTGTTCTAAGCATGGAAAGTAAGCCAAGTGTGATAAAATGTATGATGACTAGAAATTTCGTCTAATACCGATATCTAACCGTGCGAAGCCGGGGCGCGCTACTAGTGTATAATATATTGGTGAAACTGTCTGATGATGATAATAATCATAATAATCATGATGGTTACTGTCTAACTTATCAAAGTCGGTACAGCAATATTACCAATTAGAATTAAAATTAAATAAACAAAACTAGTTATAAGCTCTATAAGTTTAAATAAGTATAGTAGCGGTGCGCGACTCGCTCCGCTTGCTCGCAGATTTACGAGTTTCTTCAAACATACCGACAGACAATATAGTGAGATGTTTTTTTTTACATTTGTTTCCGCCCGCGATGTCGTTACCAATTTAAAGCATATAATCGATGTAAAAATTTAAAATAGTAATAATATAGTGGGACATTAACACACACGGCCATCTGATCCCAAACTAAGCAGAGCTTGTACTATGGAAACCAGATAACTGGTAATATACTACATATAATAACCTTTCTTTTGTAAATTCACACTTATATAAAGATAATTACACCCAGACTCAAGATAAGAGACATGTTCATCGCACAAATGTCTGACTTGGGTGGGAATCCCTACGACCTGCGACCTGCTGAAAAGCAAGTATCTTACCGACCACGCCACCGCACCGGCCCGTCAAAAAAGTTTTGCGAAAACTGTCTTGAACCTGCTACCCATGCTAAAAACTATTTTACAGTACTACCTAGGTACTTATTCTATTTCTAATCTATCTTAATCTGTTTCTAGCCTTACATTTTTTATTTAATAAACGTTTTAAACGAAAGAAATTAATATGAAAACGAGTTTTGACAGGTTTAAGATAGTACCTATTCGAAAACATTTTTGACGGGCCAGTGGCGTGGTCGGTAAGATACTTGCTTTTCACGCCGCAGCGCAGGTCGTAGATTCAATTCCCACACAACTCAGACATTTGTGTGATGAACACGTCTGTTTGTCTTGAATCTGAGTGTAATTATCTATTTATTTAAGTATGTATTTACAAAAGAAAAGTATTCTAAGTAGTATATTACCAGTTATCTGGTTTCCATAGTACAAGATCAAATAGCCGTGTGTGTTAATGTTCCACTATATTATTATTGACGAACTCGTTTTAAGTGTTTCCTAAAAAGGAATGCAACGCCTACCTACGTGTATTCACTATTTACCGTAAGGTGGTCAAGAATGTATAATTTTACTGGGCACCCTGACATTTTCTCAAGCAGTCTGGTAACAAAACAAGCAGCAAAAGATGTCCCTTTAGATCAAGGCGTCCACCGCTCAGCAGAGTGTGACGACTCATCCAAGCATCGCTTCGAGGAACCCTTTCATCTGTCGCGGCTGCTCACTGCTCAACCTAGTCATGTTACGTCACTAACTCGCTCAGTTATTTCAATCAATGACAAGATTACAAGATCCCTATTACAGAAATCATTAGAGTAAAGTTTGGGAAACACTTTCTTTTTATTTTTACGCTATCGTATTAAAGTTTAATTCAATTCATTTATTTATTTCCAAACATGGGTAATACATTACAGGTGTTCATTAAAGTAATGTGTTCTTTACGTTTTCCCGTGACATGGGCATGCAAATTATGTCTAATTTTTATTTTTTATGTGTAATTTGAATTAATGTCAATGAAATTTAAGAATTAAAATATACAATAAATGATTAGAACAATTAAATTTCAGTCATTAATAAATACAATGTCAAAAGAAATAAAACTACTTTTTAACGGATTATACCTATCGCGGCTTATTTTAGGTTTTAAATCCCGACGTTTGAGTTTTATTTCAATGTGTGATACTTATTCGCGTAAATCTAAGACAATACAATGTCCAAAGAGTTAATGTATTATGTATCTACCTATACTCAAGTCGATTTAAAATTACTTAATATGAAATATTTTTATATTAACACAGAAATGTGTCATTTGCAATATGGATTTCCCTTTAAATATTCATTATCACTATAAAACACCTTATCAATAAGGAATTTCCTGATTTTTTGGTTAAATAAATTTAGATTGTTAGTGAGATAATACAGGGCGATTTAATATCCTAGATGTCATGCAACATATACTTTTCATTTCATGAGTCATGTTTTACAGGACTTAAGTACCTACTCTGAACTTAGTTTTTTTATCTAGCGTTTCAATTACTATCTCGGGCAAAGGAACACTAAATTATTGCTATTTAACGCTGCAGTACAAGCAGAATTACCGCGATAAATACCTATCATTTCTGGGTACGTTCCCGGAAGATAACGATGGGTAAAGAATTGGTATAAAACTACTTTTCAAAGAGAAAAATGATTAGGTATTCATAAATCTAATTAAACCGCAATAAAATACGTTATACTTATATTAAATTTATTTCAATGTGTAATATTCGCATAAATCTAAGAAAATGCGATGTGGAAGAATTTTTGATGCATTAATTTAGCTTAGATATTAGTTACCTACCTAGTTTAGTTCTATAATTAGGTTAGTGTTGAAATTAGTTAGGTCTTTTTTCTTCTCCAATTGTATTTTTATGTATGTAACTTATTATACTATCACTTCAACCATTTAAGTGTCCCACTGCTTAGTAGGGGTCTTCTCTCAACTATCTAACGAGTTGAGAGTCACGCTGGGCAAGTGCGAGTTGAAGGATGTCACATGCCCTCGAATGATAGTTCTTAGATATGCCGTTGTCCTCACGATGTTTTCCTTCACCGATATTGAGCAGCGGCGATGAAACAATTCACACATAGATGTGTGGTCATAAACGGGGATCGAACTTACGACCTTACATTTCAAAGGCGAGGCCGATACTGCCGTGCCACCGCTGCTGTTATACTTAGGTATATGTAGATATCTATTCATTAATAAAATAATATCCAGTAAATTATTGCTACTTGACCAAAAATTAATGTTGCAACCCCTCATAAATCTCGTAAAGCGTTTGTCGTCCGATGAACTTGCGCGCGCGCAATTAGTCACCTAATGCCGCGTTGGTCGGCTTCGAGCCACCGCGGTCTGTTGCGAGCCACCGCGGTCCGCTGCGAACCATTGCACGATACACCTTGTTGGACACCGATGTACCATACCTGAGGATGTAACACAACACTATGTCATTATCAATGTGTTCAAGATATGCTGGCTTGAATAACCTAATGACAATCGGAAATAAAAATAAAGCATTTGAAATATACCTAACAACGTCGCAAGTTCGATCCTCGGTCGTGCCCACACATCTCTATGCGAATTGTTTCGTGATACTGCTCAATACCGGTGAAGGAAAACCGCAGGTCTAAGAACTAATCAAACAAGGACATATGGCATCCACCAATCGACACTTGGCCAGCTTGTGTAGATTAAGGTCTAAACTCAACTCGTACGATAGTTGAGAGAAGACCCGTGCCCAGCAGTAGGACAGTAAAAAGGGTTTACCTACACCTTTCTACGTGTTGAAGTGGAAACCAGCATTTAAAATATCTTTCTTCAATGTACGCTAATTTGATCACCTCTCTATCTCCTGTCACACACATCTGTCATTTATATCATGCAATTTATAACAAATCATAGCTACAGTAGGATGTACCTATTCTCGTGACTACACGCGTCTCTGGCTCGTGGTAAATGTAGGTAGGTTTACCTACTTACTGATGGTGGTATGCTTCGACCGCGGCTAGTGACCACCCACCAGGCAAAGAACGCCCCAAATGTCCCCAAATCCAGTCGTATTCCGACAAGAAGCCTGGTGAAGTTGTAAATTAAAACAGAGGCATCTCCTCGTCAGGGCTCGACTATAAAAGTATCTTTAAATAGGTACCTAGGCACGTTTTTTCCTTTATTTCCAAGTCAACGCTGGTGGGTAAAGTACCTACATACACGTGCAGGTTATTAGGTATTTAGAAACAATCTCCTCTAACTGAGTTAAAACAATATTATCGCTCAATATGTTTTACAATTTAATTTTCCTTTGACACACCCGAGATTTATATAATTCGTTACGGCAGACCGGAATAAAAATATGTTTCGTTGCGGTGCGATACGCTGTCACATTAAAACATTTTAGTTGTGCGCTTTTCTTAGCGGGTTTTTAATGTTTTTTTAGTTGTAAAGATATTTTCAGACGGGTGACAGACAGAAATATTTGAAATGGACGCAAATGGGCGTCGTAATTAATCAGTTTAAGCGTTTTATTAGCTAAACATCGCGCGTGGCGTTGTTCCGCCATATACGTTGTGCGGATTGACAGCTAAGACAAGATGGCGTCTTCTTTTTGGCGGGAAGCATTGCAAATGGCGCTGGTGTGGCTTTGACGCGTCGCGTCAGTCTGATTCATTATCATTGCACTTAATTGCTAATTATTTGGGCGATCCGGCGATAATTAC
This sequence comes from Meganola albula, assembly GCA_936450015.1. NCBI lineage: Eukaryota > Metazoa > Arthropoda > Insecta > Lepidoptera > Nolidae > Meganola > Meganola albula. The sequence continues at coordinate 12,891,142 of OW388160.1, forward strand.
GAATGCTTACCTATTTAGGTACCAACCAACTTCGAAATACTAACAAATTTAAAGTACTTAGACACAGCTTGAAGGACTCTTAAACATCGCAACGAGAGAAAAATACTTCAACGAGTTCACAGTTTGCTTAGGTAAATCTAAAATATGGTACACTGTTTTTCTTTTTACATAGCTAGTAGAAGCAGAATAATACTCTTAACCGACTTTAAAAAAGAAAAATTAATAGCGGTACGTTTTCATAAATTCACTAAATGATCCCAAACAAAACGTTTCAACAAACTTAAAAATTAGAACAAAATTAAATTTAACCGGAAGCTTCTACTATCTTTTCATCTACCTACCACCGAGTCTCTCGTAGGTATACTGCACATCAATTACCGCAAGTAACCGTGTCCAAACCGGGTATGACAAAAATTTCATGAATACAAACAAAGAACAAGTACAGACGATCACAAAGGTGCTTAGAACTACCGTTACACAACTCTAATTCATCATTAGCTTATTTCAGTACACTCCTGAATATGAAATTATTTTATAGCACGCCACTGAGCTGTATCTGCATCTAGAATAATCCAGCTATTGCCTGCCACCTTCTGGATATCGCCACTCTACCTAGTCATAGGTCTTGTTACGCTACATTTGAGTAATAGCAGTTTCTACTCAACACTTGAAAATTTAACACGGAACTATAGGCCGACCGTTTAACTCGCGTATCGCCATCCAAATCTCTTAAAGAACTATTTAACCACAGATAAAAGGAATGTAAGACTATTCGTCACTAATATCCATATCGCTTGAATCATCATCACTGTCTGTGCAGCTTGAGGAGTCAGAATCTTGGCGATAGGCGATACGCGAGTTAAACGCCAAACGGTCGGCCTATAGTACCTACTGCGCGCGTTCTTCTCTGCTAAGGAACAATTTGTATCCAATGGATAAACTGTTCATGTTTCGTGTTTGTGTGTAGCTTTCATTTTCGTGTAGATTGTAAAGACGGTTCAACTTTTACATTTTATTGTGTGCTGTACGCGGTTACCTCGCATCTCCCAAAAACTAATAGAAAAAAGTAGGTACTAGAAGTTGCGTATAACACCTCCCATGTTAAATGATCTAAGACCCAAGGTTTCATTAAAGTGTAGCAGGCCTATTGCCGCTTCAGCGTACTATTTATTTATTGCACAAAACTTAATTAATTAAAGAAAAAAAATCTATATTAATGGAATGTTGGTACTTACCTACTACTTACAAAACAGTCCCTGAGTATTTACGGGCTGCGTACTAAAGATTAAGTAAGAAGTTAAGATAAGTTTTGAATAGATATAATAGTAGCTCTTAAAACCAAAATTAACAAAAAACTAAATATAATATTTAAGTTACCTCAAATGATTTTGATCCATATCTCGCTTTACAGGCTGTATGTATGTGCCACTACAACTTTGAAAGACATTTTAAAGCAATAAAACATAATTTACAATCAAATAAATCTCTTAAACACTTACGCACGTGAGTGTACAAGCGGTGACCATTTTTCATAGCACGCCTGAACGCTTGGTCGGGAACGACGGATTTAGAAGAAACACGAAGAGCGCGGTGGAGTAAACCGATTGACGTGATCCGGTGATGCTGAGATGTCATATAACTCATGCTTATATTACTGGAAGGTATAAGCAGAGGTGAACGTCGCCAGCGTGGGTAAAGCGTGCGAGATCCAACGACCTGGTGAATGCCTAAACCATAGTTAGCTTCAGCTATTTAGCCGCCTCTCTATGTCCAGTTTGCGCATAGAACTGTCGCATATGTCGCTTTACTCGGTTTACATGCTGGGCAAGCGCTAAATATCGACGTTATTATGAGTTTATGCTATAGTGAACACAAGGTATAGTGATTTCCACAATAGAATTTAAAAAAATGTTGTAAAATCTACGTGATGCAAGAAAGCGTGGGACGCGTATTATAAAATTAACTGCTTTAAATTACCATCTAACCACAGATAATATAATACTGCATCTAACGGATAAAAACGCTAAAACACACTAAAAAAAGTAATAGCTATAAGTACTACATTTAAAAAAAGAAAAGACCTACTGAGTTTTTTTGGCAGTGTTTCTCGGAAGTTGCCAGTCATTCTCTGCACGGTAAGAAAAGAAATTGGACTATATCTATGTAGACTCGCGTTAATTTCATTTATGAAACTTACCTTCAGATACCACATAATGCCGAATGGTAGGGGTCTAAATCTTGGAGACTATTTAGAAACCTTAATGTTTTATTCTTGGGCCCTTTGGTAACTATAATGACAATGCAACAAGTTGCTTCTCTTGTGTTTGTCTGATGATAGACTTGGGAGGTGATAAGAGGAAAGACAAAAGTACTAAAATACACTGCCTTGGATTTTCCTCAAGACAGTTGTCCTTCCATATTTACGCGATGTTTTTTCAGTGACTTGCTGTCTCTTCTTAGTTTGTCAGAAAATGTGCTACAATTATCTAGTTTCGTGCCCTACATTAAAAGATGAGGATCTTACTGTTAAATAAGTATGTAAATTTATCATAATGGGCAATTAACGTGTTTAGGTACCTTGCTGTACATTTCGAAACGGGTTGCATCAATCATGGTTGATCACGAGTCCTTTCCAAGCGATTGGAATCAAGAAATATGAAAATTTCAATCAGGAAAGTGGCTAATGTAAGTGGCTAAATGGAGTTCCTCGGCGTGGAATCCAGTATAAGAGTTTACTCGACCTCGAAGAGGTGTAGGTAACCCGTGTCGAAACATAAAGATAAGATAAATATTAATAATGTACCGCTAAAGTCAACCTTTTAGTGTCCCACAACTGGGCACGGGTCTCCTCTCAACTATCTTACGAGTTAAAAGAGTTTAGGCCTTGATTCACACACGCTGGCAAGTGCGGGTTGGTGGATGTCACATGTCCTAGAATGAACAGTTGTTAGACATGACGGTTGAGCACCGGCGATGAAATAATTCACACAAAATGTATGCGCTCGAAAGGCACTGCGCCACCGCTGCTCACGCGAAAATTTAAAAGTTCCTATTGTTTTATTAGTTACTTGACGTCACAAATCAGTGTAACACAGTGTGGCATCATCTTCAAAGTTCCTGTCGGGTGTCGTTATTATCTCGAGCGCATTTCAGCTAATTGCTTTTTTTCAGCGGCAGGCGGAGGCACGCTCCGTCGACCATGATGTACCGCGCCCGTAGTAGCAGTATGCAATGACGTCGACCCCGAACTTGGGGAATAATTAATGGCTATTTCTGTTGTCTACACGCAATCACATCAGCTGAAGGGAATCGTTTGTTAAATCTGAAGTTATTATTAATTGTAACACAAGATATTTGATGGGTTTACACAAAAGGGCGTTTTGTTTGTAATTAAATACTTACCTACTTGAATCTCTCAATTCTTGAGTTCCAGTGATGCTGATATACCTAATATAGTTTACCTGCTTTAAGCATTGTGTTAAGATTGTGTAATTCAGGAACAAGATGAGATAAATAATGCATAGTTACGTGATAATGCATAATAAAGAAGTATAATAATGATTTTTTTTTTTAATTGTAGTAGAAAGAGGTGTACCATCACATGGTCTGTTGTACAGTGCAAACGCCCAGTAATTAATTTAGTCATTAAATTCCATAAAAATCAATCAAGCCATTTTGGAGATTAGGTTTTTAAAATTTTTCTCTGCGTAAGAACCATCCTCGTACTTCAAGGAATATTAAAAAAAAATAATTAGCGAAATCAGTCCAGCCGTTCACGCGTGATGGCGGCGTGAACAAGGGAAATATATAGGTAGGGATTCATTTTAATATTAATAGATATTTTTATAGTTTTCTTTGATTTTGTCTTATTGTTTTGAAGAACAATAAAAAAGCAATTACACACAGTTTACAATAGCAATAACTCTACATGACAAACCATCAGTGACAGTGGGACGGGACGGTTTATGTTCCGTGACCGCACTTAGATGTTATACATCGTCCCTTGCACTTTGATAATGCCCTCACCTCGCTTCAGATGCAAATATGCAAATACAGACTTAATGAAGATGATATAAGCAAATTACGTGGACTTGGGTTATCGATTATTTTTTAGTTTTCTATTAATTGATTTTGGCTGTGCTTGACTACAACTTGCCTGATATTAAGCAATGATGGAAAGCGCCAGCCCAGTATATTGATTCACTCGTGATTAAGAATGATTATCGGTGAAAAGGTGGCAAGCAATCAGGCAAGTTGTGGCCAAGCGCAAACCTTTTATAGAATAAAAAAACAATTAAAAAAAAACAATAAAGGAGCAAAAAAACAAAAAAAAATACTAAAAAAAACAAAAAAAAAAACCATACAGGAGCAACAATTCCGACCCCACCCTCTCTGCATGGTGTCACCAGACATCGCACCGGCACACGACAAGGTCGCTTGGCGGTGCGGCTTTGTCTACTGGGTGGACACTAACCACGGCCGAAGCCTATCACCAGTTGATTGTCACCTGATTTTCTGCACCCGGGGATCACGTGTGGTCACGTGATCAAGTAAAGGTGTACGGTCCACGGACGAGGGTGACTCAACCCCCCAAGCCATTGGCCTATACGAAAGTATAGGTTATGGCATATTCTGGATAGTAATATTATTATTATTTGTTTTAAAAAGACGTGTTTTATTGTTTGTTATAAACTTTATTTATACCGAATTCGACGTAAATCAGACCAAGAACTAAGTAGTTCAAGAAACGGTAATTAAAAAATAAATAAATCGTTTTACACACCCTTAGTGGGTATGTTTTGAAAAAAAAAACTTGTTTCCTAGTTTATTATTGAATTTTGAGGGAATTGGACCAAGGAATCATAGTTTACGTACAAACTTTATCACTCTATTCATTCAACCCCTTAACGGAATGATTTTTGACAATTATTAGCCTATGTATTCTAGTCTTCATTATCTACATTTCAAAGGGTGAGTTGTTAAAAAGATAAGTATCTACGTGGTAACAAATATACCCACACAACACCACACACTGTCGCATTTATAATATTAGTAGGATATCGCTAGATAATAGTAGAATATGCGCGATTGCTACATTAGGGGAAGAATCCTTTCTTACGCTGTGTGTGGTAATAGTTTCATATTCCTAGCGGGAATGTAATAATGTAACAGCCTAGTGACATCTATTGGGGAGTAGTTAAAGGTTCAAAGAAGAAATTTGCTGATTAACGCCATCTATGAACACATTAATTAAATAAATTCTTATTAATATTAATCGATTATATCGATGTAATGTAATCTTGAAAAATGTATTCGGTGTAGGATTTTTAACGAATAATATTTCTTTATATTTAACCTGTGGTTTAACTGTGTGACTGAATTCTGTTTAGTCTGTGGTATGTTAGTGAGTGATAAAAAAAAATAGAAATAGCGAAACGCTAATGAATATTTTGTAATTTTCCAATAGCATTTAGATTAAAATGGGGACAGAAGTAGCTATATCGTTTAGTTCTTTACGTGCTCAACTAGAAAATGAAAGAAGTAGTTTGTTTAAAATAGATGAGAACATAAAAAAAATCGTTCAAACAACCGGAAGATTCAATAATGATAGGTTAATATCTTACTACCTTGACTGTAAATTTTGTGATTTGCTCAATAATTTTAACATTGATGACGTGTTTTTTCTAGATTTAATGGCCCGGGGGAATTTAATAGAGGCAACAATCGGTTAGGTGGCCGTAATTCGTTTGCAGATGGCGCAAATAACTTCAAAAATGATGACCAATTCGCGAAACGAAAACATGAAACTAAAACAGTGTTTAGCAGGTACTTCAGTGTTTTGTGTGTCTAATTGCGATTACAAAAACTAATTTGTGCTGTTCTCCTACTATTTAATTACTTTGCTTACTATTTCTACATTATAAAATCTTAAAAAATGGCTTTCATTTTCCAGATTGTCAGCTAAGGCTTATGACAGTGATGGTGAGGAAGATGGTCCTGGGACGAAGAGAGCACGCGTACCCTCCGCAGTGTGCCGGGAGCTCCCCACCAGAGCAGCTGTGCTCCGTGCCCAGGGTGATGATGAGCAGGCCAGGACTCGCAACAGACGCATATTTGGATCACTTTTAGGTACCTTACAGAAGTTCAAGCAAGAAGAAATTGTGTTACAAACCAAGGTAAACTACAGGCTCACTTTAGCTGTACATTAATGAATGTGTATGAAATAAAGTATGGCTAGCAGAGCAGCGGTGGCGCAGCAGTACATGCCTCGCTTTAGAATAAAATACGGTCACGGGTTTGAACCTGGTAGTGCCCACACATCTTTGTGTGAATTGTTTCATCTCTGCTGCCCAATATTGGTGAAGGAAAACATCGTGAGGAAACCGGCATGTCTAAGAACTAATTCAATGACGTGTGACATCCACCAACTCGCACTTGGCCAGCGTGTGTGGATTAAGGCCTAAACTAAAGACTCGTGCCCAGGAGTGGGACACTAAAAAGGGTTGAAGTGGGATGGTTGGCTACAGTATAGGTACCAATAATTTCAATTACTAGATAGTTTTGACATTGGTGGCATAGGACTCTGTTAGTAGTAGCCTAACATAGTTCATGTTAGGGAATTTCAACAGATAATTTTGTTCTACAGCTTGTACAGTTTGTACTTCAGCATAAATGGGCTAATTAGTTGCCAAATACTATGTTAACATAAATACATAATGTTTTCAGGAAGACAAAAAAGCCCAAGTTGAGCGAAAGATAGAGGAACAAGCACGAGCACAAAAGGAAAAAGAACAGAAAGAGAGAAAAACATTGTTTGCTGAACGAGAAAGCAAGAAAGCAACAATTAAGGCATTAGAAGCTAAGATGGGTCGAGTTCAGGAGTTTGAAAAATGGGAGGCTTCACAGAAGAACTTGGGAAACTTTATCTTGACTAAATCTAAGCCACATATATACTGGTTGCCTAAGAAAATGTCTGACAAAGCCAATGAGAAATTGATTTCTAGCAGAAAATATCATGAAAGTAAGTTTATTATTATTCTACTGCCATTATAAAGGAAGTTTGTGTTACTGGATGAATTTTGCTACTCTACCCAAAAACTGGTGAATGGATTTGGGTACAATTTGGCACAGTTGCAGTTCAAGTATCAGTATCAGTAAAGCAATGCTTTCAATATATTATGTAGATAAAGTAGCAGGTGGTAGCTAGCATGTAACTAAAATATTAAATGCACTGAATCTTATGCACTTCAACCTAGTGGAGTCTTTGTGCATTATATTGATGCAAAGAGGCCTCGAGTATTCACCCTCTCACTGTTTATGACCACTGCAACTAGTTAGAGACAGACACAAGGTTAAAAAGGGTATGAAGCTCTGCTTAAAATACTCCAGCATTCCAACTGTGTTCCACCCACGCATAATATGTCAGTTATCGCACTAAACCATTAACCTCTTGTTGCACAGTCGGATGAAAACTACCTTTTGCCCATTCCCAGGTCTCAAACTAAGATGAAACTACTGAACTGATTTGGATGAAATCTGGTCTCCATACCAGATTTCATCTAAATCAGTTCAGTAGTTTGGTGTGAAAGTGCGATAGACTGAGTTACTTTCGCATTTGTAAAATTAGTAAGGATTTAAGGATAGATGTGTTTTCTTGCCAGTGAATCATACTTACACAGTACTTGCTCTATAATCTCCCCATGAGAAGGAACTAGAAACATAAGAAATAACTACTCATACTCTTATCTCTTTTCAATCACTTTTTGTTGATCTTTTATATATGTAGTTAATTTATAATTTCCAGCTAAATATGGTGCATTGTATCGCAGTAAGTACTAGGTTTAATGTTAGGTAATCGGTACAAAGGTGCCGCGAGGTATAGGACTCATTGAAATATTGGTCATGCCTTCTACCCAGCTGGGTGAGACTGTACAACAATGTGAGAAATTTCCGATCATATCGCTTTATTTAGTGCGTATTGAACTTATACAACATCTTACCTCGACCAAACAAAATAAAATGATGCGACAGTCAGCAGTCGTAGTTCGTGCAGCAGTCTAACCCTCTTGGATCTTACCACACATAATTTTGTGAATTGTTACATAAATGCTCAGTATTTGTGAACAACCAGTCCTCACAGTTTTCATACGAACAAAACATCATGAGGAAACTTGTATGTCTTAAAACATTGAAGGACATGAAATCCATTAACCCTATACTCCCTCAACAGAAAACCAGTGTCCACCAGAAGAACATTTAGTGTCGTTACTTATTTAAAGTATTGTATAGAAGATCAGTTTCAGATGGTTTGTTTATGCCTATTTAATATTCTGATTATGATTTCAGTTATTCAGATATTTTTAGCTGATCGGTAATATTGTTATGTATTATTATCCTAATATGTCGTGTGAAACTTGCTTTGGAATCTGCTTCGCCAGGGAGAGGAGTTTTAGGGATCTTTGGTCTCATCGTGTTACATCTTTCTGCTATTAATAGTATAGTTTAAATACTGTTTATATTTTTTTAACTCCAGCCATTAAATACATACACAAGTTGAATATTTCTTGTTTAATTTTTTCCAGAATGCATGACAAAGAAGAGAGAAGAACTTCAAGAAGAGTTACAGCGGATAGAGCAGCGTTGTCTTCGTATCCGGGGGCCCGGGACAAAAGAGAACGAACCTGATTTACAGAAAGAACAAGAAGTAGATGTTAAAGATGAAAAGAAGAAGAGGGATAAGTTCGCAGCAGATGCAGATGAGGAAGACAGTGATGATGATAGACATGAGGAGGATAAAGAGGCAGTAGAAGTGAAAAGTGAAGGTGAGTTTTTCTCGAATTGATACTTTTAACACACAATTAAGATATATTTTTTCAACAATAAAATGACTATGTTCAAATGGGAACAACTTCAGATTAAAACTCTTTTAATAAAAATTGCAAATCTGTCTATAAATTATGAAATGCTTAATACAGTATGTTAATTAACAAAAGGCGTTCCCTTAAACCCGCTAATCTATTAAAATTGAAAAATAGCATCACAGAAAAAATAACTCAGTTTTGCACAAACATCCTGTTAAAAGTCAAAATAGTGCGCGAATAGTATATGTATATAGCGTTGTTGCTCTTCCGCTTTTCCTCATTAATAGCAAATTGCGCATGATGAGGGTGTTTCTTTTTTGTATCTATAGGTATATTATATTGTTTTAATATTTACATTTTTTTTGTATTATTATTTTGGTGGGAATATTATTTTTAGTATCTTTAGACGATACCAGTGGCGAAGAGTCCATACAAGCCAATTCCTATCGGCTTCCCTTTCAGAATGAGTCAATATCACACGTACTTAATATAATATTAAGTAACGCCTAAAAGTTTTAAATAGCAACAAAAATAAGTACAGCATCAAGTGTAAGAACGATCGGTGACGGTAGTGAAGTGATATTATTTTCCTAAGTAAGAACTTTTTTGCTCCGGCGTCCCTTTTCCAAACCTACACCCCTTTCGCCACTGGACGATATACTGTTATAGGTTAACGGGAACGTCTTTTGTTAATTATAATCTATAATATAAAAATGAATCGCAAAATGTGCTGGTAAGCGCATAACTCGAGAACGGTTCAACCGATTTCGCTTATTCTTTTTTTAGAATACTTCTTGAAGTACGAGAATGGTTTTTACGCAGAGAAAAATTTAAAAAACACCGAAATAGCTTTACCGATTTTTATGAAGTCTTAAAGGTCGTATTCTGTTTTCGGACCCGGTAGGTGGCACTGATTTACCGGGCAGGACGACGTCTGCGTGGTCCGCTAGTACTGGATAATTATGCTTGTATAAAGTCACTGTAAATTATAAATATAACAATTGGGACCTTAATTTTTTTAGCTAAGAACACTCCTGCTTGTCTAATACAAAATCAAAATCGGTTCATCCATTCTAGAGCTACGATGCCACACACAGACGCGTTAAACTTATAAAACCATGATGTTTTTGCGGCGGGGTTCAAAATCTAGTGTATGGCGCTCTCCAGTGAGGTGGAGTGACGATTTGTGAAATTGGCCAGCAATAGTTGAATGCGATAAGCCAAAGCTACTTATAATTAAGGTACTAACATAGAAGGCCATGTCCAGCGCTGAACTGCTGCAACCTAATGATGATTATAAAACCGCACCGCATCTGTCTGTAATTTTTTTTTATTTTGCGATAGGCTGGCGCTTGACTTGCCTGATGTTAAGCAATGATGTAGTCTACGATGGAACGCGTCAACCTAATATACCGATTCACTCGTAATTACGAATTACGATTACCATATGGTTAGAAACCTTAAAGGAGCAAAAATTCCGACCCACCCTCTCTTTATGGTGTCACCATACATCGCACCTTCTTTTCTTTATAATATAAACCATGTGAATCGAGTAGAAAGCCATAAATTATAGACTGTTCACATATAAACAGCTTATTATAAATTTTGCAGATAAAGATTCAAAAGAAGAACCTAAACTAGCAGAAGAAAAAGAAGATGAAGAAATAGGAAAAGACAAAGAAGTAGAAAACGATAAAGATGGGACGGAAGAAGAAGCTATTACATCTGTAGAGGTAGTAGGAACAGAGACAAACACAGTTGAGAAAGAGACGAAAAATGATGAAATACAGACTACGACAGATTCAAAAGTAGAAGAACCAGAACCAATGGAAATATCATTGGAGAATGATCGTTTGTAACGTAAACTATGCCTTGTACCTATTGTAATGAATCAAGCCAACTGTGTGCAATTGAGTTTAGTTTTTATTTTGTTACCCTCCTTCACTATCGTTTGGGGGCTGAGTCACCTTCGTGTGTGGGTATACCTTTAATTGAATCACGTGGTCCCCGGGTGGTGCAAAACAGGTGACAATCAATTGGTGGTAGGTTTCGGCCGCGGTAAGTGACCACCCACCAGACAAAGCCGCCAGACGGCCTAGCCGTGTTCCGGTGCGATGTCTGGTGACACCATGCAGAGGGTGGGTCCGGAATTGTTGCTCCTTTAAGGTTTCTAACCATATGGAGGCTCATTCCACTGCCACCTCACCGATAATAATTCGTAATCACGAGTAAATCGGTAAACTGGGATGGCGCGTTCCATCGTAGACTACATCATTGCTTAACAATAGGCAAGTTGAGTCAAGCGCCAGCCTATCGCAGAATAAAAAAATCACTGCAAGACATAAAAAACAAAAAGTTCTTCAGATGAATTCTTTCACATGTGGATGCGGTCGGAGTACTTAAATCACTCTAACTACGGGCACGGGTCTTCTCTCGACTATATTCCGATTTGAGAGTTTAGGCCTTAATCCACACATGCTGGCCAAGAGCGGGTTGGTGGAAGTTACATGTCCTCGAATTGTCCCACAATTATTATTAATTTAGTTCTTAGACATGCTCGTTTCCTCACGATGGTTTACTTCATCGATATTGAGCAGCGGCGGTGACACAATTCACACAAAGACGTGTGGGCACGACTGGGATTTTAACCCGCGACCTTATATTTCTAAGGCGAGGCCCGTACCGCTGCGCCACCGCTGGTCTAAAGTACCTGCATATTATGCCTTCCAGCAGTAAGGTTGCTAAAGGTTAATTTCCACACAAACTGCTTGAATTATTTTTTATTCTACAACCCCTTGTTTCTACTGGCGAAACATGTACAAGAAAACATGTTGCAAGCACTATCTGTCTCTATCGTTTAGAGATGATTAGAAAGAGATAAGAATACGCTTGTATAATGTTTTGTTGTGCAGTGCAAACGCCCAGTAATATGCTTGAACAACTCGGCTGTTGTTACACAATGATGTGGTCTACGATTATCGCACTTACCTAAATACCGAAACTTAAATACTGATTAGCTATCGGGAAATAAGTTACCTGACATGATTTCTAACTTGTCTGTCATAAAAAAAATTGCTGTCCGCATCCAAGAATAAATACATGTGATCCTCCCAACCGAAATTCCTCGTCCTACCTCTTTCAAATGTGTACTTTTCTTCCTTTTCCCTGCAATTATTCATATATTATGTAAATTTATTGAAATCAATAAGATAAAACTATAATATTAATTCAGGTTTTTCCACCTACAGCACTTAATCTTCCACATCTCCGCTCTTAACTGTAATTTCGCACTGACGGACATGGCAGAATTGTGGCAACAACTAGCTACAAAAGCCATAAAAAAAAAATACATGTGATTTGTTAAAAAATGTATTAATTATAGTATATTATAAATTAAGATCACAGTTTGGTAGCACTTTTGAGTAGATAAGGATACAATTTCTAATTTTCTATTAAGCAGTGCAACAATTTAAATTACATAATTTCAAAGAATATATTATTATAGTACTAGTTAGAATTGGTGATAAGCAAATTAAATGAGGTTGGGTTAATTATAATAACATATATCTTCATGTTGCTATAGTTTTGAAATACAGAATTACGAGTATTTTGTTAAGTATTTAACTACCGAACATTCTTTAAGCAGCTTCGAAAGATTCAACCCACATAGACACACACAGTTTACAGTTCAAATACAAAATGATCATCTGACAATGCCACAAACCCAACTATACATCCCAGCTTTAGTGACTACTAGCATGGACTTCTTGCAAACAGTTGCGTTACACCATTGGAGCATTCAGACAGGAAATCCTTTAATTTGGAATGTAAGATTGAGGCCTGTCATCAACTGTTGTCTGAAGTCTTTACTACCTGGTCAGGGTTACAAGGCAGAATTTTAAACTGCCAGTATACTTTGCTTTTGTTATATAAATGTTCTGTGTAAATTAGCACTTCACTTAGCACATGATACTAATCAAGGGTGAATATTCTGGAAGCGATGTCGTCTAGCATCCAGTCCATTCCATCGAGCAGGTTCTCTCCGGTCACCGCAGAACACCGCACGATGCGCCAGTGGTGGGTCTTAATGCTGTCTAAGTCCAGTGCCTGAAAATATTTATATATCTATATTATAAAAATGAATCGCAAAATGTGTTGTTAAGCGCATAACTCGAGAACGGCTGAAACAATTTCACAAATTCCTTTTTTAGAATAATCCTTGAAGTACGAGTATGGTTTTTATGTAGATAAAAATAAAAAAAACTAAGAAACAGCTTCACCAATCTTTATGAAATCTTATAGGTCGTATTATGTTTTCGGACCCGGCAGGTGGCACTGCTTTACTGGGCAGGATGATGTCTGCGGGGTCCGCTAGTTATATATATTTGTCATTCATGTTCATTATCCTGATGAACGGCAATAGGCTCACTCCTTTCCTAGACATACTGGCGAAAAGTGGGTGATATTCCTCAGTCTATGTATGTTTGTGAGCAAATGGGCACTATTAATTTATAGGTACATTGTACTAGATTAACTAGATATTTTTGTTTAATATTTCAACTAAATAATAATGAAATGTTCTACTATCTAGTTTCGACAGATGTCTTCACCACTTCAGACATCCCTATCTATACTATAGTATACTATAATATCATAAATGCGAATGTAAGTTTGTTTGTTACGCTTTCACGCAAAAACTACTGAACCGATTTGGATGAAATTGGAGGTAGTTTGATAGGATAGTTTTTATCGGACTGCGCAAAAAGAAGGTAATGTTTTGGCGCGATAACCGACATACACGCGGGCGAAGCCGCGGGCGGAAAGCTAGTTATATTATGAATGCGAAAGTAACTCTGTCTGTCTGTCTGTTACGCTTTCCCGCTTAAACCTCTCAACAGATTTTGATGAAACTTGGCACAGACAATTTTTGGACCCTGAGATAGAACATAGGCTACCTTTTATTGCGAAAAAGGCCGAAATCCACCCGGACGAAGGGCGGGCCGCTAGTAAGATATAATATTAATAATAATATAGTGGGACATTAGCACACTGTCATCTGATCCCAAACTAAGCAGAGTTTATACTATGGAAACCAGATAATTGGTAGTATAACTACATATAATATTTTTCTTTTGTAAAATCATACTTGAATATAGATAATTACACCCATACACAAGACAAACAGACATGTTCATTACAAAAATGTTTGATTTTTTTTTTTTTTGCTGATGACCTAACCCAATTAGCCTGAAGGGCCTCTATTGGTTCACCGGACTTTTTCGGTGAGCCGTCCGAGGACGGTCGAACCGATCAAGTACTGTGGCAACTGCCATGTGGGCTCCCCATGTGGGGACGGACCTCGGCTCAGGAAAAATGTTTGATGAATATATGTGTAGTTATTTTGCCAGGTGGTTTGTTTTAGAAGCTCTTAAGTTGTAAAAGCAGCTGTCAGTTAAGTTTATACAGCACTATTTAGTTCAAGCTGGCATCTGGTTGTCATAAATGTGATATAACTTGGCAATGTTATTGAAAAAGGGATTGTGCTAGTCTTAACAGTATAGTAGTTTTTTATTATTAAGAGGACTTAATGCATTAGTTACCTCTTTTATCTCCTGCAGACTTAAAGCCCCAGGCAGGTCAGACTTGTTAGCCAGGATGAGTAGTGTGGCTCCCACTAGCCTCTCCTCCCGCAGCAAGGTGTGCAGCTCCCGCGCACAGTCCCACAGCCGTCGAGCATCAGCACTGTCTACCACCCAAGCGACACCATCTGTGCTTTCAAAGTAGTTCTTCCAATAAGATCTGAAAAGAAAAGTTTAAAATTACAAATATTATTTTGGATCTTTTAATATATCTATATCTTTGGGGAGATTATATTGGTTTTAATAAAGATTCAGAATAGTCTAAGCATGATGCATTCGTACAAATAGATGTATGATGTCTCCACGTTTGAATATTAGTATTCCGTTAGAAAGGCTAAGTCCAGGGTAGAGCCCTAATCAGTAGTAAATAAAAGAGTTTTAATATACCTCAAAGACTTCTGCCCCCCAACATCCCAGATATTCAGTTTGTATCCTCGGTGTTCCAGCGTTTTTATGTTAAAGCCCAACGTAGGCGATATAGTATCAATAGGTTCACCATTAAACCGCTTCAGTATTGTTGTTTTTCCGGCATTATCTAAACCTCTGAAGAAATATGTTAAGGAAAATAAACAGATGTTTTTAAGTTAGGTTATTACTTAGTTTGGATATTTAAAGGATACAACATGAGAATTCTCATCTCCTTCTCTTTTTGTCGAAGCTTCTTCAATATTGTAAGAAAACCCATTGCTTATTATGCCGAAGAATTGTAAATTAAGACGAAATTTACATTATTTACTTTCGCAAGAAATTAATATGAAACTGTCAGAAGAGACAGATTGTCAAACTAATGAGTAGTAGTGTTGCTTACTTAAAATCGACTAAAACCAAACAAATGTTAACGAATTGACTTTAACTTTTTAATTTATCAGATATTTTAATGATTAATCGATCACTAATCACGAACCCAGTTCCACTATTGTAATTTTTTGTGGATGGACAATGCTTCCAATCACACTTCTAATCATCCAGAAAATCTCATAATTATAAATCATACCAAAAATAACGTTATTATTATCTGTATCAATCCATAGCCAAATCCCATTACATCTTCAAATCTGAGGAAATCGAAATCGGAATCCATTATTGACCATAGAGTAAACACCTAATTCATCCATGGCCGAAGTCGTCGCCGTCATGTATTTTATTTAATTTTATTTGTAACATGAAGCACCTTCAATGATTTTAAGTGGGTTTATTGTGTGGAAGTGATCGTGTGGTGGTGCGGTCTCGGTGATACGGCTCGTAGGTCGGCAGCACCATGTTCAGTGGCACGGTGCGAGTGCGGGTTTGCGAGGCGACAGGTCTCAGGCCGACCGACTTCCAGAATCGACATAAGATGACCTTCGGGAAGCCAGGTGAGCCTTGTACAGCATCTCGGGTGCCTCCCTTACAAATCTACGCATCAAATTGTGTAAACATTTAAGTGATATAGTGGCGATTTAATCGTAATTTGGTGTGTAAAGTTTGGTGTAGTGTGTTTACCGAAATGGGTGTTGGTATTTTATGTAAATATGTAGTGGGTTTGGTTGCAGACGACCAGCCTATAGACCCGTACGTGTCGATCGACGCGGACGACCACCATCTAGACCGATCCAGCACCAAGCCCAAGACATTCGATCCTGTGTGGAACGAAACATTTATTCACGAAGTACACAATGTCGCCAAGTAAGTGGGCGCAACATTGATTATTTGTTTCGCTAGTATTTTTGTTTTGAATATAAGTTAGATAAGCATTTCCGATGATTCATATCGAAATCTGATACATTGAATTATGTCCTTGACCTAGTCTTGCTTTATTTTAGGTCAATTACATTGTAAATAATTATAAAAAATAACACAAATTTAACTAAACTTATTAGTATAGGTACTTCAGTTAACTTAATTTTATATTCACAAGTCATTCTACTAGTTTTAAACTCTAGTTTTATTATATCATGACATCATACTAGGACCCAGACAATCTAATTAGAATTCTATATTATAATTTGACCTATATCAAATGCCAAGGTCTTTAGAATAATAACTTGTTACAGTTTGGGTATCACAGTGTTTCATGATGCGGCCATACCTCCAGATGACTTTGTCGCAAACTCATTCTACTAGTGTTAAACTCTAGTTTTATTATATCATGACATCATACTAGGACCCAGACAATCTAATTAGAATTCTATATTATCATTTGACCTATATCAAATGCCAAGGTCTTTAGAATACATAACTTGTTACAGTTTGGGTATCACAGTGTTTCATGATGCGGCCATACCTCCAGATGACTTTGTCGCAAACTGCACAATTCCATTTGAGGATCTTGTACACCGTGAGAAAGAAGCCACTGATTTTTGGGTGAGTTGAATTTAAAAAAGAAATAATCTTATATCACACAATAGTCTTAAAATAGTTTTTGAAATACTAATTAAGTCATATTTAGGTAACCAGTATTCCAATGTCACTGAGCTGAATTGATTATGGTCATTGTTTAGTTAAAAAAGTGTTGTGATTTAAGTGAAACCACGTTTTTATTAATACAACAATGTTGTTTTTTTATTTCACTTTTAAAATTGCACTACAATTAGATTATACTACACGATATAAATGAAACTACTGAACAAGGTTGTAGTTATCTTGGAACTAGGCATGGATCTTTGGATAAGTCATGTTTAACTTTGCTAATCTCAAGATAAGATACACTAGTTATTTGAGGCACATTCTTATCAACCAGCCGTAACATCATAAAGTAAAATGTCTTAACTCCAAAAGCCCTCTTTTTGAGTAATTTAACTAACTAACATATGTATCACTCGCAAATTTCCAAAAATTTAATGATCTGTTTGTTTAGATATTATCTTTAATTTTAGTATCTAATATATAAAATTTCCATGTCACAATGTTAGTTACCGTTCCTTCGAAACGGCTTTACCGATTTTTAACAAATTTTGTATGCGTATTCAGTAGGTATGAGAATCGGCTACTATCTATTTATCATCCCCCTAAGTGATAAGGGTTCTTTTTATATATTTTTTAATTTTTAGACGAAATTTTTGGTTTTTATTTTTGTATAATGTGGCATTAAAAATACATACAACCCTAAATTTTTACCCTTCTATCAGCAACCCCTATTTTTTAATAGCGAAATTAGTAATACACGGTACGAAATTCGCTGGGGCAGCTATTTATCATCTTTGCCAATTCGTGAAAGAAGCCACTGTGTATTTAGGCAGTATTTTACTTTTGGTTTAGTATTTGTTGTATATTCTACACATGTTATATTTTTCTTTTAGTGCAATTAAGCCAAATGGCTAGGTAGTACATCATATTAATACTAGCTGCCCCAGCGAACTTCGTACTGTGTATTTCTTACCTTTAAAAACTATCTGGCTATGCCGAATAAATCTGGCTCACAAAATGAAGCACCTAGGTAGCCAACATCTACATTTTTAGGGACAATTTTACAGCCTGGGTATGCTGATTTTTACCAACCCAAGCCTATGTGTTGAAATTTAATCCCTTGAAAAAACATAATTTTATAGTATTGTCTTAGATTTGCGCGAATATCACACATTGAAAGATAACTACTTTTTAACGGATTTTATCGCGGTTTATTTTAGATTTTAGATCTTGACGGTTTTTGTCAAAGAAAACCGGTTCCTACCAAGAATGATCCGCGAAGCTATTGAAATTAAAAAACATCCTAATTTTAACAGAGAAAATGGTTGGAATATACCACCAGCTTGGGACCCAGTGCTTAATTTACTTGTACCAAAACCCAAGCAAAATCAACTCAGAATTCAATACACTGTGAGCTCAGTTTGCTTATATCATGCAACATAAATATTAATGTTTGGAGGTAGTCAGTAATAATTGTGGTTAATATTTTTGGACGTCATGTACCTCAGTCCACCCGTGAACATGAAGTCTGAAAAGACTTTGAAACGTCAGGATCTAAAATCTAAAATAAACCGCGATAAAATCCGTTAAAATGTAGTTTTATTTCAAACATAATTTTGTTAAAATTGTGAGTTACGCCCCATCATCTTTCCACAATATTGACATAATATTTGTTTTGTTTTGATAAGCATTTTGTTACCGCCGAAGTTAGTCTGCAACTAAGTAATTATGGTGTAATTAGTGTGTTAATTGTGAAGTAACATGAATAACTTTAGACGAAGGTTTTCTAGCCCTGATCCCAGATATGTACCACTACAGGAAGAGGTAAATTTTTAACTACTACGCGTTTCAAATAAGAATAGGACTGGACTCGCGGCTAATTTCATACCAAAAACCAAGTAAAAGTAGCGCCAGCAAAAAATGGCAAACCACAGACGATAATATTATTTTGAAGTGTATGGAAAAAAGTGATTTATGTGAAAACTTTACACAAGTATGTAGTTACAATGCAGCTACTTACCTAAGTAAATTTTCGCGCTAGGATACCACAAACTTGCACACAAATTCGTATACACGGATAAAAACAAATGTTTTAACTTATAACTCCGATTTTTGTCGTCGGAAGTTAGTAAAATATGTTCGTATCTAAATATTCGACTCCAAATGGCCAATCTTACTCAAAACGCAATAAAATATACGCATTTTTTTTCATCTAGATGTGATTATAATATCAAACAAACATTTTTGCTCACTGTACTAAAAAATGTGAAGTTGTTGCGTATTCCAGTCCAAGATGGCGGATTTCCAATCCTATTCTTATTTGAAACGCAACGCATAGTAATGGTAGATTTATTAGGCTCTGGGCTATAAATAAATTGTATGGGTTTTCCTTCATATTGGTTTTCCTTAATAGGTTTATAACTATTTTAATAAATACACGAAGATAAAAGTTGATAAATGGATGATAATATTATAGTAATACTATAATCCGCCCACGGCTTCGCCCGCGTGGTACTTGTTGGGATAAAAAGTAGCCGATGTGTTAATCCAGACTATAATCTATCTCTGTGCTGAATTTCATCCAATTCCGTCCAGTAGTTTTTGTGTGAAAGAGTAACAAACATCCATTCATTTTTACAATCTTTCGCGTTTATAATGCTATAGCGTGTTTAGGTCTATTAAATGCTGATTGTCTGTAAGATTTTCACACTTAAACCACAGTAAACTTCAGTGCTAATCAACCACAACTGTTTTATTTTCAGTTAAAGGTTTATCTTCTATATATATAAAAGAAGAAACTGACTGACTGACTAACATATCAACGCAGAGCCCAAACCGCTGGGGCTGGAGACTCTTAATTTGGCACATAGGTTCCTTATGGGGCCTAGGGGTGCACTAAGAAAGCGTTTTTCAAAACTGCCCCTTTAGGGGGGTGAAACGGGGTTCCAAAGTTTGTAAAGAGAATCAAGATTAGTGAGATCAATTTCGCGGGTGAAGCCGCGGGCGGAAGCAAGTTGCAAATAAAGTAAAAGTGAGACATATTTTCGAGCTATGAAATAACACAAATAACCTAATTGGTAGATGCTTGCAATAAGTGCGTATATTCACTAGAACTGAACCTTTAGCACTAAAAGAAACAGGTATATGAATGAGACCTACCAAGACCACGTGGGCTGAGGGGATTCAGTTAGGGACAGATTGTTTTTTCAATAAATGTTTTCGGGATAGTATAGTATATATGCCGCAGTAAGATAGATCAAGCCGTAATATAGTTATATCCCTAGGGATATAACTATATTACGGCTTGATCACAAAAAAAGAGACACAGATAGGTATTTATACTTATCTTAAGTGCCTGATATGTATATACGTGTCTTATATGTGCATATCATGTGTAGTGTGACTCTTAGAATCGCGATATCTCACGAATGGTAACTCTGAGGAAAAAATCGCACGGGTCATTTTTGTAGAGAGTTTTAAGATCTACAACTTTGCCTTGAGGTATTTTTTGATAAAACGTACTGTTTTCGAAAAAATCTTAAAACCTAAAATTTTTACCTTTGACCCTGAATAACTTTTGAAGCACACATAGGATCGATGGGGATTTCTAAAACTTTGTTTGTAATGGTAAACCCCAGCTCTTCACCAATATTTGGCTTTTCGAGAACATTTATTATTTTAAATGTCTTTAATGACCGGACTAACAATGATATAATATTTTCAAACGTCTACACAGCGCCATCTAGTCGCTAATCAAGCAATTATATTTGCTTGTGTTATGTTATGAGTACTAGGAATGGATAGAATACTTAAATACATTTTTGTTTTGTAAATTCATACATATTATACATAAATTATTATTGACGGGCCGGTGGCGTGGTCGGTAAGATACTTGCTTTTCACGCTGCAGGTCGTGGGTTCGATTCCCACCCTAGACAAACACTTGTTTAAATATGTCTGTTTGTCTTGTGTCTGGGTGTAATTATCTATATTTAAGTATATATTTACAAAAGAAAAGTATTATATGTAGTATATTACCAGTTATCTGGTTTCCATAGTACAAGCTCTGCTTAGTTTGGGATCAGATGACCGTGTGTGTTAATGTCCCACTATATATTATATATTATTATATTAAATTACACCCACCCAGAAACAGAACAAATAATCTTGCTCATCACACAAAGATTTGTCCTGGGTGGGAATCGAACCCACGACCTTCAGCGTAGCAGACAGGATCACTAACCACTACACCATAGGCCATTCCAAACGTAGGCGTATATAATATTAGTAAGATTATTGCCTCACTGATTTCTATAATTTCTCTTTTCAGGTGGACTTGGAACCTCGTGGGAAACTACACCTCAAAATTGACGTCAAATGGAGTTCACAAGGTAAGTATTAAATAATAATATCATTTAGGTTTTTTTCTTTTTACATTGTTAGTTCCTCAATTAACCTCTACCCAGTGCCTCTGTATGGGGCAGTCCCGATCAGCAGTGATAATCTTCAGGATGTTGCTGGTACTGTCGTTGCAACAAGGAGGGCACTTTTTTGCGTATGATCGCATGAAGGCCATCCGTGGGATGCGCTGCAGTGTCTGAAAAGCCCCAAAGCAGCCTGAATGTATTATTTTAATAGATACGCCACGTCAACACTGATGGCTTGACGAGTATAAGATGTGGGTATCTTATACTCCGCTCTTATATCCGCTTGTGTAAAACGATTGAAAGAACGCCTTGAATAAAGTCACTTTGACGTCTGCAGCGAGCGGATCTGCGTGCGATCATGTTGCTCCTGACTGCCAGCGCCCTGCGCTCTCTAAGAGCATGTGCTTCTGCGTAGCTCTCACAAAATAACAGTGAAGTCTTTGGGCTACTCATCGAAGGATTAAGCAGCACCATATTTATTACAAGAAAATAGGGAGTTAGATATTTTTGGGTGTTCTGGTACAGTCTGTGCGGGGCTTAACTATATCATTGTTTTGATGTCATTTAAATATTTTTTGGAAATGTTCATATTGAGGGTACTTCGTCTGGGTAAAGATTAAACGAACATTTGAAACCATGAGCACATGTTCTTTAAGTGGTAGTTTTGAAAGGATCTAAGAATGTCGGGGGGTGTGTGTGTGCGTAGGGAGCAGCTCGAGCGCGGCGCGGGGGGGTGCGACGCGCGAGTTCAAGGAGGGCGCGGGGTTCGCGCGGCGGCGCGGCGCCATGCGGCGGCGCGTGCACCAGGTCAACGGGCACAAGTTCATGGCCACCTTCCTGCGACAGCCCACCTTCTGCAGCCACTGCCGGGAGTTCATCTGGTACGGGATGACACTCGATATAAATATCACCACCCTATTTTAGTTTACTAGTACTAAACTATGTCCTGCTTCCCGTAGCGAAAAGTACATCCAAGCCGATTCCCACCGGCTTCCCATTAGGAATTGGTTAATATCTCGTATTTAATAACGAGGGCGACTCTGATAGTTTATAGAACTGGCCACTTGTAAAGAATGTAATAAAAAAAAAACGACGGGTTGCACTCCGGGAGTGCCGGCAGAAGTGAAAACTTGATTATTAACGTTGAGCATGTTTGATATTTTGGAATGGTTAGGGAATAATTTTGCACCAATTGCTTTATCAGTATAAAAGTACTATCATTTATGTGGTAGAATACAATATTCATTTATTGCGCTATCGTACACAAACATGACAATTTATATTACATTAAAAATTTAACTGTTTTCTGTCACCATCCATGGATGCGCGTGGCACGCTGTAACATACACGAATATTCGCGCAAGCGCCCTGCGTCTCCATCCGTCTTACGCTTTTTCGATCAGGTCACGTGTCCTGACGCGAGTTTAAGATTTTATACCCATTACAGAAAAAGTGCTCAACGCCGCTAAAGAAGTTTTCACTTCAAAAAAAAGTTTAAATTTTGAAAATAGAACTCTTTGCTAATATTATTGAGTACAATTTCATTCATTTGTCATTTGTTTTATGATTTGGCGGCAAATTGAAATTTGTGTATGTCACCCCAGTATGAATTTAATGCGAGAAAATTCAATTGTCTTCCCTCTTGCAGACTTCCACCTTTCGTCACTGACTCCTTTTGTATATTGTACATAGCACATCTTTAAATTCAAATTTTTGAAATAAAAACAAACACCCCACAAAAGTTATAATTACTATGCGTTTCAAAATAAGAATACGACTGCACTCGCGGCTAACTTCATACCAAAAACCAAACAAAAGTACCACCAGCACAAAATATCAAACCACAGACAGTATTATTATTTTAAAATGTATGAAAAACTAATTTATGTAGAAAAATTTACTTAGGTATGTAGCTACATACAGCTACCTACCTAAGTAAATTTACGCGCTGGGATACCACAAACTTGTACACAAATACATGAACACGAATATAAATACACGTTTTAACTTTGTTAATAAAATATGTTCGTACCTAAATATTCGACTCCAAATTTTCAATCTCACTGAAACGGCAATAAGATACACGCATTTTAATTTTTTTTCCAATTTTATGTGATTATTATATCAAACAAACATTTTTGCCCACCATACTGAAAAATGTGAAGTTGTTACGCATTCCGGTCCAAGATGGCGGATTTCCAGTGCTATTCTTATTTGTAACGCATAGTAAACGTCGTTAATTTGACAGGTCAAAAATGTCCATTGTAATTTACAAAACAGTAAAATAAACTAGTACTAATTCTAACAAATCATGTTTCCAGGGGTCTTGGCAAACAAGGATATCAATGTCAAGGTAAGAAATGGTATCTTGTAATTGCGAGATACTTTTTGATGTATACTATTTATTGTATTTGTTGTTAAAAATAAATGACTTTTCTTTGGTTTTTGATTTCGGTTAAAAATAAAATAAATATCATTTATTTCAGACCGAAATCCATAGTGTTAGTAATAATGATCTTATAAACTATGTTAGTATTATGTTGGTACATAAAGCAGTTGTTAATGCATCCCATACATTTTTCAGAAAAATAATTGGGTTCTTGAAAAAAAAAATGATTTTTCTTATGTATTTTAAAACTATATTATTAACAATATTGATATTTAATGCATAAAACTCGAAAAAAATATTTTCAATTAATTATGAACAATTAAAAATTGATGAAATATAATAAAAAATCACGTGTCTATAAACGCGCCATAATTGGTCACCATTGTTGTGACGTCATAATGTTATAGCCATTTAATAACAGTTTATGCGGTCTTACACTGCGCCGCACTTTGTGATCTCCAGTTACAACCTGGGAAACCAACTGCAATGAGTGCAAACTAACATTATGACGTCACACGCGCTCGGGCTTGTTCGGGAGCGGTCGGCGTGTCTTCGGTACTGGATTCAAAAATTAATTTTTATTTTTAAATAACTTTTGAACTATTGCGAAAAATACAAAATGTTTTGTTATAAACTTATATATCTTTCCAATTATCACAGAAAAAAAAAATCGAAAATCCCATTTGTTGGGTTTTGTTTCCTGCTAGCTACATGACCAATTCACCATGTATTATCTTTTTTTTTTTACCTTAATTAACTTTTGAACTATTGCGAAAAAAAACGAAAAACAAAATGTTTTGTTATAAACTTATATATCTTTCCATTTATCACAATTTTTTTTTTCAAAATCCCAATTAATTGGTTGGGTTTTGTTTCCTGCAAGCTACATAATCAATTCACCATGTATTATCTTTTTTTTTACCATAGTTAACTTGTATAAGAAATAGGTAGTAATGCACTGTATTTTTTGCAGTATGTACATGTGTGGTACATAAACGATGCCACTCCACCGTCGTCACCAAGTGTCCTGGGATGAAGGAAGAGGTTAGTGTGTAATCATGTTTATTTTAGTACTTCAGCTATTAAAAGTATTTTTTTTTCATTCTTGAATAGGCTGGCGCTTGACTACAACTTTCCTGATGTTAAGTAATGATGTAGTCCACGATGGGACGCGCCAGTCCAATGTACCGCCGACGACGCGTCAGTACCGATTCACTCGTGATTACGAATGAGGCTCCTTAAGGTTGAAACCATATAGGAGCAACAATTTCGACCCACCCTCTTAAATGTTGTCACCAGACTTCGCACTGGAACACGGCAAGGCCGCTTGGCGGTATGGCTTTGTCTGTTGGGTGGTCACTAACCACGGCAGAGGCCTACCATCAGTTAAAAAAAATCTGGAAAAAGAACTAAACTAACCTATTTTGAGTGGTGTGTAATACAATGTGTGTTTCGGTGGCAGCAAGCGGGATGTGCGGGGGGGCAGCGGTTCAACGTGAACGTGCCGCACAGGTTCGTGGTGCACTCGTACAAACGGTTCACCTTCTGCGACCACTGCGGCTCGCTGCTCTACGGACTTATCAAGCAGGGCCTGCAGTGCGAAGGTACAGGAAAATTTTCTGTGTTGATTTTTATGTTTTATTTTGCAGTTGTACATCCATTTCTTTGTTCATTTAATTATAGCAGTTTACTATTTAATTATAGATAGACCGTTTAACTCGCGTATCGCCATCTGAGATACAAAGTCATAAAACATTAATTAAATCTCTTAAAGAATTATTTAACCACAGATAAAAGTAATGTAAGACTATTCGTCACTAATATCCATATCGCTTGAATCATCATCACTGTCTGTGCAGCTTGAGGAGTCAGAATCTTGGCGATTGGCGATACGCGAGCTAAACGGTCGACCTATAGGTGTGAAACGTGGTCACTGGTCAACTACATGATACTACATATAATCCAGATTTAAGTGTAATATTCACTAGTGTGAACTTTTGCGCACAGTTGGTTCATGACCGCTGCTATTTGTCGGTGACACATATACCGCGTTCATCAGGGGTAGGGCGATCCAGTGTTTTTGTGCCGGTGATTCACACTCACACACTGCTGTGTTACTTTTTTTCTTCGCCCTGTTGACGGACTTCATTTCTCAGTTCTATAGAAGCGTGACTGGGGGGGAGCTACCTTCACCGAATAGAATACACGAGTGTAATAACTTTTGGTTGTGTTTCCTGGGTGCTAATAAGGTAGCCAGTGATTATCAACATCGAGGAAGGGTAAATCTTTGATCGCTCTTAGGGGGTAACCAGCTTTGTAAAAGACTTATCGCGTGTTTCCCATGAAAACATTTTTCCACGCGACTCAATATATAATAGCAACTTAGCCGTATTGATTTAGAAAAAAAGATTTACCAAAACAATTTTAATTTGGGAAAGCTGTTTATAATCATGAGCAGTAAGATTTAGTACATATTCTGTTGCAGTATGTTCTATGAACGTTCACAAACGGTGTCAGAAAAACGTAGCCAACAACTGTGGCATTAACACCAAGATGATGGGCGAGATTCTCAATGAAATGGGAATCTCGCCCGACAAGAACCCAAGACCGAGAGCTTCTAAGGTACGGAATAGAGGTCACACTCACCTGGACGATGTTCTAATCGTAAGACATATTTAATACTAATATACAATTTCATCTTTACTTATAAACGAATCGGTTTATAAAACTTCGCCAACCAACGCGTTTACCAAATCAATCGATTTGGTAAACGCGTTCCATCGTAGATCCCATCGTTGCTTAACATTTGACAAGTTGTGGTTTTTAAGCTTAGGCTTAAAGCCTATTACAGTGTAAAAAAGCTTAAGTTAAGAATAGCTTATTTGGATGAAAACTGAAAAAAAAGCACAAAATGTGTTTTAGTTATTCTCCAGGATTCGTTTATGAGTGAAGGGGTTAAGTTAATGTAGGTACATACTAATTTAACTCTAGTTAACTTTAAGTTTTAACCGATTCATTGCCACCGTCATTTTCATGAATCATTCACATAGAAAAATACTATTATTAGGTAACATGCTAACACGTCTTGGTCCCTGCTACTGGGCTTAACCTCTGATCTTTTCTTCTCCTGATGTTCTGGTATGTTTGTCTAATAATGTGTATAATCTGTATAGTATGTGAATCCGTCACTGACGGAGGGCGGCACGGACCTGGCCGCGTCCGGAGACGGTGACGGGAAGGACGACAAACAAGATGATAAAGGTAATTATCACCTCTTAATTTTGTAAATTATTTTAGACAGTATAATTTTTTATCTGTATATTTTTACTTTTTTCATTAATTGAGGGTATTTTTATGACAGTACCTCATTTTTTTATTGTGCGAGTGATGTTAGCTTTTGTGATTGTTTCGTTCATTCTTTTAGTTTATGTTCAGTTAATTGACATTTAGAAGAAACTTAAAGGAGAATGGGCAAATATGCCAATTATCAATATACCAATTGCCAATCATTCAAGGACATGTGACATCCACCAACCCGCTCTTGGTCACTGTCTGTGAATTAAAACCTAAACTCTCTCAACTCGTGAGAGAGTCGAGAAAAGACCCGTACCCAGCTCTTTTAGTATCAAAAGAGTTGAAGTGTAGATAATAATAATATTATTCTGGGACATTAACACACAAGCATCTGGTCCTAAGCTAAGCAGAGCTTGTGTTATGGAAGCCAGATAACTGGTATATACTATACATATGTTATGCATACTTTTATTTTGTAAACATAATAGATAATTACACCCAGACTAGAGACAAAACGACATGTTCATCACACAAATGTCTGTCTCGGGTGGGAATCAAACCCACGACTCGCGGCGTGTTAAGCAAGTATCTTATCGACCATGCCACCAGTCGTAATATAAACTTGATGCCAGTTTACCCTATAACATTTTCATTAGCAGTCATTGTTGCACAGACAAAAATTTGGGTACAATTTTGCCCATTCTCCTTTAACAAAAAATGTACCGATCACAAGAAAAATTAAATAATATTTTGTTGTATATTTGAGTTTTGTTGTTGTTATGTTGATGTGTGTCGTGTATTGCGTTAGATCCGCCCCAGCCGTGGCGTACTCACTGGGACGACCTGGAGGACATATTCGGGTGCTACCAAGGTGTCCATTTTGTTTCGTCTCGCTTCCACGCCGAGAAATTTTTGAATATGTACTTTCGAATTGACACAAAGGACTTTGAACATTTTTGTCCTGTCAAAAAAAAATAAACTGTAAATGTAAGTTTTTATAGTTTAAAAGAGTTAAGTAAAATTGTACACACTCACCCAAGATGGACCGTTTCACTAGCTTGTATGCAGCGTGAAATGGCGTAAAAGTAAAAAAAACGTTAGTCTGGCGTTCATTTGCAAAAACATAAACAAATATCCAAAGATTTCTCTGAATGCGTGACTTTTTGTTTTGTGCTTTGGTGGTGTTGTTTTTTTTTGTCTTTTGATATTATTATTGTGTTAAAATATTTGTAAATATGTTGCTCATAATAAATAAAACCATATATTATGTACCACGGGATAACCGACCTTAATGTATTCCTCATAGGGTCGAACGCTTGTTTAAAAAGGCGGTACCCGGCTTCGAAGTTTAGGTATACTATCCTAGCTTTTGTGGTAAGATCTAAACGTTTTACAACAAGATCCCATGGCTCCCAGGCATTATTTCTGATGCACAAAATGTCTGAGATTGAGTGATACATTAATAATTATGTATACTATCCATTTCGGTGCAGTCGTTCGGAAGTTATGAGCGTACAAACATTATAGAAAATAGATTAAATTCTACAGATTTTGTACTAATGTAATGTACGCATAACTTGCTTGCGCATGCGCAGGAAAGCATCTTCATAACATGTCCTTCACAATGGTTGTCGAATGTAGAAAGTATGCACTCGAGATTTAGTTCGTCAGGAAATAAGTAAAGTCTGGCGGCCATTGGATGTTTGTGCCTTTTTGGGGATCGTGGTATTAGAAGATAATTTTTATTATAGATTCTATTAGAATATATACGGAATATTATGGTGACGGTAATAGCAACAAAGTGATTTATTTTTAACCGACTAAAAGAGAGAACATATAGAAATTCATTTCCTTTTAAATCTTATGGTGTGGTGTTTAATAATTTTATGGTATTTCTTAGGTTTTTTTCTATTAGTAGGGAATATTGGTGATGGAAGTGTGATGCTGCTTCACTTTAACCAACATTTGGTCAAATGTTGGTCATTTGTTGCCATTAATTAGCACCAACTCTAATGTTTATAAGAATTAAGGTTGACCTTGTGTGTGTAGGCGGTGACAGTGGAGTGGGCGGTCAGGATAAAGTCTCCCTGGACGACTTCCATTTCATCAAGGTGCTCGGTAAAGGCTCCTTCGGGAAGGTCATGTTGGCTGAGAAAAAGGGCACCGATGAGGTATTTCTTAGGAAATAAATTTTTATTTAGTTTTAACGGTGTTAGTATATTTATAAAAGTTGATCTCGCCGTATTAAAGAGGTGAAGATTTACTGTTGCGGTGTTCGTGTTTCTGAGGTGTAATCACACATTCAAATATTGTCACAAGGTGTCGGGGTATACGGGAAAATAGCTCGTTTTTATTGGTTCCTTCAATTCTTGTGCTTGAACGAAATTTTTAGTGTTATTTTGAGTAAATTGAATAATAGTTTTTGATTTCAATTATGGAATCATAATGAAATGAAATGAAATGAAAATATGCCTTATTTTTTTTTCCTACCGTGCAGGGAATGTCTGGCAACTACTGAGAAACACTGCCAAAATACTCAGGAGGCTTTTTTCTTTTTTAAATGACATAGACTATCAAAAATAAAATTACAACGTTCGAACCCCCGATATTTTGTTTACATTCCATATCTAGTTTCGTTTAAATAGTTAAGTCATTTTAGATACCTACGTGAATTAAATTTTGAATGGCTGCGTGTAGCGGGATAGCGAGGAGCGATAGTTCAACGAGTAACGTAACTAGACGGGTGCGACAAACGTATCGTTCGGTCGCAGGTGTACGCGGTGAAGGTGTTGAAGAAGGACGCGATCATCCAGGACGACGACGTGGAGTGCACGCTGACGGAGCGGCGCGTGCTGGCGCTGGCCGCGCGCCACCCCTTCCTCACGGCGCTGCACTGCGCCTTCCAGACCCGGGACCGGCTGTTCTTCGTCATGGAGTACGTGGACGGGGGCGACCTCATGTTCCAGATACAGCGCGCGCGCAAGTTCGACGAGCCGCGAGCCAGGTGGGTGCTAGGGTACTGAGCCACGAGCCGAGTATATTCAGATGTACTGAACCACGAGCTATGTATAGACTGACGTACTGAACCGCGAGCCAGGTATGTACTAATGTACTGAGCCACGAGCCAGATATATAGTAATGTCCTGAGCTACGACTCTGGTATACGCTGACGTGCTGCGCCACGACTCTTGTATACACGGATGTACTCAGCCTTGATCCAGAGAATGTATGTAAAATACGAGCCAGGTACTGGTTTACGTCCAAAACCACGAGCCTGGTACCGACTGACAATGTAATTCAAATCTCATTCTATTACAAACGAGTCTAAACAATTTATGTATTATTAAATTAGCTGCAAAAGTTGATTCATTAATATGATCATGTTGATTCATGGGACTGTTCATTGTAAACTACTAATAACAAGTTTCTTTTCTACCCTCGTCACTACACTTTTATAGAATCTGTTAATAAACTTTTGTATCTGACTGTACCTTATTACATAAATTTACTATAATGTTTATATTCCTCAGGTTCTACGCAGCAGAAGTAACCCTAGCTCTTCAGTTCCTGCACTCTCACGGAGTGATCTATCGTGACTTGAAGCTGGACAACATTCTGCTGGACAGCGAGGGGCACTGCAAGCTCGCTGACTTCGGCATGTGCAAGGAGGGGATACTCGGTGTGTACACTCGCATACATAGACTTATTAACTGTACTTGCTAATTGTTGGAATAAAGTTATAGGAACTTCATCACCGTAGTACATTGTCATTTTTGCACTGACTTTTTTGGTATAAATCTAAATTTCTCATGTGTTATTTTAAAACATAGATGTTATTTGAAGGTTATTGTAGCTAATTGTTCATTCATTCGATTGACACTATATAAGTAGGTTAATTTTTTTACAGTTTTTTAAATCCTATAAATCTTTAGCTTGACCACAACTTGCCTGTTGTTAAACAATGATGTAGGTTACAAAAGATGATAATGTCTTACGATGTTGTCTGTATATTTGATATTGGTTCGATTTCCGGTTAAAGCTAGCTTGTTTTCGAATATCTATTATGGCAGATTTCTTTGTTTAAAAAAATAAGAATGTTACCTATAAGTAAAGAAAATTATTTATCTTATGGATTTATAGTATTTTCCCTTTAGGAGGTCTATTGAAATTTGTTAATTAGTGTGAAATTGTTACAGATGGCGCCACGACTACAACGTTCTGCGGTACCCCCGATTATATAGCGCCAGAGGTAAGTAATCACCATTTACTCAACTATACAGAATGAGATACCTAATCTATCGTCAATGCAATATGCTTTTGGCAGGACGGCACAACTTGGCACATTTTGGAAGAAATTATTTGCAATTGTGCTCCACCAACACTCACACAAAGACGTAAAAAATTATCGTATCTAAGCGAATGTTGGTTTCTAATATTGTAACCCCTTATTCATAAATGTCTTATAAACTTATTATAGCTAAAATAGGTATATACTCTGTTTGTCTTTGTCTATCATCTTAACATTTATACTAGTAAGAAAGGGTCAGAATCCATTTTAACTAAAGAGGTTTATAATTTTTTTATGAATAAGGCCATAAGTATTTAATTTTGATTTGTCGAAACTCACTCTCACTTCAATCCTTTTT
Organism: Meganola albula; assembly: GCA_936450015.1. Taxonomy (NCBI): domain Eukaryota; kingdom Metazoa; phylum Arthropoda; class Insecta; order Lepidoptera; family Nolidae; genus Meganola; species Meganola albula. The sequence continues at coordinate 12,922,783 of OW388160.1, forward strand.
AGTGTCCCACTGCTGGGCAGCTAGCTTATTGTTTCTTATAATTTAAGGTGAAGACCCTTGTCAGTGTAGCTGATGAATCTCTTGCCATTTGGCTCGATCTAGAGCAACTTCTTTCACTTCCCCATACGACATGACACCAACATTATTCTTTATTTGGTTCATGTAGCTTATCCTTGGTCTTCCTCTTCTACGATCCTTCTATCTTCCCCTCTAAGATGTTTTATAAAGGTGTCCCAAGGCCCATCGTCCTTCTTCTTCAGTCTTCTAAAGCTTCTATTAACCTTTTCTTTCCTTTACTCTGTCCAGCTGATCTCCATCCTTCTCCAACGCCACATTTCAAACGCCTCTAACGTTTCCCTATCTCTCTGAGTGAGTGTCCACATCTCACACTCGTATATAGCCAGACTTCAGATAGTTTATTGTATACATTAAAATAATCAAATGTTTTATATGTACAGATCCTTCAGGAGTTAGAGTACGGTCCGTCGGTAGACTGGTGGGCGCTGGGCGTGTTGTTGTACGAGATGTTAGCAGGACAACCTCCGTTCGAAGCTGATAATGAGGACGATCTGTTCGAGTCCATCCTACATGATGACGTTCTCTACCCCGTCTGGTTGTCCAAAGAAGCTGTGTCTATACTTAAAGGTAACTAGAACACTTATTAACCCTTTACCTGTGTTCAAAGTTAATATACGCAAGCAAGTTAAGGCGAGCTTATACTGAAAATCCGCATAAACGTGTATTTTGAAACATTTTTTGAAGCAGTGAAAAGCAAAATAAAAATCTAAAAAAAGGTGTATTGATATAGTCGAGAATATATTCTAAAGAATTAAAACGATGGAAGCACGATTTGACAAAGTTGGCTCGATAGAATAAATTCATGAAGATACCTCTTTTTCTGTAATTTTATCTTCTTTTTACGGTTTTATTTCAAAAATAAGTGTTTTGATATCATGTTTTATTTATTAAAATAAAGTTCACAGGTACCTTTCAAGATTAAAATCGATCGATTTTTCCTACTGCATTTATTATTTTTTTTATTCGATCTTTTTGGTGATCTTTGATTCGTTTGGCTCTCGCCAGTGTCCCGCGGGACGTTACGGAGGTGAGACTTATGCGAAATTTATCTAGCGCGCGCTTGCATTCCGCTACGTAATTTAATATTATCTACACCTACTTACCACAGTATAAATAACATCAGTAGGTGTAAAAAGAAGAAAAATAAAATGGTTGTACTCAATTTCTGTTTCTCAGTGCCGTGTTGATGGATAAAGTTATTTAAGCTTTTAATATACCTACTAGCTTTCCGCCCGTGAATTTTACTGATATTGTACCTCTTTGTGCACGAGTTTCTTACATTGCCTTATATTATCATCCTATGTCTAGTACTTTCAGAGATTTTTAATAGGTACGTGAGTAAATGACAGAGTGAGAGACCTTTGCTTTTGAAAAAGAGTGGCCTTCTGACTTAAATATATCGGTATAGGGGGCCAATCAGAGGGATAGTCCTCGTCAGAAAACTTAATAAGTGGGTGTGGTTACGAGCAGCAAACAAAGTTAACTTAATCACACTACTAATTTGTTGTTGTATTTATTTGTAATGCATATCCTAGACTGTTGTTGGTCGCAAGGATGTCTGTAGAGAACTGGGGACAGTTCGTGTAGCGACGGTCCCCACTCTATGCCCGCGCACGTCAGGCTAGACTGTCGAAGCGTGACGCCACGACGCGCTGCCGCCTCGCTGGCAAGTCTGCTCCCGTACTAATGACTTCTCCGACAAATATATTACATACATATATTTATTCCTACTTTGCTTAGTTTTATTTTGACGATGTAGCGAACTCGTAGAAGTTGCAATGAAACCACTCGGTCAGACAGAAGAGAAAAGAAAGAAAAATAAAAAAATGGGGGAAGAATGAAGAAATTAGGGAGTGGTGAGAAAGTACTAATAATAATTAAATAAAACTTGCGCCTGACGTGGGTTACTCAACCCGCGGTCACTTTATAACAAGTTTTATTTTTGTTAATTCTCATATAATGTGTTTTATTTCTGAAAATCTTACCAAATATTCATCTAAAATTTCTCTTACCATGCACAATTTTTAGACCCTTATTTTACACCTTTCTTTTTTTTACTCGCCTGATGTTAAGCAATGATGTAGTCTACGATGGGATTAACTTACGAGTGATTGTAGGTGAGAAAGTGGCAGTGGAATGAGGCTCCATCCGTATCCGTTAGAATCCAAAAAGGAGTAATAATTCTAACCCACCTTCTGAAATGGTGTCACCAGATATCTCACCAGAACACGGCAAGGCCGCTTGGCGGTGCGGCTTTGCCTGGTGGGTGGTTACTTACCACGGCCGAAGCCTACCAGTAAACATTTACAAGTTGATTGATTTTTACCTGATTTGCACCACCCGGGGATCACGTGTGGGGATTCAGATTAAAGGTCCACTCCCACGGACGAAGGTTTCTTGTTGGAATTAAAAAAAATCTTTAGTCACTCAACTGCCTACATTTGTTTAGGTTTTGTGTCGACAAATCACTGGAAGTTTCCACTGCTTTTCTCCCCTTGGGGGTTGAATTTCCAAAAACGACAAAACAAAAATTCATGGAGTTTTGCAAGAAAGATACCACAATATAAAGACCACAATATATTTCATTTCTCTAACTGCAGAATTGACGGACTTCTCATACAAACTTTCAAACCCTATTTCATCCTTTAATTTTAGCTAAGAATCATCTCTATTACTTCAACTTTCGAAAAACCGCATCAAAATCGTTTCATCCTTTTAAGTGCTACGTGGGAATAAAATTGTACTCATACATTGTGTCAAACTTATTGCATCCCGTTTTGTTCTTGGTAAAAACGCAATCGATGGGTCATTTATCTTTATTGATTAATAACAAAGCGCTCACGCCAACTTCGAGCTGCTACGCTACGAATATTTTTTTAGGTACTGTATCTACCGATTTAGCACTGACTTCAATACCAGATGTGAATAATTAATTTTTAGTCACAGATAAACAGTAGAAAGCGAACGGGTATTCTAATTGGTTTTAAAACCAATACATAAAGTAGACGTTCAAAAAATAGCTTAGGATTAAAATAATTGTACATTTTAACGGCAATCTGAGTTACATAGGTTATTAGAGCATAATTACTTTTTTCGTGCATTTAAAATGATTTTACACCCTCCAATTATATACAACCATCAAACTGATCAATGACAATGACATCATGACGTTTCACGTAATCATCTTTTTTTCCACGCGTATTGTTATTACACTAATAAGATAAAAAAAAAATTCCACATTATTACTTTAAACCACACCTAAAATAATATTACAAGAAATAAGTACTTTAAAACAATGCAATTATTGCAATATTTATACTGCTTAGGAAAAGTATAATTAAAGGCAATGTGCGTTTTGTTTTTCTATTACATTTTTTAGTTTTTTACAAAAATGGGTGCTCCGAAAATTCGTGTTTAGTTCAATTTTAATAGCTTATTAAATAAGCTTTCCAATGAGGTATATCACATTGGTGTTCACAATACTATCCCACTTTTGACCTCTCCATTGTATTGTTTACTCTGTATATTATTTACCTTAAAAACGATTCCTAAACTTATCATCAATGTAATTGAAGTCAGACCACGAAAAGAATATCTAATGTGAAATAAAACACCTTACCTACTGCTTGTGTCTATACTGTGTCGCAATAGAGATCATGCGAGTTGCCGCTGTGTCTGCGCGAAGTTAAGGCGCGGGCGATTGGAAGAACGCCAAATACCTACTTTTCCACAAATACGCAGCCTTAATATAGTAAGTTCGTTCATGCATGGAGCACTGCTCGCATCTTTGGGATGGGTCAGCTTAATACCAACTCGAGGCGTTGGAGTCTTGAGAGGCGAGCCAAGAGGTTTATTGGCATGAATCCCTCGTCAAGGCTAAAATGTAAAGCCTCGAGCATCGCCTCATAGTTGCTAGTGTTTCGGTCTTTTACCGGATACACTTCGGAGAGTGTGCGTTGAAATAACACAATCTTATTCTCCCATCCCTGTTCTTCCATCGGACAAGTAGAGGTACGGCTAAGCGCCATCGTTATATGGTGAGAATTCCACGGGCACGCACAAAGCGCTTAGCTCCCATTTTTTATTGTGCGAACTGGCAAGTTGTAGAATTCGTTGCCGGCTTCTCTGTTTCCCGATAGTTATAATCTACCAGTCTTCAAGTCACAAGTGAATCGGTATTCGTTGGGTAAGCGCGTTCCATCGTAGACTGCATCATTGCTTCACATCAGACTAGTTGTGGTCAAGCGCAAGCATAATATAGGATAAAAAAATAAGTTATACAAAATCCCACATACGGATTTACCGAAACTACTTAAAAAATCCTGAAACACGTTCTAATTTACCTTCAGGAGTATTCCTGCAAAGTTTTGAATATAGTGGTCTAACTAATCTGGTATCTTCATATAAACTTTGGATCTACGTTTCATCCTATAAGAGGATGATTGTTGAGAAATCCTTTTTTAAATGCACCCTTAGACGTCATTAGGACCATGTGCCACATTTGGAGCCTAGACTGACCGGTTTGGGCTGTACGTTGATATGTCAGTCAGTTAGTCGGTTTCTTCTTTTATATATTTAGATTTTTCGGTAGCATCTCCGTCAAAAACACTCATTTATTTCTAAAATAAGTCACAAAAAATATACACCGTGACTTTTAAATGGTTGCTTTTCCGCGACAAAATGATATTGTTTTGGAAGTAGAGTCAATATAAAAAATAAAATAAAAAATTTGTAAAAAATAACTTAGTTACATCTAAATTCATACTTTGGACTAAATAATATCGACGCAATAGTAGCGCGCGCGCCGCACGCACACACATGCGACATAGCTCGAGTCGGTGGGCGACAGCGGTAAGCGGGGTACCAGAGGGGTGTAACGCACACTAACATAATTCGATTTTTGTCAGCAGCAGTGGCGGCATACAAACAATTAAGATAAATGAACGCGCACGCTATTTTAAGCTTTAAGTTCTAGGTACGATAGATTATTTTGTTGTGCACAAAAGCTAACTTTATGCCTACAAGTAAGTATTTTACGTCGTAAAATTATCTACTTTTGTTGCCTACTATTATTTCTCACGCTTTCGAGTAAACAACGTATTAAGTCGAGTTTTGTAAATAAAAAAAGATGTTCTTTTTTAATTTAGGTATATTTTTGTATTGTAATGTTGATGGTAAATATTTTTGCCACGGGAAAGCAACCATTTAAAAGTCACGGTGTTAGTAATTTCTTTTTCTTAAAGGTCGAATATTTAATGTCTGCGGTAGGAAAAGAAATCGGATGGTTAAAAAAAGGTCCGATCTTGACGTGGTTGTTCCGTGTCGCGCAGGGTTCATGACGAAGAGTCCAGCGCGTCGGCTGGGCGTGTGCGGCGGCGCGGCGGGTATCCGCGCGCACGTGTTCTTCAAGGACGTCGACTGGGATGCGCTCGCGCACAGGAAGCTGCGCCCGCCCTTCCGACCTAAGCTCGTGAGTGTACACACACAGACACCTCACCTAACCTTCTATACACCTGGAAAACATTGCGTAGAGCTCACCTTAGGTTAGGTTAGGTTAGGTCCGTTTTGAAAAGACATTTTAACTCTTGTCATTATGTGCAGGCTCTCCCGCTTTGCTTGGAGGGAAGTGGAGATACAATTTCCGAATTCCTCCCATTATCTTCTTTTATTGAATTGATTAAATTCGCGTGAAATCCAAGATAATTAGTGTCCCACGAGCTGCAGTGTTGTGAATTATGTTTATAGAATTAGATCTCTCAATCGTCTGAACAAAATGTTACCTTGCGTCAAACTTATAGCGACACTCTACGAAGTGTTTGGCACTCTCGATCGTTCTGGAGTATTGCAAAAGTTCCCATAAGTACGTACGTCCCTACGTAACGTAAATAAATACATTTTGTGGAAAATTAAGTGTCTATCAAAAATAACTGCAGATGAAAACTGTTCAGCAGATTATAAATTGTGAATTTCATTAGAATTTATTAAAACTGCGAATATCGGTGTTGAAAATAGAAATATAAAACTGTTTCAGCAATATCACACAGCATCAGTGTATAAATTAAAAATATAAAATGGTTGTCGGCCTAAGCTAGCTAATACACAACTGCTTTAACTCTCTCAACCCTTATCTTAACAATGGGGCTGGTAACCCAGAGCACTTCGACCCTATGGTATCTTTTGTGCTTCCCCTTGATTCTATGAAGCCTCAAGTATTCTTCCTCCACACAGCCTGTCCATGACCGCTGCTATTTGTCGGGGACACATGAGGCAATATTGACTAGGAGTAGAGTGGTCCACCTCTAATGCATTCATGCATTAAAGAGTCACATTCGCACAGTATGTGCTCCATGGTTTCCTCAGCTTCTCCACATGCTAGGCAAGTGGGACTTTCTGTCAGCCCTATTCTATACAGGTGTTTCTGCAGCCCAAAGTGCCCAGTTAGTGCACCTATTACCAGTCTGATTTTAGTCCTGGTCATGCCCCAAAGATCTCTCAACCCTTAAGATAGTTGAGAGAAGATCTGTACTCAGCTGTGGGGCACTAAAGGGTTCTTACTATCTTCTATGAATCTTGCTATATCATAATACTAGCTTTCCGCCTGCGCAACGTAACCTACATTTTACGTCAGCAGTGGGATAAAAAGGGCAAGAATTTTTTCAAATCGGACCAGTAGTGCATAAGATTAGCACGTTCATTAGAACAAACTTCAGCTTTCTAATATTAGTATAGATGAATTATTATTAATAGAAGGGTTTGTTACAGAAGAGCAAACGTGAAGCAGCGAACTTCGACGCAGAGTTCACGAAAGAAGAGCCGGTACTTACTCCTGTACCGAGTGATGTTGTTAGAGCTATCAACCAGGTACCGTACTCACTTTCTACTATACTTATCAGTGGCTAACAGTCCATGTAACACAATTTCCACCGGCTTCCCTTTAGGAATTGGTTAATATAACGTACTTAATTAAATACTATGTAACGCCTAAAAGTTTTAAATAGCATCAAAAATGCAGTACATACTTGTTAGTAAGGTTGAAAGTCGTCGTAGGTAACCAAGAAATACTTGTCATTTAATTTGCCCCGTCTCCCTGCCTATGTTAATATTGTTATTAGACGGGCCGGTGGCGTAGTCGGTGGACTTGCTTTTTCACGCCGCAGGTCGTGGGTTCGATTCCCGCCCAAGTCAGACATTTGTGTGATGAACATGTCTGTTTGTTTTGAGTCTGGGTATAATTTTATCAATCCTACTGATATTATAAACACGAAAGTGTGTGAGAAAGTATGGATGTTTGTTACTCTTTCACGCAAATACTACGGGACGGAATTGAAGAGAAATTTAACAGAGAGATAGATTAACACATAGGCTACTTTTGTCCGAATAAGCACCACGCGAGCGAAATCGTGGGCGGAAGAAAGTGAAATATACAATAGAGAAACACAGCCAAGAAATTCTCAGTAAGCTTTTTACTACAGGATCCCCGTTCTGACAGTATGCCTTCTTCAAGCTTTTTTTTTACAAACATACATTTTTTTTTGTAGGAGGAATTCCGCGGCTTCTCATTCGTGAACAAGGACTTTAACCCGGCGCCGGTCGACAAGTTGCCCTGAGAGATAAAGACACACAAATCATACACACATACAGATGTCTTCAGAATTAGTATAATATCGTTTTGGTGAGTCTTACCAATATCTAGTCATTTTGTTCAGATCTAAATGGTTGCTGATTCTGTAAGAAACTGAACTAAATTTTAGTGTATATATCTCTTTTTAGCCTCTGGTTGATATCAGCGAAATATGTGCAAGAAAACATGTTTTAAAAACACTGTCCATCTCTTTCGCTCAGGGATGAGTAGAAAGAGATCGCTTGGGACATGTTTTGTTGTGCAGTGCGTTATTGAAAAAGGATAGGTAATATTTAATTCTGTTAAATAAGTCTACACTAATGTCATGTATGAATAAAATTTGAGATCATCAGACACATTTGACAGAACTGAATTTCTTATATCCTTTTCTTAGATACGTGTTTTAAAGAGATATAAATGTGATAAAATTTAGTTTGTAAAAGTTAAATAAGTATCTGTTATTAAAGTATTGGACAGTTTGAATGTCTAAGGCATCGTTCACATCAAACGGATCGCGCGCCTGTCACATATTTGTGCTCACTGTCTATAACACACTACGTAATAGCGTGTCGGTTTCGATGTGAACGAGTTGAATATACAGGGTGTAACATTTAGAACAGTCAGTATGGGAAGGTTTAAAAATATAAGACATACGTAGATCTTTATTTAAGAACTATTTCATCGAGTTTAGTATCAAGAAGAACTCAGCTCGAGAATCGAAATCAGACATTTTTAAAAGTTCTAAGAATAGATTTTACTGACTGTTCTTAATGTTACACGCTGTATATGGAAAACCAGTAAACCTGAGTAACGCGCGCGATTGTTTGCGACCGACAATCCGTTTGGTCTGATCAACGCCTAAGGCGTAGTTTTTCAATAAAGAGATATATTTTACTGAGGTATAATTTTGATATTTATATATTCAATCTGAGAAGAATATGAAAAAAATATACATTGAAAAATATTCCTTATAAAAACTATCTACTTATAGACCAATCGGTCCTAAGTTGACTGAAAAAAAAAGATCTCTTTGTCGAATACTTTGATAATGATATACCTAATAACATTTTTTGAGTTATGTCCAACTGCAAGTATTATTACTGTATTTAAATATTGTTTTGCTAACACACAAAACATTGTAATGCTTGATTTAGTGTTACGCTGTCGTAAACTATCAGTAAAGGCTTATCCACAGTAAGCGAATATCGTGCGACTTTTTAACAGCAGAATTTTTGGCGTAACACTAACAAAATACTGTCTATTTACTCTAGATTTATTTATAGTATGACAAATGTGTGGACTCTTAAGTATCTCTTGAGAGATTTTTAATCAACATGTAAACATATACACACAATTGAGTCTATTTTTGAGTGAAGCAAGATCATTTCACACTGTTTTGTAACAAACCACGCAAGAAACATAGTTATTTACTACTTTCCCAGCACATGTTAGCTGTTTAAAATGTTCAACCATTTGTGATTAAATGTGACTCAAAGACGAAAATTGTAACAATTTTCGTCAAATAAAAGTTCATATTTATTATTATTTATTTCGTAAGAAAAAGTGGTTCACTGCGTAAAATGTAAATATCTAAATATATTTCGTATTTTTTTTATTTCGGCGTTGTATTTGCAGAAGTCGCTGGCTAAAGCGTGTTTGTGCGCTGGCAGATGCCGCTTATATTCCTCGCCTTATGTGAATACGCCCTAATATTTTTTTATTACTTTTTCTTTACTATCACAAAAGGAACTAGTTAGAATTGACTACTTATATTATTTTGGCACAGTTATATTTAATAATCTAAAAACGATGTCTTCAAACATACCTACAATGCAGAATTATTGGTAATAAATTAAGTATATAATTAAAGTAGGTATTAAAATTGCAAAATTGATTAAGGAGATATTGATTATTGTAAATACTGACTTGCGTAATAGTACGTTTGGTGTTGCCAGGTTCGTAAATAGCAAGTGTTACCCTTTTGTATAGATGATGGTAAACAATTTGACAGATTTCATAATTTTTGATGAAGCAGGCGCGGATAGGGGTAACGTTGTCACTAAATCCTGGGACATATTCACCCATGGCCACCTGATCCCAATCTAATACTATATAACTTACATAATACTTCTACCATCTTTAAACTACCTTTTGTAAATACACATACATGTATATGCTAATACATATCAGGTCTGGGGAATCGAACTCACGACCTGTGTCTAAGAGGCAAGTTTATTACAGACCACTTACCATTTTAAGGAATTGGAACTGGAATAAATATGAAATCTTTGCAGAATGAAGTTGTCGCTTAAAAAGAAAGTGCTGACGAGAGTATTACTTTCGTAAGCACTTGGGCTCTCTTTTTGAGTTAGACGATCTAACTACAATGATGAATGAATGATGAAGGTATGTCGATCTAACTACAATATACACCTGCCTACACCTGCATGCAAAAGCTTACATTAAAACACTGAAGATAACCTTCTAGAACTAATTGTTGAAAACAAGTAATGTGACCTTAGATGACGTCGTTTATGTCGTGACTCTTCATTTAGAGTTACATTCCTAGCTTTATGCTAATAATAATATAGTAGGACATTAACACACGGTCATCTGATCCCAAACTAAGTAAATCTTGAACCATGGAAACCAGATAACTATAATTACTAATAATACATTTGTAAATACATGTTTAAATGAAGATAATTACACCCATAGAGACAAGTATAGGTGTGAATGTCTGTCTCGCGTGGGAATGGAACCCACGACGTGCGTCGTAAAAAACTAGTATCTTACCGACTACGCTACCGGCCTGTCATCACACATAGACTCTACTCCTTTAAAAAAGTAAGTGTACATGAAAGAAAGAGACAAAAGATATAAGCGATTTCATTCATAGTTATATTTTTGTCTTCAATAATCTCCAGTGTTTTAATGTAAGCTTCTTGCTTTCATCCACACGTGTCACCGCTAGGTTATTTGTCAAAATATTTACTCTTACCTGGCAACACTGGGCTAGAGGGAGAAGTTTGTAAACCCCATTCGCGATATTTGTGTGTTGTGTGTATGTGTGTATTAATGGAGAGGGAGTAAAAAGGGGGGGTTGGTTCATTTTCGGTTGAATGACCTTGCAAAACGGTGCTTTGAATCCGATGTTTTTGTATTGGGTGTATTAATGTTAGATTTATTCCTGTTGGCTTCCTAGTTTTTGATAGGACTACGTTCCTTAACTAATTTCTATAAGGTTTTGAATTATGACAGGAGTGGATTGTTAAACTAAAGAAAAAAATCTAATTTTGGGATTAACCATCTTTAATTAGTTTAATTTAGCTTTTGTCCACAGGAAATACCAGTTTTATATAAAAATACGTATGCATCCGTTCATCTGCGTACGTATTTCCGTACAGAATTTGTGTTTTTTTGGATAAAAGTTGAATTGAAGTTACTCCCTTTATCTTTTAGTTTTGCAATTCTTGTGTTATTAAAATATCAATAAATCTCCCAGTTATAATATTTAATTAGTTATTATGTATCATTTATAAATATATATTTTAATGTACGTTCTTGTACATTGTATCGCTTCTAGTCCCGCGTTGTGTTATCGCGATATAAACCTTGGCTATATTCACTTGAAGTCCTAAGATTGATAATAAAATTTGGTACAGATATAGATTATAGTCTGAAATAACACATAGGCTACTTGTCATCCTTATACTACGCGGGCGGAAGCTAGTAAAGAACTTAGTGTTAACTAAATGCGTGGAAATATTATTTTGCATCGGTAACGTTTGAGAACGTATTCCGAAGTTGAATTTTGAAGTAAATGACAACTGCCATAAAATCTCCCCGTGTATACGAACCTCGGTTCTGGATGTTGTTGGACAACTTACGGTTTTGGGGATCCAGCTTCGGGTTTTTGTCACTTATTCTACATACATGATTTTTATTAGTCTGCCCTGTTGTTCACTATCTAATGACTACTTTTGACGATCTGATAGTAAATGCACAGAAAATCCGTCAACCTGTCAAAAATATCCTTCGGTTAAAAGTTAGGCTATGGAACAATCTTATGAAGTAAATTAGAAAATGCGAAACCTATTACAAAGTTACTACGTTTTGAATTAGTGCAAATTCAAATCAAATTCTATCAAGGTCAAATGAATATAGCCAAAGTTTTCGTCCAATACTCATAGACACCCCTAAGTTACGTTACAACAGTATTTTTAATTATGCTCGAGTATGCATTTAGTGCTTAAATATGTATAATCATTTAGTAAAGAAATTATACACGTTTCTCGTTAAATTTTGGCCTATACAACGTTCTATGCCCTTATTACCTGATCAAATTATACTTAATACAAGAATTAGGTATGAAATAGATGACTTGTTTAACTATTTAAAACGTGGGGTAGGTTCAAAAACAGGTCTTTTACATTTTTTTAAACCATAAAATTTTCTTTACAAAACCTCATCTGATAATAACGATGAATGAAATAATTGTCCATTTTCGGTAATTTTCAACCAACTTCAAAAAGACGTTTATAAATGTTTGTTACCTAATATCTTTGTTACACGTTTACCGATTTGTATGATTCTGGTTTGAAAGCTGGTGCGTCTCGTGTGGTCACATTTAAATTTGATTGAGATCTTACCAGTAGTGATACGGGCCAATTGTGTCGAAATTATAGGAGCAAATTATCCTTAACGCATAACTCCTAGGTATTTTGTTGACGGTTGAAGTAAGTTTTGTGTTTTTGTTGCAAAAATAATAATAAGTATCAAAATTACTTTTTTTTAATAATTGGTTATGCATATTTAAGTACTAAATGTAAATCGAGCTATATACCATAATAGAAAAAAATTGTAACTTAAACTTATAAATATTATGTTAGTTTATAATCAAAGTTTTATATAATCATATTATATTTTCTTGTACTGTAAGTACATTGTGTTGTTCGTTGTCTGTGTTAGTTAGTCAGTTATTTAATTTTATCTACTAAATAATTATATTTAACACTATCACCGCCATCTATTAAAGAGATTTGCAGATATATTTAGGTTACGCTTATAATCTCAAGTCTGCTGTTGGAATGCTAGAATTGTATTTTATTGTGTGTTTATAATCTGTTAATTTTTTGTATTAAACTGCCAACAATGAGTGGTAAATTTTAACCCTCCGACCTCGCTGAGAACCATCTTGCTAGCTTCAGCTTCTAAAAAGTAAAACCGCTTTAAAATGTGTCAGTTTACACCACGATGCTACAATTGTTATACAGATGAAAAGTATTATATGTAGTATATTACCAGTTATCTGGTTTCCATAGTACAAGGTCTGCTTAGTTTGGGATCGTGGGACCGTGTGTGTTAATGTCCCACTATATTATTATTATTAAACATAGATATATAAAGATTGACACACGTCAAAAAGAAGATCTATATTGCAATGGCAGACTTAAAGCTTGAGTATTATAAGCGTAATCTAAATGTGTTGTAGTATTATAATTTAAGTATTACATATAATAATTATAATTTTAGTCGATTATAATACCAAAGGTTCAGTTTAACTATAACTATAATTGTTGTGTATGTATGTATGTATGTGTGCGGTGAGGCGGTGGATCAATGCACAACATGTAATGCTTTATGTAGTTGTTAGACTAATTATAATCAAATATATATAAATATTATTATCATAGTAAGTTAAAAAATCTTTGTATGTTCACGTGACGCTGGTATTTGTTTATTTATAATTTTTACATGCGGGTTATATCCCGTATATCTACAAGGGATTGAGCGTAATATTTCTTATATCTAAAGCTTTATTTTTCTTCCTCTTGATCGGTATTGCACTGATGTGTTATTAACATTGCCATATACGTATTTAAACTCGGTGGTAATTTGTTAAATAAACAGAAAAGTGTAATAGTAAATTATATATCAAAGGAATGAGAGATTGTTTTTATATTGATTTAAATATTTGGCGTCCATTTTGAAAACAGATTTATTAATGTTTATTCAACTGATTCCCGCCGATATTTAATATTTAAATTGTACAAACTGCAATTTAGAAGCCTAATGTTTAGTGTCTGTGGGTTACTGCAGATAACGAGATTGCTGAGTCGTGCAGAGTTGTAACTTATAACTAAGCAAAGTCATTACGGTTATATATAACTAGTTATTAAAGTTTCTCTGTTATAGTTTTAAGCTAAATGTGCGTGCAAAATAATTCTAATGACAGACTAATATAATAATAGTTAGATATAGAATTAGTGGTATGTTGATTTTGGCGCTGTATGACTTGTATAGAAACGTCGGTCGGCGCCATGTTATTTATTTACTCGTAAATATTTCATAGTCGGATGTTGTTCATATTGTGGTTTTTTATTCATACGCTGTGTATGTGTGTGTGTGCGCGTGTATGTATGTATGAGGCGTGTGACGTCACTAATCGGAGACTTGTCATATCAAATTTGTGATTATATTATAATCAAAACTCGCTACTGCCACTACTGGGTATTCCACTTTCTGGTCTTAGGAATGGTTGGTGACTTGAGCCTTCTATATTAATCAAATTATATTATTGGTCATTACAAAGGTCTTAATGAGTTCCAACAGCTCTAAGAATATTTGTATAGGTATAAAGTTTAGTACTCTGTGGAACATCACAGATTATTGAAGTGGGAGCAAAGCGCTTTGTGCGTCTTATAAAGGCCCAGTCATTTATTACGTAAGACGATTTAGGGGGGAGGGGGTCGACCAGATCTTATTTTTTCTTACAAGGGGGTGGGAGTAAGTCTCAATAATGCTTACGTAAAATTACTTTGAAAAAAGAGTCTAAGTAATTGTTTTGAAAAATCGTTGGCACCGCGCGAGTGTCGGTCCACTTGGGGGCGTCCCCGCGCCACCCGTACTGCGCCTCCCGGGTACTCCCCGGCAACCTTGTCTCCATTTTTTCCTTTAGATTCTTACGTAATAAATATTAAACAGGGGGCAGAGGGTCGGCGTATTCTTATATATTCTTATAATAGAAGGGGATGGGGTCAAAAACTATCGAAAACAGTCTTACCTAATAAATGAATGGACGTTTGAATATTTTTTTTCCGAATTCCGACATTAGGTGAACATAATAGGTACGCCATGTTTAATCTATCTGTAACAACGCAGCAGGGAATTTGTCGGACACTGAACATTTACTTGATTATGTATTTAAAGACACGTCATGTCTCCGAACTAAGTGTCGTCCCTCGCTACGTTCGTCGGTAGTTGTACTCACCAGTCACTCGGGCCGGGGAACGCGTACCTCGAATATATACTCTATTTGAACGACGCTAAAATTCAAAATAGATGTTTAGTGAACGCGCATTTATGGATCTACGTTTGTAACAAAATTCACGAGGCACTTTTCCCGGCTCCGGACGCGTTCGTGTGACCGTAAGTTGCGTTATATGAACGCGCCCTTATTATACCTGTGATTATGTTGCTAGTATTTGTTTAACGCACACGTGTTCTATCTCCGACCTTTGCAACGTATAAAGCGCAAAATAAATAAATAACAATAATTATTATATAATTATAAAAGTCAAATTTTTTGAATATATTTTTCTTTATTGATTTTTGAAATTTTATATACACACAATCACTTATATTTTAAAGTTAAATCGTTTGAGGATGATAATAGAAGTTTATTAGCAAATTAATGAGATGTAGTACAATTTATATGTAGTGGGAGCGAGTCACGTCAGACGTCACTAAATAAAGCTATTCGTAGACGAGCACTACCATAGATAGAAGTGTATACGTTTGCAGAGACCCTTATTAACACTATTTGTAATGTTATAATTTTGTCAAACGGTGACAGCGTGTTTGAGAGTTATTTTTTATTCTAATCTAAGGATAAAAATGTACAGTAAATAAGATTTGACAAGAAATATACCAGTTTTAAATTTCATAACACTGTTACCGAAATCTTCACAGATAAATCACTAGCTATCTCTCATTCTCTTGTGTATTGTTCGTAAGAGAAAACGGGATAGTTAATATTCTGTCTTCTTTACTGTTCATTTCCCTCCGAACTTGACTTCCATTATGTTATTGTAAACCTTAGTTATGCGTACCAAAATGAATACCTCTGTACAGTTTTATTATTGAAATATTATGACGTTTAGTTTGTTTGTGTGTCTGTCACCGAATGTGCCAAAGTACTCCTTGTTAACAGGTGACAATGAACAACCGGTCGCTTCACAAAATGTTACTCTAAATAATTTTCTAAATCTGTTTACAACTGACGGAAAAACATACAGTAAAGGTGCAATATTTCGTTGTATTGTTGAACGGTACATACCTGGAAACGAAAATCAAATCTTTGTGTTACAAATACGAAAGTTAAGACTACATTAAGAATAAACTTTAGTCAAGTATCTACATATTTTACATATCTTATTTGTAGTCATTGCCTCTCTTTTCTTCTCAGTACAATAGAAAGAGATAGCCTGCCACAGAGAGCGATAGGGAAAGCTTGAAGTTGTTTTTCGAAATAGCCTAAATTTACATAGAACTTTATCTGTAAAACTATCTGCATCGGCAATATTCGGTAGCGAACGTGCTATGTTTACGAGCTACAAGTGCAATCGACACATATAGTGCTGAAATAGATTTGGTATTTAAATGTCATTTATAAAACTGTAGAAGTGTACATTTTGTAAAGTGACCGGTTGTTTTGTAGTCGACGTAATATGTACTTAAATATATCTTATTAAAAAAGCTCGCTTTTCTCAGCTTAATGCGATATATCGTGTGCTATTGAACAAGGTTATCGTCTGATATGGCCTTTTTAATGAAGTCTAAACACTACCTCTTTATTCATATACGGCTTAAAAGCTTATAATAACTAAAATATATAGGGGCTTATGAGATTTTTATAAAGTGTTATTAGACTTTAACCTACCAACACGTTCATTGTCCCAATAAAAAACGATTTGACCATCTTAATTTCAACCTTACATTCAGTATACACTAGTGACCGTTGCTTTAACCCACCATCAAAATATTTAAATATAATAAATATTTAAATATTTAATAACGTTTTATTTAGCCGGTATACTTCTAAATCGCAATTTTTTTGCTAATATCAGACGATAAATCAACTTACTGCGTTAATACATCAATTTTAAAGTATTACAAACGAAAGGGGAAGGCATAGGGGCTGCTAAGGGCTACCTACAAAACAATAATATAGACCCGTCATGGCCAATACTGCCGTTACAAGGAAAAAGGACGAATCTGACATATTTTTCGTAACTCAGTTATGAACATTATCACAATCAGTATTTATATCTGATTTCGGCAATGTTTATAACTTAGTTACGAATAAAAATGTCAGATGCGCTCTTTTTGCGTATGACGGCAGAATACATGACGAAACAAAACTATTTGAATAACAAACTTCATTGCAATTTATTTTAATTTTTGTATAGCGACAGTTCGGATGTCTTACAACTTCTACTGTTAACGTCTGTAACGTCGGTATTAAAATTGAAGTAAACCGCAATGAAGGTTGTTAGGATCCAGTGCTCGTATTACAAGTTTTCAATGAGCGTTATTAAGTATAGTAAACTATTCTTTTAGTATAAATTGTTGCAATTACATATGGCCGCTAGAGGCGCTGTACAATTCAGCTGTACTTAGCTAGAAAGGGTTAAACCAAGCTGTGGGCTAATTCACGTATTTAAAAACGTTTAGTTGCAGTGCAGTTGCAGTGAAGTTTCGATCAAAACAGCCCATTTTGTACTGTTGTAATTTTGACAACCGCTGTCAGATACGCTCGCGTCAAGTTCGCGTCATGCGAGCGCTTTAGCCTAAATGTTATTTGTATGACAATCACAAGAATACCATTTTGCACTAAGACGTAGGTAAACCGAATTGCAGCGTGATTGCAACTGCACCCCAACTTGATCAGCGCGTCAAGAAATTACGTGTTGGTTGATTTAGAGATATCGTCAAAAACGTGCTAAATGATGTATTTAAAAATCTTTGACACCATTTAAGAGGGTGGGTCGGTTGCTACTTTATGGTTGCTAACCATTGCCTCATTCAATTGCCACATTCTAACCGAAAATCATTCGTAATGATGAGTGAATCGGTATCACGCGTTGTAGTCAATCGCAAGCTTATATATGAATAAAAAAAATAAAAATTTTAGGAAATAAAATCTATAAGTTAAGATTATTTTGTTCAAGAACCATGTTATAGACAAGTCTTATGGGTTAACTTATTTTTAATTAAGTAAACCGTAAAAAAACCGTAAAACATTAGTTAAATCTCTTAAAGAACTATTTAACCACAGAAAAAAGTAATGTAAGACTATTCGTCACTAATATCCATATCGCTTGAATCATCATCACTGTCTGTGCAGCTTGAGGAGTCAGAATCTTGGCGATACGCGAGTTAAACGGTCGGCCTATAGATATCTCTATAATAAATAATGTTACAGGTATGGTTCTTAAACAAAAATGTAGAGAATTTTTGCTTTGTTACTTTGCATCATTAGGATAAAAATCAATAAAATGAGTTACCCCCTTTTTTGGTTAAGTATAGCAGAATTCTTACGGCACATAAGAATTGACGTTAACGTTAATGGTATAGGAAGCCCCGCAGGTATTATCTAATTCATTTAGTTATAATGCTTTGAAGTTGATGTACAATAGCACAATAGAAAACTCGCTCGTTTGTCCAGACTATGAAACGAACAGAACTCGATGCCATTTTGTAACATAAGCCTACCGCTAGCTGTAACTTTACATATCATGCTGTATTCTCCTTAATTTTTATTGTCTATGTAATATTCTATTTACATTATGCGTACAGCTAACATCGTAGTGTCGCTAATGTTATATGTTGTCAATAGATGGCGCTGAATATTAAAAAAAGACCATGGCCAATCATAGTTCGTTTGTCACAACATAATAGATTAAAACTACTTATTTTCAATTCAATTCAATTTTCATTTTTTGGCTTGTTGTGGAAGGCTACCACAATTTTGCCAACATGTTTTCAATTCTAACTGGGCGTTTGCACTGCACTACAAGACATGACAAGCATAGTCTTATCTCATTCTACTCATTTCTAAACGATAGAGATAGATAGTGTTTTCAACATGTTTTCTTGTGCATGTTTCGCCAGTGGATACTAGGGGTAACACAATTTTAAAGGAAATTAATAGGCGTTGATTTGATACGTCAAAAATGTTCATTGTTCTTTGCAAACTTCTTGTGAGGTTATCTCACTTGAGTTTCCTTTTACACTGCTGGCTACAAGTTAGGCAACTTCATAAGTAGGGGTTAAATCAATTGAATGGAATAAAGTCGTGTTTATGTCAACTGTACACAATTAGCGACATTACGTTTTGTCTGTCTGTACGTAGCAAGTGATCTAAAAAGTACCAATATGTACTGTGTTAAACATAGCGCATTGTTTTTTATTACATCAAATTTGCAAACTGTGTGGAGATAAACAAAAATGTACTTAATTGGCTTTAAATTAAATCGATTTTATTTTGGATTCTCGTGTGAATGCAATGGCGTGCAATAAAATGACCCACTACA
The DNA here is from genome assembly GCA_936450015.1 of Meganola albula. NCBI lineage: Eukaryota > Metazoa > Arthropoda > Insecta > Lepidoptera > Nolidae > Meganola > Meganola albula. Next base: position 12,942,082 of record OW388160.1, read on the forward strand.
ATATTTTTATGCGGATAGTACTAATTTTCGTTCACTGTTAGATTAACAATTAATTATTATGCACGGTAATTATTAATTAAGTATTGCTTACATTTCATACTCGCCATTACATTTACCCTATTCACTAGTTTGCAAATGTGATGTTATTGTAAGTTATTTTTTACTAATGAACGCTTTTAAGAGTATATTATACGCTTCCCAGGGTGTTACATAACCAAAGAATGGTGTAATATTCGTACAAATGGCTTTAAGCCTTTATTTTGTTGTCTATTAGTTGAAGTACATCACATTATTGTCTTGCCAGTGTATGTGAGTTTTGTTGGAATATTACGTTGTTGTATAGAGCTGTTGCGATGTGATTTATACTTACATATCTGACTATTTGAATCTCTGTATGAGTTCAGATTATTTAACAAGCTTATTGGCTTTTTACCGTACCTCTTGTTACTCTTAAAAATTGTGGTGTTTTGTCTTGAATAAAATTGCTTATCGAATATATAAATTCGTCCTAATAGGTGCTTATGTATTCTTCATAATTAAGATATTTTTGTCAAAATTATGATCTGACAGTTATTTATTAAGTACTATTCGTTCTAAAGTGTACTTGACATTGCGACAGCGGTATGTTTTGTTTGTGTTATTTGTTTGTAGCTAACACAAAAGATCTGCTAAGATTAGGCTGTACACGAACTCGAATGTTTTAGGGATATTTTTTATTCATATAATTGTATAAAAAATGTAATAAAATTATATGAAGTTTATTGAATTGTTTATTTATTTTTGGTGGTCCCTAAACCATTGGCGGCAAGTGTACAGTCTTAAGTATTTGTTGTCTATCACGGAACACTATTAGAACACATTAGCGAAGTAAATTAATGAATATAATATAGTTTTATGATGAGATCAAATATGTATATTTAATCCTACATGTCTATTAAATCAGTGAAAATAGATTATTGTGTGGTTTTAATTTTTACCTTTTTATTAATTGGTATTATCTTACCTTGTTAGGTCAAATCTAATAACTGCAATGTTCCTCCACCTAGTTTACCCAATGCTTTGATATTCAGTACACACCCATAACAATGACAGTACACACGGCTACACAGCAAGCTTTACATTTCCAGTATAAACTGACCTCTCGTACAGAAATCATATACAATGTGAGATCATTGAAATAAAACTACTTTTTAGCGGATTTTATCGCGGTTTATTTTAGATTTTAGATCCCGACGTTTCAAAGTCTTTTCAGACTTCATGTTCACGGGTGGACTGAGGTATTTTTATCTCTCTTTTATCTTTAATTAAATTCGCCTAGATTAAGATATTTTTAAGCCGTTGACAACGACCGAATCTTTTAATTTTAATATATGTTAATCGTACCCGGCACCCATTGTACAGGCCATGCCTAGTTTGGGGCCACCGGAAAATTTATATCTCTGTAATATTTTCTTTTTTCAATAAACATTTTTTCATTTTTTTTCATTTGTCATTTGACGTCCAAAAATATTACTGACTAATAAAAAAAAATTCAATGTGTGATATTCGCGTAAATCTAAGACACTACAATGTGAGATGAGCTTAAACTGGGAACGTATATTGCTTGATGTCCTATCCGTTAGTACAATGTGTGTTCAATCTTAATATATATATTTCTTGTGTGCGTGTGTATGTGACTGAACTCCTCCTAAACGACTGGACCGATTTTGATGAAATTTTTTGTGTGTGTTCAAGGGGATCTGGGAATGGTTTAGATTCACAATTTTGCGCGGTACGAAGTTCGCTGGGGCAGCTAGTATCTTTGTAAATTCAAGATGGCTGCTGTCACAAGATAGCGAATTACAAACTCTTATACAAATCTTATAATTATTAAATTTAATGGTTTAATTAGTAAAATTGCTTGCCTTTAGATATTAATAAAACTGTGTAACTTTTAATATATTCACAATTCTTTTCTCACACAAATCTAACAGTTGGTGTAACATTTGCTACTTATAATTTATATTTTTTTTTAAATAAACTAATATTAAATGACAGATGACAGACCATCCCGCAAGGCATTAGAATTCAATACAGAGATAATGCGTTAATGTCGTTAGAATGGTGTCACCCCTGTCTCCCCTTGTTTGTTCGTGGTTGGGCGGAACATTTGTGGTAAAGTAAATTGGGGCCATATGGCTTAGTGTATATATTGTACCTACACTGTTTTAAGGGTTGCAAAATGTTTAATGCGATTAAAGGGTGGAATATAATATCGGTGAATAATGACTGCGTAGTGAGCAGTCTATTTTACAACTGTGTTCTTTTTTTGAGTTTGACCAAACTTTCCTCTTGTTAAGTAATGATGTGGTCTACGATGGAACGCGCTTATCGAGTAAATTATTATTATTTACTGGGTAAGCGTGTCCCATTGTAAACCATATCATCGTGGTGCTACAGTCTATAACCGCCATGGGAAAAAGCCGTGATTGCATTCATGTAGGTTTGTATGTATTAGTGGCGAAGAATCAGACACAAGACAAACAGACATATTTAAACAAATGTTTGTCTCGGGTGGGAATCGAACCCATGACCTGCGGCGTGAAAAGCAAGTATCTTACCGACCACGCCACCGGCGTCAGATAAAAGTAATGTAAGACTATTCGTCACTAATATCCATATCGCTTGAATCATCATCACTGTCTGTGCAGCTTGAGGAGTCAGAATCTTGGCGATAGGCGAGTTAAACGGTCGGCCTATAGGTCGAGCCTGTCTCGTGTGGCTGTAATGATAAAGGAAAACAGCGTTAAATGTACGCATGCTTTTTATAATAGAGATGACAACTTTTATTTGTTTTGTCGGTCAGATAGATAAATGAAAAACATTGGACAATTTTTAAGAATGAAATTATTTTTATCTTCGAAAATTGCTTTAACTATAATTTCACACAAATTTTCACTCGGGAGGAAATTATTGAAAACAATATTTTTTTACGTGATTGGGAGGCTGCCGCTGCTTCACCTATCCACGGGTTTGGAGCTGACGTTCACCATACTGCATGTGGGCGAGTAAATAAAGATCTAGTCCCTAATTAACTGTCTATTAATAAGAAATCATTTAAAAATACCAGAGACAGGATGACGCGACTTAACGTAGGTACTCGATTTGTTGTTAAGTTAGCCGTTATTCCTCATTGCACCGCGCCGCCCTTGCCCCGCGGCACGTCCTCGAATAATTAATTTGTAGACACGCCGGTTTCCTCACGATGTTTTCCGTCACCAATATTGAGCAGCGGCGATGAAACAATTCACACAAAGATGTATGGGAGCGACCGGGAATCGAATACGCGGCCTTATATTTCTAAGGCCCCTACCGCTGTGCCACCGCTGCTGATGTTTATGAATAAGGGTGTTAAACTGCATAATATCACAATATTAAAACCATAACAAAACATCTCATTTGCAATTCACTTACCGTCTCGGGTTATTTTAACTTGACCTCATTGCTACATCGGCACATCTCAACAAACGTGGACAGACTGCTGATTGTCCACTTGTGGACATAACAATAGCCCACACAATACACACAAGGGGATCAAAAGCACATTTTTTACTGTCAGCTGCGCAAGTGGGATTATGTAATAATGTACAAAAAATGCGATTAAATTACTCCTCTCAACATAATCCACTACTAGGTATAGCTAATACAACACTCAATATCAAACCTTAAAGGTAAAAAATAGAGTTAATTTTTGTGTGTTACGGCAATTATTTTGTGTACAATATTGTCTCGTGGGTCCAATTGAGTTCCCCTTGCGAATTAATCTTTTTTATTTATCATACTTTCATAGTTTAGTATGAATCGTGGCGTGAAATCGGATTGATGATATAGAATCGAAATGTTTATCGATTACCCATTAACTAAACGATTATGAACGTTTAGAATGTTTTATGAATAATCGTAACGAATCGAGTGCGCGCGGCTACTGTGCTATTGATTGGATTTTATGATTTATTGAATGTGGGTAATAAAATACAACTTGGAAACTTTCTCCGTGTACTCGAGTGTAGTTTGTGGGAAATTGGGTCCAATTTTATGTTTTAGAAGTTTTAAAAAGGGTTAATAGGTTTCATTTTTGACGATTTTGGCCATAATTATGTCATTGTTACTCGTATCAAGAGAAGAAGAGTTCATATAACTCGATTCCCACCGGCTTCCCTTTAGGAATTTGCTAATATAACCAGTGCTGCCAAAGTTTTACTTTACCCTAGGCTTGGTCTCAATTTACCCTAGAATCTGTATTATTACAAAAAATACCCTAATAATATCCTTGTCTTTTCGTTCTTTCCAAAAAAAACAACCGTTTTTTTAACCGACTTCTAAAAGGAGGAGGTTATCAATTCGACTGTATGTTTTTTATGTTTGTTACCTCAGAACTTTCGAATGGGTTAATCGATTTTGATATTTTTTTTTTTAATTGAAAGCTGATGCTTCCCGTGTGGTCCCATTTCAGTTTGGTTTAGTTCTGAGAATGGCATCCATGAAGTCGGTTTTTTTTTGTTAATATTTTAACTTATTCACAACAACACGGGAAAAGAAAGAGCAACACAATTTATTGCTCTTGCACTCGTTCATGACACAGAATCTGTAATGAAACAAAATAGTTCACTGTTATTTTATACTATTGACGTGACAACGTCTTAAATTAGGTTGCGGCTGGGAGGCACTTATGAAAAAGTGTAACGCTCGGTAACGTTACGATGAGTCACCGAACGAGAGAGAGGCCCGCCGAATGCCTTGCGTCTCTCTCCCACTCAACTATGTTTCATCCTTCTTCCTACTATACGAATGAATATTCACATTAAAATTATTTTACCACTCAAAGTCGTTGTCACGTAAAACTTTCGCCCGTATACCGAATTTACAGGCAACCAATTTTTATTGAGGGTTACCCCTAAGATAATTCATACCCTAAAAATTACCCTGCCGGATTACTTTTACCTTAAATATAGGGTAAATTACCTTAAGTTGGTAACAGTGAATATAGCATACATAAATATTATGTAGCGCCTAAAAGTTTCAATGCTTAGCATAAAAAATGCAGTACATACCTAGTTTTTAGTAAGGTAAAAGACGGCGTAGGTAACCAAGAAATACTTGTAACTAATTAGCTCCGTCTACCCTTTTTCAAAGGAGACGTTCAAAAAATGTATAGAGCCTGGGATTAAAATAATTGTAAATTTGAACAGCAATCTGAGTAACATAGGTTAATAGAGCATAATTAATTAAATTTTTTGGTGTATTTAAAATAATTTTACACCCCCCGCGTTTTTTTAAAAATTGAAATTGAAAATAAGAATCCTTAATGCAATATTATGATTATTGCAATTGGCAACCCCATGGTCAAATGTCAATTGAGCAACCAAAAAAATCAAAATTATTTCGACGCTGTCAATCAAACTGATCAATGACAATGACATCATGACGTTTCCCGTAATTATATTTTTTTCCACGCGTTTTGTTATTACACTAATAAGATAACAAATATTTTTCGTCATAATTACATTAAGCTGCAGCTAGAATAATATTACAAGAGAAAAGTACTGTAACAGAATGCAATTGTTGACGTGATTGCAATATTTATACTGCTTAGGAAACGGATAATTAAAGGTAATGTGCGTTTTGTTTTTCCATTACATTTTTTTGATTTTTACAAAAATGGTTGCTCCTAAAATTCGTGTTTAGTTAAATTCTAACAGCTTATTAAATAAGCTTTCCAATGAGGTATATCACATTGGTGTTCAAAATTCTAGCCCACTTTTGACCTCTCCTTTCTACCCTTCGCGACTGGTACCTACTTACCAAGGTCCATTCGATACTTGTGCCCCTAAACAAAGTGCATAGCAAAGTGGGTATATGTAATTTGTCTAGAGGCCCTCTGTTGCTTGGTCAATTTAGGAGAGGTGTCAGATGTACCTTTTAAATGAAGGTGGATACAGCTTAGAATAATGGAGAAGATTTTATGCTGTGTCCCACTTTGTTTGGAAGTCTGTAGACAATTTAATTTTCTAGCGAATTTCAATTCGTGCGTGATCCAGAACAGGTTTAAAGAGCTTAAATACCTATAGTCCATCAAATCTAAGAAGTACCGTTTGACGTTTCACTGTTTTCTATTAAATTAGCTTTATAGAGGCGTAATTCACACTATTTTTATTTGCTTTCCTGTAAAATAATTGAATTATGAAGCTATTTTTATTTTATCATAACATAAATAATTTTCATACAAAAAATAAAATTCTAAATGTACTACGTTTAGAACTGTCAAACGGTACTTCTTAAATTTGATGGACTGTAGTTTATTCGTATAACTATTTAATTTTCTAGGTCTTTAATTCATGTAGTGTAACTATCCAAGTATTTGCATTGTACCTATTTATATAGGTAAACCGATGCCCTACAAGTAAGGTCAGGTCGTGTTAACACCGTTCATTTAGCTGGCCCGAGGTCCTCGCGTGTCGCATGCAACGACTATCTGCTGTTCAACCGTGCTACATCCGTGCCACATCTGCGGATAGCAACCACCTAGGTAATATTGGCCATAGAACAAAGCGATGACCGGGGCGTCAAGCGATTTTCATTTTCTTTAGGTCCTTGACTTGACAAAGGTACTAATTTCATTAAGGGACAGCATTTGATTGTTAGTGGGTGGGTAAGTAACTGACTGGAAATGTTTTTTTAGCTGAACCGGTGAAAACCTTCCTTGCACTTCTACGAATATTACAAAGCCAAATCAGCCAATCGGTTCATTTATTCTCAAGTTTCAGCGAGACAAATAAACGTCAATTGATTTCGAAAATGTATTTAAATGTATCTATTGAATTTTAAATTAACTGTTAATTATTTAATTTATTATTTAAGCGACGTATAATTTATATTATGAATAAATGAGTAGGTACTTATTGACTTTAACCAGCTAGCGCGTTATCGTGGTAATGGAAAATCTGTCCCAATTGCTTGGCTGATGAACAGGTGAGCGTGCCTTTGCTCAAATTTCCCCACCGCTAATCATTTACTTGTGTTTTCGTGATCGCCATTCCGTAAGCAATAAAGTTTCCAAGAACGTAAGTAACTCGCTCCAACATAGCTATCTGTGTACTTAAGAATTCAATCATTGGGTTTAAATTCACCTTTATAAACTGAGATACTTACATTTTGTTCTACAGCGTTCCTCACTGTTAATAACGAATAAGGTTTGCTTGCTCACTGATGCTTTTCGGTTTGTTTCATTTAACATTTAATAGCTTCGTATAACGCAATACAAAATCGCTGGTCGCGTCGCTAAATGCTGGTTCCTGTGAGTTAGGCTTTACGACGTCGCATCGGTCACGAACGCGTAGGTACTTAAATAGTTATTAATGCTTTTGCGCAAACATTTTTAGTGGCTGAATAGTTTGAAGAAATCTTGTTTGATTTTTAGTTAGGGCATAAAATGCTAAGAAGAAATTAAAATACCCCAGGTGTGCTATTTGACCTGTCTATAACGGAAACTGAAACTGGTACTTAGGAGTACCTGAACCTGAACTGGTACCTAGTACTAGTAAGTTATTTTGAAGTCTCAAGGTCAACTGTCGTGACTTGGAAACGAACCTTTTTTAACCTCAGACAAAAAAAAAGTGCGGTATAAATTTGATCCATGTACCTATCTATGTACTTATCTGTGAACTACAAAAAATATGTAAAAAAAAATACAAAAAATCGCTACATATAAAATCTAAAATAAACCGCGATAAAATCCGTTATAAAATAGTTTTATTCACGCGTAAATTTAAGGAAATACTACCTATCTGTAAACAAGTTAGTTACCATGTAGCACATAAACGGATGGACCGATTTTTATGCATTTTTATTTATTAGAAAGCTAAAGTGACAGTTCTTAGCTAAAAAGTATGTATCGAAGGTTATTCTATTTCTAATTTAGCGTTACAGAAATTGCGGTCATTAATCCTAAGTAAGTACTTACCTACCTACCTAATACCTAATTAAGGTTGTAACAAAGTAATAAAGTATTTATTAATAGTGAGAATAACCTTTACAACAGCAGGTCTTAGGTTTGTGTAACATGTCCAGTTAACCCTCGCGAGGTCTAATTAGCGCGTCGTGGAACATGGCGGAAGTTCGTGACAGGCATTGCGCAGGCGCATGCCTAAGTAACTACCAGATACCATTAGATATAGGTATCTATAGGTATTTCAAAAATCTAGGGACTAAAACAAAATTATATTCTTAATAAAACATTCAATGATTTGTTCGATATTCGATCCGGGTTCGATCCCCGACAAACAAAAACCAAAAAGTGGAGAACTGAGGGTTTTAAGAAGGTGATAATTCTTAATTGTAATGATACCGTGATCTGATATTGCTATCACGAAATTTCACAATTTATTTACTACTAGCGGCCCGCCCCCGCTTCGCCCGGGTAGCTTAAGTCCACTCATCTATTTACAAAAAATGTGATAAATAAAGAACCTCATAACCGATTTTGTGCAAATTTCACCTAAATAGTCCGAACAATGCCTACACATTTGGTTTGAATAGGTAAGCCCGTTTTTGAGTTATAAAATTACAACGAAAAGTGTCATTGATTTTTATATATATAGATCAAAGGATTTGTTATTTTTAACGTAGCAAACTTTCCTTAAGACGGTCCTTTGAAAGGAGATATACAAAATAATACGGTGTTTTGCTGTAATTTCTTGTTAGCACAATTTCCTTTGGCGTTAGCTTAGATTTTACCGTAAAGACTTTTTCTGTAGTGCCCTTAATTTACCCGGTACAAGCGGATTCTCAACCCTCTATGTGTGGACTGAGGGTCCAACTTTAAAGCCTATAACTCTCTTATTGACGTGACAACGTCTTATAAATTGGTTTGCCGGGTGACACTTCAAGAAACTGCGTTACGCTCCGCTCACGTTATGCGCTCACAATGAGAGCGAGTGAGAGGCACGCGTCCCTTCCACTCGGGCATGGTTAGCCCGCCTAAGAGCGAGAGAGACAGACATAAAAAGTGAAAGGCACGCGTCCCTTCCACTCGAGCACAGTTAGCCCGCCTAAGAGCGAGATTCTTTGTATAAATTAATGTTTTAAATATAATTCTTTGTATAAATAAATGTTTTAAATTGTTACTATTACTTCATCCTTCTTCCTACTATACGAATGAATATTCACATTAAAATTATTTTACCACTCAAAGTCGTTGTCACGTAAAACTTTCGCCCGTATACCGACTTTACAGGCAACCAATTTTTTTTGTTTATAACTTTCTTTTGGGACAAAGTTCCTTATTGGGCTAGACGGAAAAAATTCTTACAAAAAGTTGTCACGACACTTTTTGCTATAGTAAGCTATTGTAAGCTGTGCGGCGTGCGCATGTTTCTCTGTCTGTCTGTCTCTCTCTCTCCCTGTCCCTTGACACCTCTCAAGTTTTCTTTCTTTCTTTTTTTCTTTGGGAATGTTCACTAAATCCTGGCATGTTTTCGAAGAATTCTGAGAGTGGACCCTCAGAGCACATGCACATCGGAAATCCTATTCAATGCTAGATCAGCTTAAACTGGAAATAAATAGCTTGATGTGTAACCGTGTGTACTAGAATTAAAGTTTCATTAACATTTTATGGCGTTAATAAGAAAGCACCTAATTTCACAATCTTACATTACAATAATAATCTTATAACTCATTAAAACATAATTACAATCAAAATACCTTCAACCCACGCAAACAATAATCGAAATAATGAAAAACACAAACCTACGCATCAAACTACAATAATTTCCATAAATTGATGCAACTCCAAAATAATAGGCTTGTAATAAAAAGCCGAGTTCATCAAAAAGGGCGCAGTAATTCTATCATCTTTATGATCGAGTAATATCTCTCACCTAAAGCGTCGTCAAAGTATTCGTGGTCACATAATCAATCGATTCTGTTAAATTCAATCGTAGCGTTAAAAGTATAGATAGATTATAATACAGAGAGCTTGTTCGGTGCTTAATTTACTTGTACCAAAACCCAAGCAAAATCGACTCAGAATTTAAGACACTGAGCTCAGTTTGCTTAAATCGGAACGCAACTTATAATACTTATAAAACTTATAGTAATGTTTGGAGGTAGTCAGTTATAATTATGATTAATAATTTTGGACGTCAAATACTTCAGTCCACCCGTTACCATGAAGGCTGAAAAGACTGAAACGTCGGCATCTAAAATAAAAAAATAAACCGCGATAAAATCTGTTTTAAAGTTGTTTTATTTCAATGAATTTGTTATGATTGATTTTATCAGGCACAGACTACGACCTACTAGACATCGCGCAAATTCAAATATTGTATGAAATTGTAATCGTCAAAAGTTGGCGGGGTATCGGGGAAGACAGTTAGGTAACATTGATAGGTTCGTTCAAGTTCTTATCCTTGAAAGAACCAATGTAAGCGAGTAAAAACCGCCTATGTCGCATATACCTATGCGCCAAATGTGTTTTTTCCCCCATCGGTGCCCGTGTCGCTTTTATGCGACAAGAAACATCCGTGTTTTTTTTATTCCATTTTATTCACTTGCACCTATCTATTCATTGGTCAAACACCACAGAATCTGCAATCGATTTTTGACGATGTGGTTATAGGGTTAAATACATAAGTTAAATATGTATTTCACAATAGTTTGAAAGTCTCTGTCTTCAGTTTACTCTGTACTAATTACCTTTACGCCGTGTAGTAAATAACTTTGTCTACATTTCGGTTCATCACATTTGCATCGATACATCGGGTTATTAAAATCGATTGAACTTATATTCAACACAATTACGGTACCCAACATAATTGGTACTTAAAAAAATCGTATCGCTCTGTATTTTTGCGATGATCTCGAGTTTGCCTTACGCGTTTTTATGTGGTTTTCTTGCCAAGGAATAAAGAGATCCTTATGGAAGATTTGACTGGCTAATGAACTTGACTGCTAATCCGGTGTTTGTGGGTTCGATTCCCAAGCAGGACAATTTTTTGTGAGATGAGCAATTGTTTGTTCTGTGTGGGTGTTTTAGTATATAGGTAGGTATGTATATACAAAAAAACACCCTCGTATTCATAAACGTCTTAGATGCTTATTATAGCTAAAATAGGTTTATCATTCGTTTGTTTTTGACAGACAAAGACAAACGAATCTTGATGTTTATACTAGTAAGAAAGAGACAAACTCCATTTTAACGAAAGAGTCATAAAAAAAAATTATGAATAAGACGTTCCCAGTACGCAAGCGAATATAATTGCAAAAGTTGGTACTAGATGGCGCTGTGTGTGTGTGTGTGTGTGTGTGTGTGTGTGTGTGTGTGTGAAAATATTATCATAATTCGTGGCAAAGTTGAGAAAATGCCACTAACTAGTAAGAAGGTTATAAAAAAATACTTGCAACTTCAACCGAAGTTCATATATAAATCAAAAGGACTTATAAATTCAGTGCTCGCTCTCTGATCAAAGTTTTGTGGAGTTAGTCTCTAGTCTTTCATCAAACTAGCTCTACTTATATCACAATTTTCTTCAGTGTTTGCCGATCATTTCTACACAAGTTGCGAATTACCACAAATGTGGTGTACCTACCTATTTGATAGGCCGGTGGCGTGGTCGGTAAGACAATTGCTTTTCCCGCCGCAGGTCGTGGGGTCGATTCTCACCCGAGACAGACATTTGTGCGATGAACATTATCTTTATGTCTCGAGTCTGATTGTAAATATCTATTATAATTAATTAAATATACAAAAGAAAAGTGGTATATCTACAACAGCATTATATGTATATACCAGTTATCTGGTTTCCATAACACAAGCTCTGCTTAGCTTGGGACCAGATAACCGTGTGTGTTAATGTCCCAGAATATAATTATTAGTATCTAGGTAAAGTCCACAGATCATCAAAAGCGTTTGATTGTCTCAAAAACTCAAAACTTCACGAACGAAACAGTTTGACACAATTATTTGACATCTGTCATCTTGCTACTGTGTTGCCTGAGTGACCTATTGATTCATTCGGGCTCCGCAAACTTCGTACTGCGTAGTTCTCACCTTTTCAACGTTTTTTAGGACCTGCTGCCTTTGTGAGTGTCAAATAAAAGAAAGGGATGCAGTTATACACTGCGTATATCCGCATCCCTTTCTTCTTCCGGAACTAAGTCAACGTACAATCGTTTTAAACTCTCATAATACGGTATCTGTACAAATATTTCAAAACCAAAACCAGAAAAATCGGTTTAGCCGTTCTTTAGTTTCAGCAATACAAACATACGTCCATATATTTTTTTAAAGAAATATAATTCGTAGATAGTTGTAGTACTTTAGAGTCGACATTTAAACAAAGTTATTTACAGTAAATAATCCCCGATCCAATATCTCGTACAGTCACTTAGCACTAGAAAATGTAACACAACCACCGAGCGGCCGCTAGTTAGGTGCGCAGGCGCAGCTAATTAGCTCCGTGCCGTTAGGGCGCGTTACATTTACATGCGGGTTAAAGGACACGCTACACGCTACGGGCTAATAGGATGCTATTTATTAGGTAAAGGTGTTGCTTTTCCTCTGTTAGTTTATGCAACAAAGTAAGAAATAAAATGAGTTAGAATAACTTTAAGTCTGTTTATGTACGACAAAATACTAAAGGTCTTTAATTCATAAAAATCTTATCACATACTTCACCCTTTTTAGTGTCCCACTGCTGGGCACGGGTCTTCTCTCAACTATCTTATGAGTTGAGAGAGCTTAACTTAGCTTCACTTGTCTTCGAATTATTAGTTCTTAGACATGCCGGTTTCCTCACGATGTTTTCCTTCACCGATATTGAGCAGCGGAGATGAAACAATTCACAAAAAAATCTGTGGGCACGACTAGGATTCGAACCCGCGACCTTATTTTTCTAAGGCGAGGCCCGTACCGCTGCGCCACCGCTAAAAAATATTTTATGACTTTTTATTTATAATGGTCTTTGTCTCTTTCTTACCAGTATAAACCAGTATATACCAAAGACAAATGATTTATAAACCTATTTTAGCTTTATTGAGCTTAAAATACGTTTATGAATACGGTTGTTAGTCATCTCGGCTCAGTAGCCGAGGAACCAGTGTTCCATATGGGTTTCGAGGTCTGATGGCAGTCACTCGTATAATTCTGGTAGTTAGCCGCATCAGGTTAGACTGGGAGCCAACTCCAATAGAAATGGGAAAAGGCAAGGGGAATGATGATGAATACGGTGGTTTTAGTATTACCTAGCGTTCCTAAACTAACCCGCGGACAGACAGGATGACATAGGGAAACTAAGGGTCCCTAGTTAACAACGGAACCCTGTGAAACATGATTTAACCTAACCACATTTGATGTATCTATTTGACGGGCGGGTGGCGTGGTCGGTAAGATACTTGCTTTACACGCCGCAGGTCGTGGGTTCGATTCCCACCCGAGACAAACATTTGTTTAAATATCTGTTTGTTTTGTGTCTGAGTGTACTTATCTATATATAAGTATACTAGCTGCCCCAGCGAACTTCGTACCGCGCAAAATTGTGAATCTAAACCATTCCCAGATCCCCTTGAACACACACAAAAAATTTCATCAAAATCGGTCCAGTCGTTTAGGAGGAGTTCAGTCACATACACACGCACACAAGAAATATATATATTAAGATATTTACAAAAGAAAAGTATTATATGTATAAGTTCCTGGCCACTATTTTTTTTTTTTTTTTATGTAAATATATTTAAATTCAAAACCATTTATAATCTTTTGATATATCAATCTTTAGCAGCAATTTTGATTTCAACTTTGAAAATAAGGGGTCATTGGATCTCATATCCTTAATTTATTTAATTATTGTAATTCATTTGTGAGATGAACACGTCTGTTTGTCTTGTGTCTGGGTGTAATTATCTATATTTAAGTATATATTTTCAAAAGAAAAGTATTTGTAGTATATTACCAGTTATCTGGTTTCCATAGTACAAGCTCTGCTTAGTTTGGGATCAGATGACTGTGTGTGTTAATGTCCCACTATATTATTATTATTATGATCTATAAAATACTTTGTTTACTCTTCGCTATATTTTTTTTTCCTCATAATTTAGGGCAAATGTTTTTATGATTGACCAAACTTACAAAAGGAATATAATACATATCTAGAAATGCCCGGGATCATAAGTTACAGTATTTAATGTCCTCGTTTACCCGATGTGTGTTTGGTAATGATATGTTGCGCCTACGCATCGCACATCATCGGCGTTTTGTCAACACACACGTAACGAGATATGGCTTGATATCGGAATTGCTTGTCATTTTACGAGATAACATATAATTTACAATCGATTGGAAGAATTTTTGGGATATTTTATTGCTTCTAGAATGTACTAAGTAATATGAGTAATAAGGAGACATGTCTGTATGATTGCACGTGTTTTAACACAATCTGGAAGAAGACAGGTAAAGTTAAGCCTAAACTATGACGCTTTCGGCATACCTACGTAATCAACTGGTAATGTTTACTGGTAATTAACTAGTGGTAGGCTTCAGCCGTGGTTAGTGACCACCCACCAGACAAAGCCACACCGCTAAGCGGTGTTGCCGTGTTCCGGTGCGATGTCTGGTGATGCCATGTAGAGAGAGTGGGACGGTTTCTTACCATTTGGAAGCTCATTCCACTTCTTCCTTCGAAAATCTTTCGTAATCACGAATGAACCGTTACACTAGGCTGGCGCGTTCCATCGTAGACTACGTCATTGCTTAACATCAGGCAAGTTGTAGTTAAGCGCAAGCCAATTGCAGAATAAAAAATTAAAAAAGTACCCCAAGCTAGGGCGACCGTTGCTAGTACCTTATTCTTCAGTTAGTTATTTTGAGATCTCTCCATCTCATCCAAAGCGGGTTTTAGTCAAGCAGAACACGAGAGAACGTGGAGGTATTATCGTGTTATTATTTTTTCTCCATTTATTGGCCTTTTAAAACGAATCTAGTCTACTAGTAGAAATAGGTATGAAATACCTACATTAAGATTTAGTCCTTATTTGTCTAGAGTTTTGATGTGATACTGGTCTTGAACCAATTTGGAACTAACTCCAAGATAGTTAATTCAAACTGTGTGCATAAAGGTAAAAAATTAAATCAAATAAAAATCAATAAAATACGAGCAGATTTCTCAGAATACTCGATACCAATATCAGAATTTAAAAGCATAGAAAACCGCTTACTTGCTAGTCCCGGTCGGTACGAGCGTGACAGATAGATTGCGCTGACCTATGCGCCCGCGCACGCTGCTGGCTGCTGACACCACACTGTAAGATATTCCAGGACTATGTGCCCACGTGACGACGCTATTTGTCCAGCTTACCAGACATGTTGCAAAGTCACAAGTTTGGAACCCGGTTCATGCGAAAATATATTTTATCGCTTCACTTCAACCCTTTTTAGTGACCCACTACTGGCACGGGTCTTCTCTCAACTATCTTACGAGTTGAGAGAGTTTAGGCCTTTATCCACACAAGCTGGCCAAGTGCGGGTTGGAAGATTTCACATGTTCTCGAATAATTAGATCGTAGCCATGCCAGTTTCCTCAAGATATTTTCCTTTACCGATACCGAGTAGCGGCGATGAAACTATTCACACAAAGAAGTAAGGGCATGACCGGGAATCGAACCTGCAACCTTATATTTCTAAGGCGAGGCTCGTACCGTTGTGTCACCGTTCTTAGCATGATGTTAGGAGGTTAAGATTATAACCCACGAACGATTATAGGTTTTTTACTCCAAGATAGGCTAGCGCTTCACCACAACTTGCCTGATTTTAAGCAACCATGTAGGCTACGATGGAACGCGCCAGCCCAGTAAAACGATTCATTTTCGAAAGTGGAAGTGGAAAAAAATTATTTATTTGGCTCCTCAACAATGTGTACACTTTTACAATGACTTATTATACGATTATTGTCTTAATATCTAAGTACAAAATTACTTAAAGAAGAGCACAGCATGCACTAAAATATGCGCAAGAACTAATAAATGTCATGCAATTACTACCTACTACTATTTTAACATTTTAACAATTAATTTCATTTTTTATTTTAATAGATTATAATAATTTTATACAAAAAAAAAAGTTCATAGTCATGCAATTTTATTCAAATTTGTATTGGTTTGTCAAGATTTTATTAAAGTTATATCAAATGGTAAGAAACCAACCCACCCTCTCTGCATGGTATCACCAGACATCGCACCGGAACTCGGCAAGGCCACTTGGCGGTGCGGCTTTGTCTGGTGGGTGGTTACTAACCACGGCCGAAGCTTACCACTAGTTTATTGTCACCCAATATGCACCACCCGGGGACCACGTGTGTGGATTCAATTAAAGATACTCACGGACGAAGGTGACTTACTCACTCACTTCAAGGATCTAGTCATAGAGAGTGACGCTGTGACATTAATTGTTTGCACCTTCAGGTACTAACAGGCATTAGCTATGTTCCATCGACCTATCAAGCATTATCTGCGGCTTTTCTCATCATCATCATCATTCCTCTTGCCTTTTTTCCATTTCTATTGGGGTGGGCTCCCAGTCTATTTTGATGCGGCTAGCTACCAGAATTATACGAGCGGCTGCCATCAGACCTCGAAACCCGTAGGGAACCAGTAGCCGAGATGGTTAGACCAGGTGTCAGATTATATTGGCTCCTGACTACATGTAACGATTGTCATAGATGTGTTAAATGACAACCAGGACCGACGCGACAGATTAACGTGCTCTCTGAGGCACGGAGGGTAGTCCCTCAACCAACCAGACACCGAAACAAATCTTTGTTGTTACACAAATATTGTCGCGACCTCCCGGGCATGGTATAGCCGAATCAGGCGGCTTACACTGCTCGACTACCGAGGTCGTCACGTTTCTCATTTAGTTAAAAATCTTAATTAGCGAATCGGCTGTAGCATACCGACAGATAATCACAGGAGAGACTATCGACCAGTTAAAATTATCTATCACCTCCCCTGGTATTAAACGAGACCCACTTGAGTTCCACTCGCTCTTGACCGGTTTTTAAATCAAAGTTTAAGTATAAGTAGAGCAGCGGTGGCGTAGCGGTACGGGCTTCGCCTTAGAACTACAAGGTTGCAGGTTCGATTCCCGGTCGTACCCACATATCTTATTGTGAATTGTTTCATCGCCGCTGCTCAATATCCGATGAAGGAAAACATCCTGAGGAAACAAGCTAAGAACTAATCATTCGAGGACATGTGACTTCCACCAACCCGCACTTGTCAGCGTGTGTGGATTAAGGCCAAAACTCTCTCAACTCGTAAGATAGTTGAGAGAAGACCCGTGCCCAGCCGTGGGACACTAAAAAGGGTAAGTGGAGTGATGATAAGTAGAGTTCAATCTACATTTTCATCCTGAAAGTTAAGATATTGTGGTGACCCTAACCTCGGCTCATGGCTAGCACAGCCAGTTGGCAAGGCGCGCAAAATGAAAAGTGGCGCGGATCATAAATTATCGGCGCAATAGCGCGCGTGATGCGCGAGCGCAGCGGTGCACGACTCGCGGCTTGCGATTAATACCGATTAATGGATGCACAGATACTAAGACTTGAAGAAAAATCTCCCCTTTTTGTCGGTTTAGTTTGTATTTCATTAATCCACCAACCTGCACTTGGTCAACGTGTGTGGATTAAGGCCTAAGCTCTCTCAACTCATAATATATTTGTAAGGGTTGAAGTTATACCTAACGCCTGTACCTGAGTATTACTTTTTAACGCACGTGTGTGTTACTAACTAGGTACTGAG
The DNA here is from genome assembly GCA_936450015.1 of Meganola albula. NCBI lineage: Eukaryota > Metazoa > Arthropoda > Insecta > Lepidoptera > Nolidae > Meganola > Meganola albula. The sequence continues at coordinate 12,959,908 of OW388160.1, forward strand.
TTTTCACTGGACAGGAGTTATATACTGCAGGGCGAGATATTACTATACCTAAGATGAATCTTAAACCTTCTACTAAATTTATTGAGGCCACCAACCAGCACTTGACCAATGAGTATGGATTAAAGCCTTTTATTACTAGCTTCCGCCTACAGCTTCGCCCGCGTGGTACTTATTGAAATATACAGTAGCCTATGTGTTAATCCAGACCATAATCTATCTCTGTGCCAAATTTCATCCAATTCCGTTCAGTGGTTTTTGCGTGAAAAAGTAACAAACATCCATACATTCTTACAAACTTTCGCGTTTATAATATTAGTAGGATCTAGGATAGTTGAGAACAGACTCGTGCTCAGCTGTGAGACACTACACTTCAACCCTTTTTAGTGGCCCACTGCTGGGCACGGGTCTTCTCTCAACTATCTTACTAGTTGAGAGAGTTTAGGCCTTAATCCACACACGCTGGCCAAGGGCGAGTTGGTGGATGTCACATGTCCTCGAATGATTAGTTCTTAGACATGCCGGTTTCCTCACGATGTTTTCCTTCACCGATATTGAGCAGCGGCGATAAAACAATTCACACAAAGGTGTGGGCACGACTGGGATTCGAACCCGCGACTTTATATTTCTAAGGCGAGGCCCGTACCACTGCGCCACCGCTGCTCTTGCGTGAGATACTAAAGGGCTCATATTTACAGTTTTTTTACATACACATTCGGGTAAACCTAGGCAATAAGCATCACCCACAATGAACTTGGTGGCTGTTTTCTAGATAAATACAAATTGATATCAACTCGTGTTTTGAAGCGAGTAAAAAGATATTTCTGTTTCGATAGCATCGCCAATTATTTAGCAGTTAAACAGTATAATATCTGATAGGTCCCTGGCTCCACGCGAGGGTTCGCGTGCGCCGAGATCGTTTGTCCGCAACAATTTATTATCGATGTTACTCTGATTGGTACAGCAGACGCCAGATATACTTCACACGTCTTCGTGCCATCTGCTGAATTCAATAACGTATCTGTAGCTCTTATTAATAATGATAATATAGTGGGACATTAACACACACGGTCATCTGATCCCAAACTAAGCAGAGCCTGTACTATGGAAACCAGATAACTGGTAATATACTACATAAAATACTTTTCTTTTGTAAATATATACTTAATTATAGATAATTACACCCAGACACAAGACAAACAGACACATTTAAACAAATGTTTGTCTCAGGTGGGAATCGAACCCACGACCTGCGACGTGAAAAGCAAGTATCTTACCGACCACGCCACCCTCACGCTTATCTTATTTTGTCGTTCTGATTTCACGGCCTCTAGACAAATTAGGCACGTAGCGATACTGTGTCGAAAGATCGAATAGAACAAGTACATATATGGGATTGAAGATTGTCACTTGACTTTTTTTTTTATTTATTTCATAACAAGAAGATATAACTTTGATCTTAAAATTAAGGCCTGCCAAACTGCGCAGCAGTTTATCGGCAGCGTTCTCCCGGGTACATTCTTATCCTCCTGTATACCAGTTATAAAGTTACTAGCGACCCGCCCCGGCTTCACACGGGTGCAGTGCTGATACTAAATACATTGAGGTACATTTACAAAACGTCCCTATAAACAACGTTTACAGCTTTTCTGCCATTAGACAAAAGCAACAGCACGCGCCGCGCTCGGCCGGCCCGGTACCGTCGCACCGCTATTTTAAATCTGTAATGTGCAATACTGTAGTATATTATTTTGATACATCTCGTAGGGTTCAGCCAGCGTTTGCAATGCAAGCACAAAAAATGCGCCAATTTACAACACCGCATCAGAAACATCTAAAACAATCAGTGTTTCTCCACTATATTATGCATGTATATAAACCTTTCTCTTGAATCACTCCATATGACAAAAAAGAAAAATCGAATTCGGTTGCGTAGTTTTAAAGATTCAAGCGCACATAGGAATATAAGTGACAGGAATGCGACTTTGTTTTATACTATGCCGAAGTACAAATGATTCGTTTCTAAAACAAACAAACAGGCATGTTCATCACATAAATGTCAGACTTGGGTAGGAATCGAACCCATGACATGTGGCGTGAAAAGTAACTATCTTACCGACCACACCACCGGCCCTTCATAGACCTAGCTATAGAAAATAAATGTTTCTTTTTCGACGGTTAGATACCAATATTTTCTTAGCCATTTTCCAAAACTTACTTATCCAGAATATCAACCAAAAAGTGTGTTAAGATTGTAGCAGGTAGCACTTTAAAGTCTCTGCCTACCCCCATGGGAAAAAGGCATCTAGGTAAGGCTAAACTACTGCTACAGATTATTACAGAGTACAGGCAGGAACTAAATACAGACGCAACACACGACTCTGTAGCGTTGAATTTGCGGCTGTCAATGTAAAAGCGAAGGGTAGGTGTTTCAAGCACTACCACATCCTGTTCCAATATCTCAGGTACCTTTAGACCTTTGGGATTTTGCAAAAGGCTTTTGAATTAACTCTCATCCAAAACAAAATACATAAACTTAGCTTGATTTTCCTTCTATAATGTCCAGTCTATAAAATAAATAAATAAAAAGGCTTTTTATTTCCTTAACATTACATAATTAAATAACATTCGATTTGATTTGTCTAGCCTACCTAGGTACTTAAACTACCTACTACTTATCTACCACCTTAAATTATTTTACACCAAATGATTTCAGTGAGTATTTCTAGAATATGCGGTTTTCTGGTAAATGTTGGTACCGTTTGCTCTGCAGTCTGCATGAGTGCAGTAAAATCGTGAGGGATCGCCGCGACCCCAGTTGATCCCTGTAGGTACACTATACTGTGTATACTCCTGAGTTTAGTTGCGAGTAGCTCTAACGGCGTTTATCTGTGAACTAGAGTTTAGGAAAGCGGCAACATGATTTTAAAGGGCCTTTCAAACGTTGTAGGTTAAAACAAGCCATAAAACTTCTTCCTGCTCTATTTCTCTCATGAAATCTTTGTCCTTGTGATATATCTATTAGGAAATTGTAATCTTTCTGAAAGAAGCAATGTAATAATAATATGTAGGAAATAATATTAATATCCTAATGTATAGGGTTACTGTTTCACAGCAGAAGCTAAGGCGATAGGGATGACCTGGAGCGAAGTAAAGCGCGAAGCTCAAGACCGCTCTAGATGGCGACGTACTGTGGACGCCCTCTGCTTCATCCAGGGGACATAGGACATTATGTAATGTATAGCTGAAAGAAGCTGCTCTAGATAGAGCCAAATGGAAACTTCTTCATCGGATGCACCGACAAGGGTTAAACCTTAAATCAGATTTTTTTAAATATGTGGGACATTAACACACATGGCCATCTGATCCCAAACTAAGCAGAGCTTGTATTATGGAAACCAGATAACTGGTACTATACTACATATAATATATTTTTTTGTAAATATAGATAATTACACCCAGACTCAATGCCAAACAGACATGTTCATCACATCACATAGTTGTCTGTCTTGGTTGGGAATCGAACCCACGACCTGCCGCGTGAAAACCAAGTATTTTACCAACTACGACACCGGCCCACCATAATATAATACTATCTTAAGTCATTTGTGTATTTAACGAAATAAATGGTCTATATTTTTCAACGGTCTAAAATTATTGTTGCTTTAACAGTAATCGAGCGGTCTATTAAAGGATTAGAAATCAATTAGATTATCAAGCTTAGCCATCAGCGGTATCCTTTTTTGTTTGAGTATTAAGTAATCTTTTGTTTCTCTGTAGATACCTAAGTGTAGTGGTAGTGACGTCATCAAACTTGCAGCCAGCTACGTATCTAATCTTGTTAGGCTAATGACAACGTGACTCGTACGCTCTGATACAATCTACTAAATTGCTTGCCAATCCTACATCTACGCCACGCCTCTTGTGAAAACTTTTTTGAGAGTTTCATATCCGAGGGACCCATAGGACTGCCCTGACAGATGATATTGAAGTTAAGATTAGTTATACCAGCAATAATATACTTAACAAAATTATGCACTGATAATATTTATCTTGACTAGGTAGGTACATATGCCTTTTAACCGTCTCTACTAGTGTGAAAACTGCGACTATTTTACCGGTGGAATATTTTTTTTATTATTCTGAAATAGGCTTGCGTTTAACTACAACTTGCCTTATGTTAAGCAATGATGTCTACGATTGGATGCGCCTGCCCAGTTACCCATTCACTTGCGATTACGTATGATTTTTGGTGAGAAGGTGGCAGTGGAATGTGGCCCTATAGGGTTTTTTTTGTGCAGGTTTTCCACTTGCTAAGCCGTCGCATTTTAACCAACAGACTATTGTAATACCCAATTTTTTTCACAAATTTACCTATTTGCTCAAAATATATAGGTATCGCGAGGTGGTAGGATCACTTTAGCTGACTATGATATAAATATATCAACAATTTTCCTTCGTCACCTGTGACCTTTGGCGCTAATAAAACATGTATAACGTCCAGGTCACGGGCGACGCACCTTCACTGCACAACAGCTAGGGGGTGGACCGAGTTACAAGGCGGAGCTTACCTCCCATTGGTCAGGTTTAGAAAGGCGCATTTTACCTTATTAAACATTTGGCGGTCAGAAACAATGATCGTGAACGTAAACAATGGGCTGAAACGTGACCGTCCCGGGTTCTATTCCCGTTCATTGCACGATGCTGAATTAAAACTGGTTTGTTTTTGTTGCGTAATACGAGAGAATGTAACTCGATTGGATTTTATTTGCTACAGTATGGCGGCGCAAGGAAATGCTCCAGCTGCTGCCATTATTAATGAATTTTAAAGCTAACTCTGTTATGTTTCTTGAGAAATAAGGTAAGCCAATAAAAGCTCTTTTGGCTAATTGAAAAGGCGCTTCCAAAACAAAACATGGTTGAGTTTCTCTGTATGAAGTACTTATTGATGTCGTTCGTTTCATTTGTTTATAGGAAAAAGGAAAGGAGTTTGTATAACAAAGCGATTTCAACTCAGTTTTTTTTAACAAGGGTGACTTAATTGGCAAGAGATTTTTCTAAAAATCGTCAAACAAGAATTCTTTTGAGATTATAAAATATAAAAACCGAAAAAAATCAAGACAAAAATTTGTATTAGGTACCTATAGATAGACCGTTTAACTCGCGTATCGCCATCTGAGGTACAAAGTAAATTTCATAAAGAACTATTTAACCACAGATAAAAGTAATGTAAGACTATTATTCACTAATATCTATATCGCTTGAATCATCATCACTGTCTGTGCAGCTTGAGGAGTCAGAATCTTGGCGATAGGCGATACGCGAGTTAAACGGTCTATCAATAAGTACCTAAGTTTACGCATTTGTTAGTTGCATTTAGAAATAACGAATCCCGAGTAGATCAAATTTCTAATTAGATACTTTAACAACAAATCACCTGTGAACAAACCATGGTTTCCGCCTTTGGTGTAGCGGGTTCAATATCCGCGTCGGACCAAAATGAGTATTGAAACTTTTCTAATGTCTCAGGAAGTAGGTGGTGTGATCCTGTGCCACAGAGAGCATGTAAAGCTGTCGCTCCTGCGCTCACATTTTCACCATCCCACCGGACTGTGAAAGTGAAGGAAATTGATAGTGTACTTGTGTTTGCATTTGTGCACTATCTCCTGCGCATCTGGGTAGTCAGCTTAGACTGGTCACTGTAGCAGGAAAGCGGCTAGAGTAATAAGTATTATTATTAGTACATACATAAGCGCATTTGTAATTTGCATTTTGTAGTAGGTAATTCTCTGTATCAGAACTATCTTTTTTTCCTTAAACTATATTTAGAAGTAACTTCAAGATCTGTACATGACGCAGTCTCTGAAACCTCTCTAGAGTACAGTTAGAGCGGCGAACAAACAATTAAGTACGTGAGTGAAATGCGCGCACCGGAGCGATGCGCCCGCGCATACTAAGTGATGGTAATGCGTTACACTTGTTAGGTCAGAGGCACACGCAGAGATGCAGCGACATCAGCTCAATAATTTTTATTGTCTTTGTCTAAGTCATATACTGACTGCCATCCATCCAGCGTATCCTGACTCACTTAGAGTAGACTGCGTAGAGAAGAGAAAAACTGAACTTTGCTACTCCATTGTGATGGAGTAGCAAATTTTTGAAGGTTGAGCTGAATGAGAACACTGTGGAACTTTGTCTTCGCTTTAGAAGAAGACTTAATTCTATAGCGGATTACGCTATAATATGTCTTCGAATGATTATTTCTTAGACATGCCGGTTTCCTCGCGATGTTTTCTTTTACCGATATTGAACAGCAGCGATGAAATAATTCACACAAAAATGTGATCGGGGATCGAACCCGCGATCTTATATTTTAATGGCGAGGCAGCAGCTGCTTCACCACTACTACAAATCGCTAAAGCTTACTGTGTCCCAACCCTATAAAAACATCAGAAAAATGACAACATCCGAATACTTTTACCTAGATCGCTAGTGATGTAGCCGATAGCTAGATAAATAGCGGATAAGCGGATTAGCATTCAGTGAGCAACGTTGTCGTGACGGAAAGCGGTTTAGATGCACTCTCTGGGAAGTTTATTATAATTTTGATGTAATTTATATTTTAGATAGCATCTGCACTGGAGCGATGGATACGGTTTTTAAGGAATGATGGCGTGAACTGAATATTATTTGTATAACAACCCTTCCGAGCGACTACTATCAGACCTCGGAACCCGTAGGCAACCAGTAGACAAGATGGTTAGACTATATATTAGGTGTTAGATTATATTAGGCTTCTGACTACCTGTAACGATTTCTTAAATGACAGCAGGACGGCTTAACGTACCAGGCACAAAGGGCCCTTCCAATCTGACACCAACACAGATATTGTACGGGGCGGGAATCGCTCTGTATAGCCCAATAGAACGGTTTACATCGCTCGACTAAAGAGGTCGTCAATAAAAATAATAAAAGTACCTACTTTTATAACTTTTTTTAAATTAGTTTTTCTTTTATTTTATACTGATATTAATAATTTTGGTGTACATATAACATAAAGATTTAAAAGATTTTACCAGAAAAATAAAACCCACGCACTAACTTAGCCTAAAAAAAGTAAATATAACCTAGCTGGGCGTCAAAAAACTCCTCCGCATCGATGTCGGTTGGTAGCGTACCAAGAAGGCTGGCAGCATTGCCACGTTGAATGGCAACGCTCAATCTTTGGCCTAAGTCTATGCCAGCCTTCTTGTCGCGTGTTCTATGAACCAAAAGTTTCAAAATGTCGCGGTAAAGAGCTCGCGTTACTAATAGTTAATAGTTACCCACAAGGTTGAAATTAAACTATTTTATAACAGATTTATCGCGGTCTATTTTAGATTTTAAACCCCAACGAAAAATCTATGATAAACCGCGATAAAATCCGATATAATTTCAGTGTGTGATATTCGCGTAAATTTAAGAAAATACTACCCACAAAGTTACTATATTTACGCTCCTTGAGGTCTGCTGTAGCAGCAGCAGCACCGGCTTGTCCTGAAGCAAAAGGAAGATGGGAAGGTGCTAGGGGATCGACGCAGGTTGCGTCCCACACCAGAGGCCTGCTCTTCCAAAGCAGAACCGACGTCCCGTCGGGTCTCTTGCCATCGACACGCACCAGGTCATTTTGTTCTAAAACAGCCGGGACTTCGGCGGTGGAAGAGCATGGCGAATAATGTCGTTTATGCTGCGATAACAAGGTATTCTGCCAGCGCTTCTGCTGCATGATAGGGCATGGTGTCCTAGGCAATCGGCCTCTTCACCGCAACGACACTGATATGTTGACATGAGACGAAGTCTTGCAGTGAGACGGAAGGTGCCATCTACTTCTTGGTACTCTTTTGTACCTATGTTGAGCGACGGCAATGCCTGCAATCAGAGAAAACAACAAAAACTTAAATAAACTATTTAGTTAGTGAGGATTATTTACGTCGTAATAAGTTATAATACTTAATTTTAAATAAAAATATCTCTGACGTAGTAACGCGTCAAACTGATCTTTATCGGGAGTTAAAAACCGCTTATGTGTTAGACGTCATGAAATTTTAGCTGTATCTCCATTTTTTTTTTGTTTATCAACCCTTACGAGCGACTACTATCAGACCTCGGAACCCGTAGGCAACCAGTAGACAAGATGGTTAGACCAGGTGTTAGATTATATTAGGCTTCTGACTACCTGTAAAGATTTCTTAAATGACAGCAGGACGGCTTAACGTACCAGGCACAAGGGGCCCTTCCAATCTGACACCAACACAAATATTGTACGGGGCGGGAATCGCACAGTATAGCCCAATAGAACGGTTTACATCGCTCGACTAAAGAGGAATTATTGTTATTTATTATTATTATTATTTATTTTTATTTCCATTATTTTTTGATTACGTAAAATTAATGTCCAAAATTAATTACAGTACTTTAGAACAAATTTAATGTAGGTTTTTTAAATGTGACAAGACATGATGGTAGACATCTTGTTTTGGCACATTTAAAAAATACTTAAATAAAAACAATGAAACAAACTCAACTAATTTCAAGCGTTTAATATATTCTTAGTGTAGCAATCGTTTTCAAATATATTCAATTACCTAATGAACCGTAAAATTGTCTCTAACCAAAACAGAACTATCACCACATAACAACCTCTCTGCAACACGACTAAGCACTTCTTAATTACATTAAACATACAATAAATTACCGCTCCATTCTATAGCTATTGGTTTACTAGAAATATGCACTAGCTTCTGCCGGCAACTTCGTCTGCTTTTACTTTATAACATCCCGAAGGAATTTTCTGATGACAATCCAAAAGATTCTCAACATTTATTTTTCAGGTTAATTTGGGGAGTTTTAATGTCCTTCATTTAGTGAAGATAAGTCTAGCCCCACACACAGGCTTTTTCATTTTTAGTAATAAGAGTTTAAACAGTGGCTCGTATTTTAGACGTATTATTTTTGACTTTCAAATGCATTATGAATGACTACAAGTTTTGGCGACGGCCGAAAGTTCAAACATGTTTCTTATTGTTAAACAGTAATTATTCCTTTTACATTACTATAATCATCCAAAATCCTTGTTATAGATATGTACATCTGTAATTCTAGATACCAAATTTTACCGCTTCAATGTATAAACACGTCTTACTCCGATCGCTGCTACGAACCGACTGACGTTTCAACCGACAATTACAAATTATGAAATAGCGGAAGTGGTATCGAAACGAAAACTGACAAAACTATTAAATTTACTATATTTAAATATAGCACATTGAAACCAAACTAAAACTAGATTTAACAACATAATTAGTCAAATATAAATTATAGTCCAATATAAATTGATCAGTTACCCTCCTTTTATCTATCAATTTATACTTGGACTAGCTTTCCACCCGCGGTTTCGTCCGCGTGTATGTTGGTTATCGCGCCAAAACATTACCTTCTTTTTGCGCAGTCGGATAAAAACTATCCTATGTCCTTTCTCGGGTCTCAAACTACCTCCATACCCAATTTCATCCAAATCGGTTCAGTAGTTTTTGCGTGAAAGCGTAACAAACAAACTTACATTCGCAAGTAAAAGTACAATAAACCTTACACAAGGTATGAAAAATGCTAATTATTCCGTCAGTAAGATTATGTATAAAAAATGTCACAACATGTATTTTTTGCTTTATCATTAAAATAAAACAATATTAACATTTATCATATATTATTCGTGATATAACGTGTTAAAGTTATGGAGTGAAAGTGCGCTACGTCATACTAAACTTACCTAGGTGTGACGTCATTCGAAATTTCACGTGGACGTATCGCCGTAATCTTTAGATCACGCAAAAAGAAAAAAAAATAACCTGTCCAATATTTTTAATTTATCTATCTGAATAAACTGTTCTGATCTGATAATAATTAGTCTTATAATCTGTTCTATGTTGCTCCCATAATAGTACTTAGATCTGGAATAAAAGAACAATATTAATCAGTTGTAAGTGGTCGCGGTGCGTTATTTTATGAATAAGGCAAAGGTTTTTTTTTTAATTTTTCATGACAATACTATACCAATAAATGGCAAGATTAGGGAATTAATATTTTTCATATGTGACTTTTTCATCAGTTTCACTTACTTTTGAACTATTACCAACAGAATCTTAGAACTTTAATTGGACTTCGTATATAGGTACACACACCTTTAGTTTGAAATAGATAGGTACAATATAATTTACTGTAGAAGTTCGAATTATGCTTGAATTAAGCTCGCCTATGTACATGCGCTGTTTCCTATTTATTAATTGTTTATGTAAGTGTTTTGTGTACAATAAAGAATAAGAATAAGAAAAAAAGAGCGTATTTTCTATAGCAAACATTCGAAAAGGGGGTTAGTTAGAGCAAGTTTGAGAAAGACTGTACTAAATTGAGACGCGACTCATTACCGTGCAGTTGTGTGGCCGACCAACCATTACTTCTATCGCTATCTTAACGACCACGTCACGCGACGATAGGCAGAATTAGCGCAACGTGAACACATCGTTTCTGATCGGTGCTCGTTTAGGGGCCGTTACAGTAGTAGGTATATCACAGACATATTATTATAATGTGGTGAGGTACTATGCGTTTCAAATAAGAATAGGATTGGAAATCCGCCATCTTGGACTGGAATACGCAACAACTTCACATTTTTTAGTACAGTGAGCAAAAATGTTTGTTTGTTATTAATTATCACATCTAGATGAAAAAAACTAAAAATGTGTATATCTTATTGCCTTTTGAGTCGAATTTGGAGTCGAATATTTAGATACGAACATATTTTATTAACTTCCCACGACGAAAATTGGTTATAAGTTAAAACGTGTGTTTTAAATGTGTTTATGAATTTGTGTACAAGTTTGTGGTAAATTGTAACTACATACTTGTGTAAAGTTTTTAAATAAATCACTTTTCCATACATTTCAAAATAATATTATTATCTGTGGTTTGATATTTTGTACTGACGATACTTTTGCTTGGTTATTGGTATGAAGTTAGCCGCGAGTCCAGTCCTATTCTTATTTGAAACGCATAGTATATAAAGCAGACAGTGCGCGCTGGTAGAGATTTTTTTACTTATTTACAGTGACTGGTTCACTTCGATCCTTTTTTGTGTCTCACAGCTGGTCACAGGTCTTCTCTCAACTGTCTTACGAATCGCGAGAGTTTAGGTCTTAATCCACACACACTGGCCAAGTGCGGGTTGGAGGATATCACATGTCCTCGAATGATTAGTTCTTAGACGTGCCGGTTTCCTCAAGATGTTTTCCTTTACCGATATTGAGCAGCGGCGATGAAACAATTCACACAAAGATTTGTGGGCTCGACTGTGAATCGAACTTGCGACAGTATATTTCTGCTCGGTGACTGGTTATAAGCTTATAATACTTCACCAAATGATAGTGCTCATGATTACAAAAACTTTGCTAAAGAATACAATATGTTTTGATGTACAGTGCAAACATACTGTTACAAGAACTTGTTGGCACTTCCACTTCTTAATACATAAGCTGTCATTTTATACAGCCATCGCGTGTGCCTTTCGAGTCAGCTGTCACTTGAAAGTATCAACATGAACGAACGAATGAACACTGAGCATGCGTGAAACTTGACACTGTGTGTTGGATTCTCGCGCTTTAGACATTTATCTCTAATATACATTTGTCAAACAAAAATAGCAATTTCTTTTGTTTTTCAATGAAATCCGCCATTTCTTTCGACATTTGCGTGCTTTGAACATTATCTATAATATAAAAATGAATAGCAAAATGTGTTGATAAGCGCATAACTTGAGAACGGCTGAACCTATTTCGCTATTCTTTTTTTAGAATGTTCCTTGAAGTACTAGGATGGTTCTTACGCAAAGAAAAATAAAAAAAACAACCTCCTCAGAAACGACTTGACCGATTCGGTTGGTGTGAGAATCGGTCGTAATCTATTTTCGAACCCGGTAGGTTGCACTGCTTTACCGGACAGGACAACGTCTGCGGGGTCCGCTAGTATCTAATAAATAAATGTCGAAAATATGCCAAATATCATTGAAAAACATATCGCCATTTTTGTTCGACAAATGTCTATTGAAGATAGATGTGTAGATGTGTAGAGAGCGAGACGCAATGCCCTAGACCGTTGCGCTTGCAACCACGTGCTCAATTGACGTTATTTTTTAATCCAACTTAATCTTAGCGATCTGTAACTATCTAGTAGAATTAATGATTGTATTAACAAGAAATCTGGGTGAAATTATTGTTGCCGCAGTTATTTTATTGGAATACCGTCTTCTTCTCCAATAGTCTACGCCTACCCAAAGATTAATAATCCTGATTTTAGTCGAAAGCTTCCAACTTTTACAAAATAACAATTATTATTATTAAACGCACTCACAACAATATCACGAACGGTTTTAACCCTGTTAAGAAGTAAAGTATATCCATTGGTTCTCATTATCAATGTACCACTTAACATAACAAGGTAACCTAACTTAAATCACAGATCGTACGACTCCTGCGCACTTATTGCGTCGCCATTTTATCTAAATGTTTATTATAACTTCGCCACTTAACGTTAAGCATTATTATTTAGTCACGAAAACAGTTAATAGTGCTGAACAGTTTAACTAAAAGATACTAAATATTGCAAGAGAGAGAGAGGGGGGGGGGGGGTGTAAACTTTAAACTTTAAACATCCACTTACTCGCACTTGGCCCGTGTGTTGAGAGAAGGTCCGTGTCCAGCTGTGGGACACTGAAAAGGGTTGAAGTCGATTACGATTGTACTGCAGATGTAGTGGTTAGTCACAATTACACGTGTGACGGTACCGAGCATGTGATTGGACAGTGTTTACAAAACAAACTAAAACCTCGTGAACCCTGCAACGAACTAACGACCATTGCGATTGCGCAGATAATAATGATGTAAATACCCTCAAATAAGGTGGACAATACCTTAATAGTCTAATACACGGCTACAAACGTTGCGCCTTTTACAGAAGAAATATAGCAGTGTGCGCCTGCGCACCGGGACTAGGAGACGTGCGCACGCGCAACACCAAGTATTTGCAGTTGTTAATAACTTGTGTCCCGCTCTAATTGGACTGGAGTCACGAGATAGGACTATATCACCACGTTTTGTATTAGTAATAAATATTAAGATGTGAATAACGTTTTATTTGAACGTTTGTTTAAGTCTTTTAATTTTATAATAAAATTTAGGAAACCAGCTTTCCACGCGTATGTCGGTTATCGCGCTAAAACCATTAATAATTTTTTGCGAAGTCGGATAAAACCTATCCTATGTCATTCGCTTTGTCTCAAACTACCTATGTTACGAGTTTAGAGGGTTGAGGCCTTGATCCACAAACGCTGGCCTAGTGCGGGTTGGTGGATGTCACATGTCCTCAAATGATAAGGTTTAACGAATTATGAACCTATTTTAGCTATAATGAACTTATTTAACATTTATTAATACGGGGATATATAAGTAGGCTGATAATGATGATAATAATGTTAAATTCTATTCCCTAAGGTTTAATAGCTTAATTTGATGAAATGAAATGAAAAATGCTTTATATTTTTGAGACGCGAGTCTACTTAAAAATAGTCCAATTTCTTTTCCTACCGTGCAGTGAATGACTGGCAACTACTGAGAAACACTGCCAAAAAACTCAGTAGGCTTTTTTCGTTTAAAATTAATTACTTATACATACAGGATTACATTTTGTTTAGTGTGTTGTATTAGAGCGACTTAATTGTGTACTTCAAGAAAATATGCGAAATCGGTTCAGCCGTTCTTGAGTTTTTCGTATAGCAACACATTTATTTTTATTTTACTCAATACTCAATACTTTATTTGCTTATACCACTATGTTTTAGGTTGGTAGTATAAATGATACAAAGTAATATGTCACAATTATGGACCCATTAGGGCACAGCAAATTACGAGAGGTGAAAATATTTTCTATTTTTCTTTATTTTAAAGATAGTCTGTAATTTTATAATACACTTTCTTATGTAGCGTTGATTTTATAATCATTTTAAATCTGTTAATAGTCATTGCCCTAATATTATGTGGAAGTCTATTGTAGAAACGTAAGTAGGTGAGTAAAGTATTAAAATACTCTGTAAATGGTGAATGAAAGAATTGAATCTGAACGTCCAATTACATGGCGACTGCCTCAGTACTGTATCAATACACTTTACTACCCGCTTCCTTCCATTCAAGTTTACGTCGACAATAATATACCAGCATTAGTGCCTCTTTACAAGCTGGTGTTAAGCTTTCAAGCTCTGTCTCTGTAACTTGTCAATTAATTGAAAGCTTTAAAGCTTCAGTCAGTGACCGTAGCGCCTGAAATATTAGCACCTTATTTTAAATACAAATGGTGCTTCCATTCATTCGATAGCGTAGGTAGATGTGAAGATGGACTGGCCTGGGTGGTGTGTGACCCTGCCAAAGCCGAAGGTCGTGGGTTCGGTTCCTACCCAGGACAAATCATTGTGTGATGTGTATTACAGTAGCATTATAATATAATCTGTGGTATTACTTTACTCTATGGTGATGAACATAGTTGTTTTTTTTGTGTCTGGGTATAATTTATCTATTTTAAGTATACATACTTAAAATAGATAAATTATAATAAAAAAATGTATGTAGTACCTATCACACTTCACTTCAACCCTTTTTAGTGTCCCACTCCTGGGCACGGGTCTTCTCTCAACTATCTTACTAGTTGAAAGAGTTTAGGCCTTAATCCACACACGCTGGCCAAGTGCGGGTTGGTGGATGTCACATGTCCTCGATGTTTTCCTTCACCGATATTGAGCAGCGGCGATGAAACAATTCACAGAAAGATGTGTGGGCACTTCTGGGATAGTACCTAGTCCCAACAAGCTAAAGGAGACGTTCAAAAAATGTATAGAGCCTGGGATTAAAATAATTGTAAATTTGAACAGCAATCTGAGTTACATAGGTTAATAGAGCATAATTAATTAAATTTTTTGGTGTATTTAAAATAATTTTACACCCCCCCGTTTTTTAAAAAATTGAAATTGAAAATAAGAATCCTTAATGCAATATTATGATTATTGCAATTGGCAACCCCATGGTCAAATGTCAATTGAGCAACCAAAAAAATCAAAATTATTTCGACGCTGTCAATCAAAGTGATCAATGACAATGACATCATGACGTTTCCCGTAATTATATTTTTTTCCACGCGTTTTGTTATTACACTAATAAGATAACAAATATTTTTCGTCATAATTACATTAAGCTGCAGCAAGAATAATATTACAAGAGAAAAGTACTGTAACAGAATGCAATTATTGACGTGATTGCAATATTTATACTGCTTAGGAAACGGATAATTAAAGGTAATTGTGCGTTTTGTTTTTCTATTACATTTTTTTGATTTTTACAAAAATGGTGGCTCCTAAAATTCGTGTTTAGTTAAATTCTAACAGCTTATTAAATAAGCTTTCCAATGAGGTATATCACATTGGTGTTCAAAATTCTAGCCCACTTTTAACCTCTCCTTTCAGTGAAATTGTTTAACACAAGGAATTATAATTGCTTAATTTGGAACTAGATGGCGCTGTGTGTACCTACGTGTGAAATTATTATTATGATTCATTTAGTCATTTTAACACTTTTTAGTTTCGTACTCCTGGGCACGGGTCTGCTCTCAACTATCTTACAAGTTGAGAGTTTAGGCCTTAATCCACACACGCTGGCGATGTGTGAGTTAGTGGATAACACATGTCCTCAAATCCTAGACATGCCGCTCCCCTCACGATATTTTATTACTTACATGAATTGTTTGATCAGCGCTGATCAATGTCTTTGAAATTCTTCGTGGGGAAACTGTTATTTCTTGAAATTTACTACATACTTGAAAATTAATTATTATGAAATCCACTAACCTGTGCTCGCCCAGCGTGTGTTGATTACAGCTCAAACTCTCTTAACTCTTAAGACAGTTGAGAGAAGACCCGTGTCCAGATATTATTTTACTTTACAACGATGCAATGCACGCCTAGTTTTAACAAATCGTTCGCATTACAATTGATTAGCGAGCTGACCTCTTAGGGGTCGTAGATGGATTGGTTTCCTTATTACGAGCACCGGGGGTTCGCGGTACCGCCAGAGGGCAGAGGAGGTCTCTATGTGAGGCATCTTATTGATTAGAAGGCACGTTAATAAGGGCAGCTGTAGGGCTGGCAAATTGACTAGTCTATATAAATTTATATTAAAAGGTGTACATTTGTGGCCAATTTGAGACAGCGTTAATAAGATATAGAGGCCGCTGTTTAAAAAAAAGGTTTTGCTCAAAAGAAAGTTGTTTATATAAATGATTTTCTTTGTAGGTACACACATCGTCAGCTTTTTCTTGTAATGAAATTTGAGTTTGGAGAAAATTAATGCAACGGGGATTTGAAAAGATATTAAAATTTATAACTTTAAGTAATAACTAGTAATCATTCTCTTATATATCACGGTCCCTATGTCAATATATCTGTCAGCCCTGCTAACAGACCTGCGCTCGCGCATCGGAACAGTTACAGAGATCAATAGCTCAGAGTGGCTCCCTGCGACTAGTTAAATGATATCGACAATTAGACAGAGCCTTACGTCGCTCCCCACTCCACATACACTGATGTGGTAATCACGATTGTTATACTAGCACCCGACTGCGGGGTTGTCTGGTTTTAATAAAAAATCAGTTATAAATTTGATGGGCTAGTGGTATAGTGGTATGGTATACGCCGTGTACAGAAATGTGGCAAACTCAACAGCCCCCTGAACGGGTAATGTCTCAGAAGTTTTCTTGGTAGGTGTAGTTAGTCCATAGATTGGTGGAATAAAAAATAAATAAATAATCTGGGACATTAACACACACGGTCATCTGGTCCCAAGCTAAGCAGAGCTTGTGTTATGGAAACCAGATAACTGGTATATACTATACATATAATACTTTTCTTTTATTAATATATACTTATAATAGATATTTACACCCAGACTCGACACAAACACTAATGTTCATCACTAATGTTTGTCTCGGGTGGGAATCGAACCCACGAACTGCGGCGTGAAAAGCAAGTATCTTACCGACCACGCCACCGGCCCGTCAATAAGATAAAATGTGCAATAAGTGTTGAACAGTGTTAGATTAACTCCGTCCTATTGTGACAGGGATCCTATTGGAGCGCCTACGCGTCTGGCCGATCAAGTGCCACTTGCACGTTCCTTGTTGTTACGTCCAAATACAACGTTTTGACGTGACAACGTCTTAAATTAGGTTGCGGCTGGGAGGCACTTATGAAAAAGTGTAACGCTCGGTAACGTTACGATGAGTCACCGAACGAGAGAGAGGCCCGCCGAATGCCTTGCGTCTCTCTCCCACTCAACTATGTTTCATCCTTCTTCCTACTATACGAATGAATATTCACATTAAAATTATTTTACCACTCAAAGTCGTTGTCACGTAAAACTTTCGCCCGTATACCGAATTTACAGGCAACCAATTTTTTTGAAGTTGGTTAAAAATCAAAGGATTTTCGTATAAATCCTTGTAATTTTATAAACATTGGTTGTTAATACCTATAATTACAGAGAGCTTACAAAGAGTGTATAAACGGTAGTTAAACTTATTCGCAATAGAACTTACAGGAAGTAATTACAAGCCGCTTGAGCTTTTTCTACGTTCAATTAATTCACTGTAATTACTTGTAACTTAAATTGTGAGCAATTGTAAATGTATGTTACTTGAATTCTATTAGTAGATAGGTACGTGACTTTTTTATCGATAGTTAGAATTGCTAGAACATAGATAAATATTTCTAAGTTTGTAGTTAGCATTGCTACTATAACATTACGTGTTACGTAGTTTTCGTAGTTATAACACTTTTTTTTTATTCATCGATAGGCTGGCGCTTGACTACAACTTGCCTGATGTTACGCAATGATGTAGTCTACGATGGAACGCGCCAGCCCAGAATACCGATTCACTCGTGATTATATATGATTATCGGTGAGAAGGTAGCAGTGGAATGAACCCTTAAAGGAGCAACAATTCCGACCCACCCTCTCTGCATGGTGTCACCAGACATCGCACCGGAACACGCCAAGGCCTCTTGGGCGGTGTGCCTTCGTCTGGTGGGTGGACACTAACCACGGCCGAAGCCTAACACAAGTTAATTACAAGTAAGCTAAATTACCAGTTGATTGTCACCTGATTTGCACCACCTGGGGGCCACATGTTCGTGATTCAGATAAAAGGTGCACTCCCACGGACGAAGGTGACTCAGCCCCTTTACACATACACCTAGTTTCAAATTTATTATTATTGACTGAATTTGATTATTATAGATTGACACAATATTCAATCACTTCAACCATTTTTTAGTGTCCCACTAATATACACGGGTCTTCTCTCTATCTTACGAGTTGAGAGAGTTTAGGCCTTAATCCACACACGCTGGCCATGTGCGAGTTAGTGGATGTCACATATCCTCGAACGATTCGTTCTTAAATGCGCCGGTTTATGTTTTCCTTCAATGATATTGAGCAGCGGCGATGACACAATTCACACAAAGATGTGGGCACGACCGGGGATTGAACTTGCGGGACTTATCTGCTTACTCGTAGCAACGCTACCGTTGCGCTTAATACTAGTGAATTATTCTGTTAATCTAATGTAGATTTCCAATTAAACGATGATCTTTTGGATGGTTTTCTTTCCATAATGAAACCTATAACTACATAACAATTGGAAACAGATAAGACTCTTTTAAACTTCAATCACCCACACACACCCACTCACACACGCGCACACACTTATTATAATATAATATAATATAGTATAATATAATATAACATAATAATATATTAGAGTGGGACATTAACACACACAGTCATCTGATCCCAAACTAAGCAGAGCTTTTACTGTGGAAACCAGATAACTGGTAATCAAAATATATAATCTAAATATATAAAAGAAGAAACTGACTGACTGACTGACTGACATATCAACGCAGAGCCCAAACCGCTGAGTCTGGAGGCTCTAAATTTGGCACATAGGTTTCTTATGGGGCTAGGGGTGTACTAAGAAAGGATTTTTAAAACTCACCCTTTAAGGGGGTGAAGCGGGGTTCCAAAGTTGGTATGGCGAAGCAAGATTAGTGAGATCAATTTCGCGGGCGAAGCCGCAGGCGGAAGCTAGTATACTACATATAAAACTTTTCTTTGGTAAATATATACTTAAATATAGATAATTACACCCAGACACAAAACAAACAGACATATTTAAACAAATGTTTATCTCGGGTGGGAATCTAACCCACGACCTGCGGCGTGAAAAGCAAGTATCTTACCGACCACGCCACCGGCCCGTCAGACATGCGTCATATCTGCATGCCTCTCTTAATGTTTGTATTTTCTCTTGTAGCTGTTTAAATGTGTACTTGGTAATTGGCGTATTGTTAAACTTGTCTAATTACCGAAAACTTTGTTCTGTGAAGCTGTGAAGTTACCAATGAATAAATAAATAAAATAGGTACCAGAAACATATACAAGCTACAATTAGAAGTACTTTTCAAGTACCTAGTTCCCACTCTAGGTACCTTGTCAAGTGCTGACATTCCACAGAACCATGGAGCTTCGTCTCCGAGATCCCAAACATCGACATAATTGAATATTAATTGTTTGTCCAGTCCGTCGTCATGACAACCATGGGGTTTACAACGTGTTTATGGGGCCACTACAAATATTGGACCACTAAACAAATAGTGATGAGATGGTTAAGAGATCTGGAAGCACAGATTGGTATGCTTAAAGACATCGCTTTAAAGCGGTGAAGAATTCGTCCTTATTAATAATATCTTGCAAAAAAATCTAGTGGGTATCAACTTAAATATGGTTTGATAATAATAGCTTAAAAAAAGCACAAACCTATTTGAATGTTTTAACAATAACTCAAACCCACTCAGGCAATTTTAATGAAAATTTTCCATTTTTTTAAAATCTGTCTGTTAAAGACAGGCAGATTTTAAGAAAAATTGAATATTTGAGTTACGAGTGAATCAGTACTTACTGGGTAAGCGCATTCCAACGTAGACTGCAGCATTGCTTCATATCAGGCAAGTTGTGGTCAAGCGCAAATCTATTATAGGATAAATGATAGAACAATAGTCGAAATGTCAATTTGACTGTATGTAGGTACTCAATGAGAACCTCCTTCTGATTAAACTTTGTTGAAAAGAATTAAATATACTTAGTTACTTAACAATAGTAAATAACTGTCGTAATTAAGAAATTTTTTACTGTTTTTTTTTTGTTTTGTTATTAATTAAAGTCGCCTAGATTAAGATATCTTTAAGCCGTTGACAACGACCGAATCATTTAATTTTAATATTTGTTAATCGTACCCGGCACCCATAGTACAGGCCATGCCTAGTTTGGGGCCACCGGAAAATTTATATCTCTGTAATATTTTCTTTTTTCAATAAACATTTTTTCATTTTTTCATTTTTTCATTACATTAGAAATGTTACTTTTGCCTTTTCAGCTAGCGACTTTCAATTAATTATTTTGTTTAGTGCCTATTTTGGGAAGCTTTGATTTGTTGTTATGCTGTTATCTACATCTGTGTAGATATATTAACTAAGTATTTATTTATTATTAAATCTTATAATGAAGTTTAAAAGTTATTTCTGTTTCATCAAAATAATTGGGGTCACCAATTACGTAATTGATGATAGTATTGAATAAAAATTCGGTGTATTTGATTTGCACATCGTATTATAAACAGCTGCCTAACTCGTCTATAAGTAAGCTGGTAGTATGATTTCCAAAACCCGAACGTAGAGTTGTTTTAGTATGATGGCGGTATTGTTTGGTTTATTCATAGAAACTACTAGAACACGAGTGTTAAATTCATAAAATTATCATATTTAACTTTTGCATTGCAACCATAGCAGGTATTTACAATGGACTGCGTATAACAACAGATGCTGAGACTTTTTCTGTCTCTAGGATTAACTGTAATAAGTACTCTTTTACTTTCGTATATAACTGTATAGATTTTTTTTTGTTTAATCTGAATATTCTTAATAACATGTAGCCAATCTAATATTAGGAGATGAAGACTTCGATGTAACACCTTGTTGTTTCTTGTTTGAGTTCATTCTTCTTCCTGACTTCTATTTCGTTTCCAGATTCTATTATACCTTCACTTCTACCCTTTTTAGTGTCCCACTGCTGGGCACGGCTCTTCTCTCAACTATCTTATAAGTAGAGAGAGTTTAGGCCTTAATCCACACACGGTGGCCAAGTGCGAGTTGGTGGATGTCACATGTCCTCGAGTGATTAGTTCTTAAAATGCCGGTTTCCTCACGATGTTTTCCTTCACCGATTTTGAGCAGCGGAGATGAATCAATTCAAACAAAGATGTGTAGGCACGACCGGGATTCGAACCCGCGACCTTATTTTTCTAAGGCGAGGCCCATACCGCTGCGCCACCGCTGCTCTACTATGATACCATTTAGTTTTACTTTATTTACAAAAATGTTAATATCTTCTTCCTAAAGTGTTTCTCCAACTAGAAAAGGTTGGTCAATTTGACGTAGGTTTAGTGGCGAAGCAATGAAAGTTCTTACCTACTAAGGAAAATAGTATCTCATCGCTACCGTCACCGATCGTACTCACACTTGATGTTATACTTATTTTTATTGCTATTAAAAACTTTTAGGCGTTACAAATTATATAACTAAGTACGTGGTAATCACCAATTTCTAAAGGTAAGTCGATGGCAATCGACATGTAGGAACTCGTCTCTGTCTCTAGCGGGGTGGTATACAACCTGCTGCACTCGCTATACCCGTCCACTATTAAATATTGATAATATCCTAAGATTTCTTTCTCCGACCGACTCGCCTTTTGCCCACGCACCATCGCGAGCCTATCATGTCTCCAATCATGTCCTAGGTAGGCAACTTCTTTATGTTTGACTGTCTGCAAAAGCGTGTCTGTCGCGTCGCTTGCCAGTTGAGAGGCCACCTGAGAACATTCTCATTGGATACTATCAGTCTGTATGCACACATTTCTAATACCTCTACGCGTTTTCTGTCTTCTTTAAACATCCAAGCCTTGAGATTAAGACGGGTAAGTGTTTTATACAAGCCAAATTGTAGGACCATCAAAAATAAATCGCTTGTTCCTCATATTGGAAACAAGTTCGCAGGTCGCGTCTGATTGTCCATTGTACTAGTAACAGCGTATTCCTAATTATGTTGCTGATAACTTCCGTTGCTTTGTTGCGTTGCTCCGTTGTTGCTTTGTGTTTCACTCAAAACATTACCATATCTATATCACGTTATTTTTTATTCTTTGATAGTTAGTTTAGATCACTAATATTGTATAAGTTTTGAGTTTGTCTGTTTACTTTAAATGTACATTTAAACAAATAGTATTAGCTTTTTACTGTCTCACTGCTGGGCACAGACTAGTTCTTGCGATAGTTTATATGATCTTTTTGAGTTTAGGCCTTAATCCACACTCGGTGGTCTAGTGCGGGTTGAAGGATATTATATGTCCTCAAATCTTCAGTTCTGAAACATGCTGGTTTCCCAGTTGTTTCCGATATGAAACAGTGGCAAAAAAACCATTCACACAAGCATGTGTAGGCAGTACCAGGGTTCGAACTCAGTTACCTATAACACCATTACTGTATAAAATAAAGAAATTAAACCGCAATCCAACCCGTGGTGAACCACAAGTGAACCATAGACAAGCATCTCTTTATAGTTATTGTAAAACTCACAATGGTGTTTTAGAGTAATGTTCAAGTTTATTGGAGATGTTATCTGTCAGGTTAGTTGTGGTTATAGTTCAAGAGCATCTATACATCCGGCAGCTCACTCTCTACGTCTAGCGAGCTGGCCCACTTCGTTCTGATTATAAACCGGACAGGAGTAACAGATCAAAGTGTTTTAACTACGTCATTACAACTTTTCAGATAAAGGCATAATCCATAATATTTCATACAGAGCACACAAACGCGAAACCTGAATTTAACACATTCTTGCACTGTTAGATAGCCCATTTGTTGAGGAAGTTTTTATCCCACTTCTGGGCATGATATGTAGATCACGCGGGCGTAACCGCGGCGGAAAGTTAGTGGATTAACACACGGCCATCTGATCCCAAACTACGCAGGGCTTGTACTATGGCAACTAGCTGACAATATACTACTTATAATACTTTTTTTGTACTAAATTCATGCATTAATAAATTAGTTTAGTTTTATGTGAATCAAAGACTCTTCACGTGACCAGAGGGCTGGTCTACATCTTGGTCAAAGAATTAGCATTGCCATACAACGTGGCAATGCTGCCAGCCTTCTGGACACATTTCCCCAAAGGCCTCGATTTGAAGTAATTTTATGACGCCTTATCTAGTTTTTAAGATATAATCTTAGAATTAGCTTATGTATTTTATTATATTTTATGTAAATAAATATTTGTTTAATAAAAAAAATATATGTCTTAGCTATAATTCTTTGAACTCGATCTCGAGGCCGATTACATTAAATTTGGGTCTATCTCTTTAACAACAATCGATACTTTATCGACATTAGCTATTGTATGTAAACAGTATTATATTATCTGTGGTGTAAACCGATATTTTTAAATCAGTTCAGGTTTATGTGGATCATTGTGTTAAGAAATCTATACTTCTATACTAATAACATGAAGCTAAAGAGTTCGTTTGTTTGTTTCAACACGCTAATCTCAGTAACTACGTCCAAATTAAAAAATGTTGCACTGTACTAACAGATTTTGAAAAAGACTATAAGCTAATTTTTGACCTTACTTCTGGACATCATATAAAATGTAGTTCACAGGAGGAGCCGCGGCGGACAGCTAGTAGGCAAATAATACTCAAATATAGGCGAGTTTATGTAGGACTATAAAAGTAAATCTGAAAGTACGTAGGTATTTCGATACGAAAGGTATTACAAAAACAAAAAGATAATTGTTTCTCTACGAACAGGTTTATTATGTTTAAAATGTTAATGTAACTATGGGTTCCACTACAAGGCAAAACATATTATTTTGATGACGAAATTCATATTTACAATAATTTAATATTGTTTAGATTTACGCGAATATCACACATTGAAATAAAACTACTTTTTAACGGATTTTATCGCGGTTTATTTTAGATACCGACGTTTCAGTCTTTTCAGACTTCATGTTCACGGGTGGACTGAGATATTTGACGTCCAAAAATATTAATCACAATTAAATCGGAACGCAACTTAAATATTAATGTTTGAAGGTAGTCAGTAAAAAAAAAAGAAAAAAAAAAGGATTAGGATCTATACTGGATTTAAGTAACTTGCGATGGGTACAAGAATGCCTTAGATTGATTTTTGTCTACCTACCCTCCTGCTACGCTAAATTTAGTTACTTTTGACGGGCCGGTGGCGTGGTCGGTAAGATACTTGCTTTTCACGCCGCAGGTCGTGGGTTCAATTCCCACCCGTGACAAACATTAGTGGTGAACATTTGTGTTTGTGTCGAGTCTGGGTGTAAATATCTATTATAAGTATATATGTACAAAAGAAAAGTATTATATGTATAGTATATACCAGTTATCTGGTTTCCATAACACAAGCTCTGCTTAGCTTGGGACCAGATGACCGTGTGTGTTAATGTCCCAGAATATTTATTTATTTTAATTTATTTATTTTATTATAAATTATATTTTTTGTTTTTCGTTAAAGTGATTTCTAATCTTTGAAATAAAACTACTTTTTAACGGATTTTATCGCGGTTTATTTTAGATTTTAGATCCCGACGTTTCAAAGTCTTTTCAGATTTGTAATCTTTTGAGAAATAAATATCTTTAACCGTAACCGTAACCTGCAACACGTTATGATGACGTTTATTTCTGGAATTAATATTGAATCATTTAAGTAATGTAGCCAACTGTCATCACATCCACCTACTGACCCGCACTTAATAATAATAATAATAATAATATAATAGTATAGTAGGACATTAACACACACGGTCATCTGATCCCAAACTAAGCAGAGCTTGTACTATGGAAACCAGATAACTGGTAATATACTACATATAATACTTTTCTTTTGTAAATATATACTTAGATATAGATAATTATACATTAACAAACAGACATATTATTATATAAACAAATGTTTGTCTCGGGTGGGAATCGAACCCACGACCTGCGGCGTGAAAAGCAAGTATCTTACCGACCACGCCACCGGCCCGTCATTTGGCCAGAGTGTTGTGTGGTGTTGTGTTGTTGTGGATTAAGCCCACTAAAAAGAGTTGATGCAAAAGCTGACTGTACAATAATAGTGGAGGCGCATGGCGCAAAGTGTACCACAAAACCAAAAAATTAAAAAAAATACATTTTTCGGGATAGTTCATGTAATAGATGTGTAATGTGACACTCGCCAATCACCGTTGGAACAAACTTCCGTCCTCTGTCAATCAGCTCGCTGTCTTGCAGAGTCATGTTTCTCATACAGTCTGTATGATCTGTGTGTTTGTGCGGATGCGCATGCGCAGCTCTCAGCGATGTCACATCCGCTCAACTGTTGTTGTGTCGACTATGGTGGCATTTTGTGCAAATACAGACTGTACAGTTAATGTTGAACATTTACTGTTTTTACTGTATTTCCTTTGAGATTTTTGTACTGGATCCAAAGTAGTTTTGGTCAAAGTGACATTTAGAGTAATACCTATAATGTTAAAAGTTTTTATTTAATTACACGTGAATGTATGTATGTAACGGAATCTTGTAATCAATATTTCACCTACTTCCATTAAGGGTACCTACCTATCGAGCTGAAATTTTGCATTCACGTTTAGTGACAATACAAGACTTTTTAAATGCCGCCATTTTGAATTTGTCCGCCATTATTACTTAATAACAAAATGGCGAATGCAAACGGCAGTTGGTCGAGGTCCAATGAATACCGTCTTCCAGACCCGTTCATATTTTGACTTCATCGGGCATCACGTCGAAATACGACTGAGTCATTTGGCAATGCGTGTCACCCTGGAGGGTAGTGTCCGTACCACTACGATGGTAAATCTTATGCAATGTTAATCTCTTAAATTTTGCAATACAATAAAAAACCTATACTAAAGTACCTTTACATACTTAGAAGCGATCTTTCGTCAGAACCATATAAAGCCTCGAGCATCGCCGCATAGTTGCTAGTCTTTCGGTCTTTTACCGGATACACTTCGGAGAGTGTGCGTTGGAATTACACAATCATATTCCCCCATCCCCGTTCTTCCAACGGACAACTAGAGGTACGGCTATGCGACACCGTTATATGGTGGAAATTCCACGGGTACGCACAAAGCGCTTTGCTCCCACTTTCATTGTGCGAACTGCCAAATTGTGGAATTCGCTGCCGGCATCTGTTTCCCAATAGGTATAACCTGCCGGTCTTCAAGTCACGAGTGAGTCGGTATTTACTGGGTAAGCGCGTTCCATCGTAGACTACATCATTGCTTCACATAAAAAAAAATACTAAGAAAGTTGAATGTAATCAAAAAGTTAATTATTTCGTTTTAATTTCCGTATCAACGCAGGCCACCTAGCTCTACAATCTTAATTGATCCAACTTTGTTTATGGCTCGAGGCTATCTCGTATTCTATGTATTTTAAATAGTAAACTAAATGAGGTTATTCTGTACCGTTTACTTACTGAATTGTCCATAACTAACCAACTTTAAGAAGAGTTAAATACATCATTACATCATTGCTTAACGTCAGGCAAGTTGTAGTCAAGCGCCAGCCTATCAAAAAAAAATCATTCGTATTAGACCATGTATTTTGAAGTAGAAATATTCGTCGTAAGATTAAAGATATTTTAAAAGAATTCCCAGATGGAAATGTACGAAAAATGGTATTGTTAACAATTGTCTGTGATTTTCATTGTTACGTTAGGGTAGGTACAATGTCAGTGAGGTCAGTTGGGTGAGTACGCGGTGAGCACGAAATGTGTGCAAACCAAATTTGAACTCACAAAAAGGCATCCGTTTCTATCCAAACATTTTGTGAATATTTGCTATCAGGAAAAAAAAATAGCTGCTTGTGACCAGGAACCCAAGATTACATGACCAGAATCGACACTGCATAGGTACTTTGGGACATAAGTTTGTGTCTTAAAGACGTATAAAAATAACACTCTTGGTATCATTATTACT
Organism: Meganola albula; assembly: GCA_936450015.1. Classification (NCBI taxonomy): domain Eukaryota; kingdom Metazoa; phylum Arthropoda; class Insecta; order Lepidoptera; family Nolidae; genus Meganola; species Meganola albula. The sequence continues at coordinate 12,987,215 of OW388160.1, forward strand.
AGTATTGTCTTAGATTTACGCGAATATCACACATTGAAATAAAACTACCTTATAACAGATTTTATCGCGGTATATTTTAGATTTTAGATCCCGACGTTTCAGTCTTTTTTTTTCGCGATAAAATCCGTTAAACAGTAGTTTTATTTCATTATTACTAGTTATTTTTTTTCTAAATTATTTATTTAATCTGTTAAGTTTCGCAAGATGTAAATGTGAAAGTGTTAATTAGTTACAAATAACAAAGAAGTACACATTTAATCTAACTTACATCTATGTACGAAAGTTTTAAGATTAAATTTGAGCAGGTTTAAGTGAAAGTTATGTGGTACTTCCTTACTTAATGATAGTGTGAGAATTTACACTATGAATCATTCAAATATTATTATTTACTCTTTAACTGATAGATAAAAATTGAAAGAAAAAACTATTATTTAATTTAATTGAAAAAAAAGCTGTTTATTGCTTTATAGGTATAAGTAATCTGTGTAGGCTTGTAATTAACTAAATTGTTAACCACATTTGCTTACTATAAAATGTTATGTGTCTGTCAACCCTCCTAATAAATAAATAAAAGGAAAAGAATAACCCTTTAGTACACTTAACCCTTATTCAACTTTTCTACACTCTTAGCCTATTGGTTAGTATAATTTATTTATGATTGTATTTATTTCCAAAACAATATATTTAAGTAGTCTACAAGTTCCTAAGGACTTAACCTACGACCGCAGTCCCGAGTAATCCCGACACTGTTACTCCTGCGCACCAGGATCGACAGCGGCGCCGTGAAGAGACTCGGGATTTGATCCCAGCCAAGTCCTGGAACACCTAAACTGTCTTGGGTACCGCACGAATTTAATCAGAAAAATAATAGGAGGAGTTAGAAAGTTACACTGTCCACTTCCCTCCAGGCAACACGGGAGACAGCATGAAAAAAAGAGAGGTATAAAATAAGTTACTACAGGTCGAAAAAAGATCAAGTAAAAATCTGATGGAAAATGATTCTAAGGAACTCAATGGACCCTTAATGTGGAGGGCTGTCTCTTCTACTCTGTATTTTAAAGTGACATCAGATATAAATGTCATCCCACGCTTTCCAACTGCGGTTTTGATTGTGGCCAGTCGGACTGTCAGCAATGCGGTTAAAATACAGTGCGTATGCACTTAGGCATTGTTTAGATTATTGATCGATGATGCCGTACCTGTTAGCGGTTAGAAATAAAACCACAAATTGTATAAACACCGCGCAAGATAATATTGATGTTCGTATCGAAAGATCTCGAATGTCTCGTGTTTTTATTATCTGTTTGCGGTGAAGACAACATGGCGGACAGAGATGTTCGCCGCGTTACAATAATAAAGCGGGAACTTTGTTCTAGGTAATGTTTTTATAAACGGAGGCTTCTATCCACAATCGAGCCTACTTTGTAAAACAAATGCTTTTGCCCGTGGCGACGCTCTGAGGTACAAAGTCATAAAACATTAATTAAATCTCTTAAAGACTATTTAACCACGGATAAAAGTAATGTAAGACTATTCGTCACTAATATCCATATCGCTTGAATCATCATCACTGTCTGTGCAGCTTGAGGAGTCAGAATGTTGGCGATAGGCGATACGCGAGTTAAACGGTTGGTTTATAGTATCTATTATTTACCACGCTAAGCGTAACCATTATTAAGCGGGAAATTGTAGCTAAATATGTCTACAGTTTTGTTCTATTTGAATATAATGAATAACCAACATAATATAAATAACGCTCGTGCCTGTATTGTCCGAAGGCAGAGTTGAATTGCCCTTGAGTTGCCCTTTGCTGGCTTGTCTTTTGCCGATCCGCGGACATCATTTGCGATTTCAATTGGTGTAGCCGCGGATCGTGCTCAGTGGTTTGCCTTAGAATAGATTTAGTCAAGGACTGCTAAAGGCAGATGTGTATCTACCAGTAGACTGTAAGCAGATGATGGTTCATACGCTAATATATGGCGTTCTACATTATATTTACTTTAGTTATCTGGCTGACAATTTTACTTTCCAACTTCCGAACTTTTTGATAAAATTCGAGCAAGATCCAAGCCAGTCCTAAACTGGCTTCGGTCGGGCAATCATTTCAACACCTCCGTGAAATAAAACTATTTTATAAAAAAATTTATCGCGGTTTTGAAAAGACTTTAAAACGTTTGGATTTAAATTCTAAAATAAACCGCGATAAAATCCATTATAAAATAGTTTTATTTCAATGTGTGATATACGCGTACATTTAAGAAAATACTATTGTTAGTATTAACAAAATGAGACCCCTGTTCCTGTCTACTTTAAATTGATAAGTTCCATTGTTTTAATATTGCACAACATCACTAGTTGGAGCACGCGGCTCCGTTCGACTCGGATAACGAACCGACAGTGGATTATTTGAATTCTTTTACGTAATAGTATACAACTGTTATGGAAACATACGGGCTCGTAATCAAGGCGAACTTGACGCTGTTAGGTACTGAGGTTTTTTCTTAAACAATATTATATTATTTGTGCTAAACGGCGCATAACATGTACATATACCTAATTGAATAATTATGATAATTGATATTAATTGACCAATAATGTAACTGATTTGATTAATTATTACTATTTTTTTTTATTTAAATGTGACAAAATAACTATGAAGGCTTTTGAAGGTTTTAGACTAAAAATATCAAGATTAGCAGACAACTTTAGGTAGGCGTGAATAATCGGGTAAGAAGACGGTATTTCAATAAAATAACTACGGCAAATATCACTTCACCCCAATCTCTCAGTAGCACTATCACGAGTTCTACCAGTTAATTACAGATCATTAAGATTACGTTGGATTAAATCGTAACGTTCACCGAACACGTTATTGCATCTGCACTTCCCGACGACACAACGGTCCAACACGCAGTGTCAGCCATTCTAAGATGGCCGCTTCACCCGTGCTCGGTGTTCATTCGTTCGTTCATAATGACATTTTCGAGTGACAGTTGACTTCAAAGACGGACGCGATGACAGTATAAAATGACAGCTGATGCATTGAGAAGTAGATGTGCCAACAACTAAAATTAGAATTTGTATTTATTAATAATTGTATAATTTAAGTAATGTATTCATTTATTAATTTATAATAATTGTAATAATACTTATGAAATTGAATTTATGTTTATATAAAAATGTTACTCTAACTAACTAGGATTACTTATATAAATTTTTATAGGCTTGCGCTTGACCACAACTTGCCTGATGTGAAGCAATGATGCAGTCTACGCTGGAACACGTTTACCCAGTAAATACTGATTCACTCGTGACTTGAAGACAGGCAGATTATACCCATCGGGAAATTCCACAAATTGGCAGTTTGCACAATAAAAGTGGAAGCAAAGCGCTTTGTGCATGCCAGTGGAATTTCCACTATATAACGGTGGCACATAGCCGTACCTCTACTTATTCGATGGAAGAAAGTTGTCTCAGTTTTGAGTTATCTGACTCAAAGAGGTATGCTAATGAAACCAGATACTTTACCTTTTAAATGAAATATATGGATTTGATGAATAAAATCCTTGTCAAAATATATATATATGTACAGATCTATAATAATGAACGTATAAACTGGCTCGGACAATCAATTTGACACCAGCAGTTGTCCGTATGTTTCTACATAAGTGGCTGATCGCAAAATTACACGGAGCGCGTCGACGCTTCATTTGATTTGCGGTTATTATGGCCTGCGTTGTTGCTAACGTTAGATTTCATCTAACTAGCCGACAGTTATTAGGGTTTATAGGCTTTCAGAGCCCATTGCGGCGTACAATATCACGGAAATTAGAATTATCTAGTAATTTACTTAAGACTCCTTACTAGTTTTTCAACCGTTTTACTAGAATACCAAAAAATAAATAAATAAATAAAATAAAATAACATTTATTTCGGACTAGTTGCATCCATATAGTGTTAGTACAAAGAAAACAGATCTTAAAGCTATGTATGTCGCACCGCAGCGCAGCGCTTGTAGTGCTAGTACATTTTGTTCTATAGAGGCGGGCGGCACTGCCGACTCTTGCGGTGCGGCGCCGCAACGCGGTTATGTGTTTCGGCCCTAAAGCTTCCTTAAAATTGTTAAATTACTAATATCGCAATTCGCTATCGCTTAAATTGCGGTTGGTGGTAAAGAGGTGAGGTGAAAGAGGTGTTATTTCCTAACAGCTGGATCCTTACCTCAACATAAACGTAAGTGTTCTTATATCGATGTCGAAATAAACTTTTTTTAAGTTAGTTAAATAAATGTCGGAGTATTAGATCCTTTATTTAAACGACAAATTCATAGAAAAATGAGGTATCAATTGCAACAAACGCCAACGCACCGCAAGAATCGCAGTTTTTTTTTTTGCTGATGACCTAACCCAATTAGCCTGAAGGGCCTCTATTGGTTCACCGGACTTTTTCGGTGAGCCCGTCCGAGGACGGTCGAACCGATCAAGTACTGTGGCAACTGCCATGAGGGCTCCCCATGTGGGGACGGACCTCGGCTCAGGACGTTGCCGGACACTCTAGTTTTTTTAGGGGATCGGGGGGCATTTCGCGTTCGCGCGGTCCGGTCCTGACCGGAACCGTAATCGACTGAGGGCCTATCTTGGAGGGGCGCGGCGCGGCCCACGACGGCGTGGGCGATATCTCGGCATGTGTTCTGTGCTACTATTTTGGTTGTCCCTACCTACTCTAGCAGCGGATCGGAGTTCGCGGTCGCGGGCGATCGCAAGAGTGTTCTCGTCGTCGGAATCGGTGAGTACGCATCGCGGACGTCGCCGTTTAGCGCCTCTGAGCGGATTGTAGTCGCACGCGGATACGAATTCGGGTGTTTGACACCGGTGTCGAAGAAGCGTTTGGATGCGTTCTTCATCCACTGCCTGATGGTCGGCAGGTTTAAAACGATGTGTAAGTTTTCATTGCGTAAGAACCACAGAGCTCCCGTGGCTCTACGCATGAATTGATTTTGAAGAACTTGCAACGGTTGCAAGTAGGAGCGCTTAGTGTGCGCGAAAACGGGTGAAGCGTACGTCATAATGGGTCGTACGCACGCCGTGTAAGCTCTCACTTTGTTACGAAGCGAGAGTTTACTTTTGGCGTTGATTAGGAAGTGCAGTCTGCTGAGAACGAAACGAGCACGCTTACGAACAGAGGCAATGTGCAGTTTGAAAGTGAGTCCCTGATCTAGGATGACACCTAGATATTTGGCTTGGTTCTCCCAAGGGATCCGCTTGCCAAACATGCAGATGGAACGAATAGGTGGAGGGATAGACCTAGAGAAGAGTACTGCGGCACTCTTCTCGGGATAGTTTGGAGCGGGCTATTTTTCCGCAACTCGAAGTCTTATAAGTGCGCCTATTTTGCGTGATTGGGCTGGCGACGCTATTGCCAGCCCAGCTCCAGGAGAAATCCCAGCAGACCCTTTACGTTGCCGATGGCCTCCCGGAGCGACCTCGGCGATCCGAGGTGTTCCGCTCTGTATCTCGCCACCCCTGGACAGCAGGTGACCACGTGGGCGGCTGTTTCTTCCTCTTCCATACATGCCCTGCACAGAGGGCTGTCAGTGACACCTATGGTAAAGAGATGTTTATTTAGTAAGGCATGACCAGTTATAATGCTGGTGATTAAGCGTAACTGTGGCCTTGTCAGCCGTTTCAGCCTACGCGCCAATCCCGCATTAATGTTGGGCAGTACGTCTTTAGTTTGCCTACATGTGTTAAGTTCCTGCCAGTATTGTTGGTGCGACATTTTAGTAATTTGTCGGAGTTTATTACGTGTCCAGTTGAATGGCAAGTATAAGATGGGTTCCGGGCCTACTGCTGTACTTGCAGAGCCTCTTCTTGCCAGCTCGTCGGCAGCATCGTTACCCCTCGAGCCTCTATGTCCCCTGATCCACTACAATGTAATATTGTTTTGTGTGCATGTTTCAGTCAGGGCCTGATGACACTCGTGTATTAGTCCTGACGTTGTAGTGCAACTAGTTAGTGCTTGCAATACAGATTTACTGTCAGAGAGGATACGTACCTGTTGGTCTTTTACCTCTCTAGCCGAAATTGCCTTAGTCGCCATAATGATTCCCAAGCATTCCGCTTGATACACGGAGCTATGGGAGCCTAATGGTGCTGCTATGTGGATGTTTAGCTCTTCTGAGAAGACCCCGTACCCTGAACCGTCGTTGGTCTTCGAGCCGTCGGTATATATTCTCATTTCCAAGCTATCATCCTTTGCTTCTTCATACAACTGGATCTTGTATTTTTTGTCAAACATGAATTGTTTAGCTATCTTGTCGGACACTGCCTCTATAAGGGGTTCTTTAATTACCATTTCCTTATAGATTTCTGTGTGTTTTGTTCTTGTATTGACCCATAGTTTGCTTGTTTTTAACCTGGCTAGAGCCGCTGCCGCTTCCTGTTTGATGTATAGGTGTAGTGGCGGCAGATCCAGCAGCACTTCGATGGCTGCCGTGGGTGTGGTTCCCATGCAGCCTGTCGTCGCCAGGCAAGCCATTCTCTGGAGTCGCTGCAGTTGCGCTTCAGCAGTGGTCAGCATGGTGCGTGGCCACCAGACCACTGCACCATAACAGATCATCGGCCTGATTACCGCTGTGTATAACCATAGTGTTACTTTCTGGGTTAGGCCCCACTTTTTACCGACCATCCTCCGGCACTGCCAGAACACTATGGTGGCTTTGTCTATTTTTGTGTTCATATGTTTACTCCAGTTTAATTTACTGTCGAGTACAACCCCTAGATACTTGACTTCCGTTTTAAATTGGAGTTCTGTGCCGAAAAGTTTAGGTAACTTGTAGCTTCCTAAACTGCGTTTGTTGGTAAACATTACTAGTTCCGTTTTGTTGGGGTTAACTGATAGTTGGTTGCTTACACACCAGCGTTCCACTATTCTTAGGGCCGCTTGTGTGATTTGGCATACTGTGCTTGTGACTTTACCACTTCTCGGGATTCACCTCGATTCTCCATCTCCGGAACCATTCGCCTAGGGCGTCTGCTGCGGATTGGAGTGTACGGTCTATTAAAGAATCGGCAGTGCCGCCCGCCTCTACATAGAACTAAATGTACTAGCACCACGAGCGCTGCGTTACGGTGCGTTGCCGCAACGCGGTTATGTGTTTCGGCCCTTAAAATGTGAAAAATGAACGGTACGAAGTTCGTTCAGTTAATCCTACTCATATTATAAACGCGAAAGTTTGTGAGAAAGCACGGACGTTTCTTACCCTTTCACGCAAAATCTACTGGACAGAATTGGAAGAAATTTAGCACAGAGATAGATTATGGTCTGGATACAAAGGCTGCTTTTTATCCCAATAAGTATCACGCGGGCGAGGCCGTAGGCGGAAGCTAGTTATATCATATAATTTAACACATTTGATACAAAAATTACTATCAAAATATGTAAAAATATAAATAAATTTTAGTTTAAATTAAAAATGTCAGTCTTAACTGTCACTTCATGGCGATCAAACCTATTTTACTTGAAAATATTAAGCTTCTAGTGTCAAAGGTCAGCAAACTATTTCAAATAATAACAATTTTAGAGCAATTTTGATTCAAAATTACTTTATATCAATAAATAATGTCGTTAAAGAGTATAATATTATTTAAGTTATGTATTCTCTGTGTGGTTTGTATGTTTGCGAACAGGAAATGTGATGTAATTAATTTAAAAGTGTAGTTTATTGAGGCTTATAATGTTATTTATGTTGAAGCAACAGATTTTGGTTAAAAACCCACATAGTCTAAGAGGTGACACGATATTTTACAGCAAATAAGGTTGAAAATTAAATACAGCAGCAATGGCACAGCGGTATCGGCCTCGCCTTTGAAATATAAAGTCGCGGGTTCGATCCCCGGTCGTGCCCACACTTCGAGTAAAATGTTGCATCATCGCTGCTCAACATCGGTGAAGGAAAACATCGTTAGGAAATCGGCATGTCTAAGATCATCAGTAATTATTTGAGGAGATGCGATATCCACCAGCCCGCACTTGGCTAGTATGTGTGGATTAATGCCTAAACTCTCTCAACTCGTAAGACAGATGAGAGAAGTCCCGTGCCCAGTAGTAGGACACTAAAAAGGGTTAAGCGAGTGCGGGTTGATGTCATTGAATGATTTTGATTGATATTAAAATCAATCCATCCGTTTAGATGCTTTAAGGCCGCAAACTTGTACACAGATACACAGACGCACAGGTACACACGGCAACCATATAACATCCCTCTTTTACGTAAAAAAAGCATCCAGCTCTTAGTCTAAATTCCAAATTGGTCTAGACATTGTCGCGACAAACGAATTAATAGCAAATGATTTCTTACTTAGGATTTATTTGCAAAACTAACAAAATGTTTAAAGTAAATATTGAATATTTTTTGGTTAAAAACGCCTTATGATTTGAGGTGATGACAAATGTGCTCCCAAATTTGAATCTTGGGTTGTACAAACCAGTAGTAGTTAGTTGCAGCTCAAAGGAGAGGTCAAAAGTGGGATAGTATTTTGAACACCAATGTGAAACTCATTGGAAAGCGTATTTAATAAGCTGTTGGAATTTATCTAAACACGGATTTTCGGAGCACCCATTTTTGTAATGATGATGAAATTGTAATGAAACGTCATAATGTCACTGTCATTGATCAGTTTGATTGACAGCGTTCTAAATAATTTTCATTTTTTTTGGCTGCTCAGTTGTCATTTGGCCATGGAGTTGCCAATTGCAATAATCATAAATATTGCAATAAGTATTCCAAGTTTCAGTAAAATTTAAAAAAAGAACAAGAGGGTGTACGAACAATTGAAATGCAAGAAAAAAATTAATTAATTACGTTCTATTAACTTAGGTAACTCAGATTGTTGTTCAAATTTACAATTATTTTAATCCCAAGCTCTATACATTTTTTGAACGTCTCCTTTTAGAATTGTGCCCGATGAACGGCAATAGATTCCTACTGTTACGTATGGGACTTAAACATAGTCAGCAAAATGTGGGTTTCCTTCACTCCTGCCTACCTCAGGTACCTACCGATGTAACTCGACAATATCAGCCCCACCCCAATGTCAAAGACTTTCATAACTTAAATTATAATATTGTCATTTTTAGTTTGACAACCTGTAATGATTTTCATACATGTTACAACAATGACAACCGAGACCAACAGCTTAACGTGTTCTCTTAGGCACGGAGGGTAGTCACAGTCCAGACCAGACATCAAAACAAATCTTTTTTGTTACACAAATATTATGAGGGGGTGGGAATCCAACCCGCGACCTCCCGGGTACAGTATAGCCCGATCGGACAGCTTACACCGCTCGACTACAGAGGTCATCCATAACTTATAAATATGATACCCAATAATTATAATCCTGGAGACGTTGTTCCCCAGGCATTTCATTAACCTGGAAGCCGATAGCATCGTTAATTGGTCGCGGGTTTAGACCTAGCTTATTAATTGCACTTCCTAGACTCTGCCTGTAAACTAGCACAAGTATACGTCGGTAAGGGAACATAAAATTCATTAAGATTGTGATCGTATGCGCGCGCGCAGGTTGCTAATGCGCTAGTTTGTAGATAATTGGAGTACGTCTCTGTTATCATGAGGAGTAGAGTAGTTAAATTTGATCCCAAGTTCAGGCTTGTTAAACGTTTGAATTATTATAAGGTGGCAGTTCGATTCCCGGTCGCACCGGAATATTGCAAGGACGATTGGCATCGCGGCTTTGTCTGGTGGGTGGTCACTAACCACGGCCGAAGTCCGTATCACCACGGATGACGGCGACTTCGACTCCAACTTCTTAACTTTGGTTAGTTATTTAAAGGGTGTAACCAAGCTTAAATCGTTTAATTAATTACCGTTACCGTGTAAGTTGGAATTATGTGAACTAAGAAGTATTAAAGTTAAGCTAAGTTAGATTGTGTAACGTTTGAGTCGGGAAACATGTCGGCCTGTTCACAGTCTACGTTCATTATAAGATTACACACGCCACGCGTGAGTTTATCGATGACAACTGATTTATGGTATTGCCTCGTGTTCTGGGTTCAAACTGCTAAATACTGGTCCCGTAATATTAAACTAAATACTACCAAGTTGACAAGTTTAAGTTAACACACGGGTACAGAAAGCTGGATTGCATTTCGGGCGAAGGATCTGCATTGCCTTCTAACGAGGGATGGCTGCTAATCTTTTGGGAAAGTTCTTAGAAGATAACATCATGCATTAGTTAATTTAATTCTTCTATATTATTGTCTTAGATTTACGCGAATATCACACATTGAAATAAAACTACTTTTTAACGGATTTTATCGCGGTTTATTTTAGATTTTAGATCCCGACGTTTCAGTCTTTTCAGACTTCATGTTCACGGGTGGACTGAGGTATTTGACGTCCAAAAACACTAATCACAATTATTACTGACTACCTCCAAACATTAATACTTAAGTTGCGTTCCGATTTAAGCAAACTGAGCTCACAATATCTTGAATTCTGAGTTGACCACCAGCTTGGGACCCAGTGTTTAATTTACTTGTACCAAAACCCAAGCAAAATCAACTCAGAATTTAAGATACTGTGAGCTCAGTTTGCTTAAATCGGAAAGCCACTTAAATATTAATGTTTGGAGGTAGTCAGTAATAAGTTTTTGGACCTCAAATACCTCAGTCCACCCGTGAACATGAAGTCTAAAAAGACTGAAACGTCGGGATCTAAAATCTAAAATAAACCGCGATAAAATCCGTCAAAAAGTAGTTTTAATTCTTCTAATCACTTGGTATTAATGCAACCCTTTTTAGAGTCCCACAGCTTCTCTTAACTATCGACGAGTTATAGAGTTTAGGCTTTAATCCATACAAGCTGGCCAAGTGCGGGTTGGTGTTTGTCAAATGTCCTCGAATGATAAGTTCTTACTTAAGCCGGTTCCTTCACGAGGTTTAAGTTCACTGATATTGAGCAGCGACGATGTAACAATTCACACAAAGATGTGTGGGAAAAACCGGGGTTTTAACCCGCGACTTTATATTGCAATGGCGAGGTTGATACCGCTGCGTTATCGCTGTATTATTATAGGCATAGTTAAATATACCTACAATATTTATCATCAAGAGTTTTGTATTGAATCTCAGCTGAGTACAGCCTTTAGATTGGTTTATCAAATATTTAAACAATTTAAAGATCTTAAAAATATTGTTAGTTATATAATAATTAATAGTTAGGGAGTTATGGTGTGTCACAAGCGTGGCATGCGTGTGCGCACGCGACGACATTTGTCACTAGAGATAATACTTTCTGTTTGTGTATGTATTACAAGTGTCCCAGTGTCCAGATGTCGGGGTCAATCAATATTTTACAGTATTGTAATGGCATGGTCTTTTATGTGTTACTATAGGAATGCGGAAGTTATATGTAAGTACCTAATAAATTATTAACTTAACATTTTATAGGTTCGAGCTTCCTCTTCTTTTTTTTCCTTTCTTTTATTTTTTTTTATTTTTTGTTATTTTTCTTCTCATTCTTCTTTCTTTTTTTTTAATCTTTTTTTCTTTATTCTTTTATTTCTTGTTCTTTATTCTACAGTAGACCTGCGCTTGACTACAACTTGCCTGATATATTGACATGTCTGTGGGTGAGATTTCTGGTGACACCATTTAAGAGGGTGGGTCGCAATTTTTGCTTCATTATGGTTTCTAACCATATGGAGCCTCACCAGTGAATCGGTAGGTATATTGGATGGGACCGTTCCATCGTAGACTACATAATTGTTTAACATCAGACAAGTTGTAGTCAAGCGCCAGCCTATCGCAGAATTAAAAAAAAAATCAATACTAAGTTCTAAGGGGTTGAAACGAAGATCAAGCGGAAGAAACTACGGGCGGAAGATTGTGGACGTATATTGGATTATAAGAAATGGCACTAACAATTTAGATAAGTATTTGGTATATGACGACCTCGGTAGTCGAGCGGTGTAAGCTGTCCGATTGGGTTATACTGTGCCCGGGAGGTCGCGGGTTCGATTCCCGCCCCGGACAATATTTGTGTAACAGCAAAAAATTGTTTCGGTGTCTGGTTACTGAGAGACTACCCTCCGTGCTTCGGAGAGCACGTTAAGCCGTCGGTCCCGGTTGACATAGAACACATTGTCATCTATGACAATCGTTACATGTAGTAAGAAGCCAATATAATCTGACACCTGGTCTAACCAGCTCGGCTACTGGTTCCCTACGGGTTTCGAGGTCTGATGGCAGTCGCTCGTATAATTCTGGTAGCTAGCCGCATCAGGTCAGACTGGGAGCCGACCCCAATAGAAATGGGAAAAAGGCAAGGGGAATGATGATGATTTGGTATTTATGTTAATGCCATGTGAAATTATAAATGGGATAGTCTGGTGGGCTGCAGTGTGTCTCGACCAACTGCTTCCCCTTACTGCACCTGTAGGTACGTCTGTACCATCCAGTAGTGTGTGGTACCATTTAACTCTACATTGTAAACTTACACATTCGCGTTTATGTAAATGTTAATTTATGTGCTAATAGTATTCCACAAGACTGACTGTTCCTGGATATTAGTATATATTTCTCCAAATGAAATAAAAATGGTTCTGATAGATTTTATAAAAAATAACGAGAAACATCCATATTTATTCATAAAAATGAAAATTAAATTTAATAACTAAGTTAGTTTATTTTTTAAATCAGTTTAAAACACTATAACCATTGTGTATGCATTTGTTTATGCGTTTGTATGCTCTTAGCTTAAAACAGCCAAATCTAATTTATAATTCGTTTGTTTTTGTCTGTCATTTTGAAATTTAAACTAGTAAGAAAGAGACAGAATCGAGAAAAGAATTTTAACATAGAGGCTTTAAGATTTTTATGATTATGACCGTTATAGCATAAGGCAGTCGTTTACAGGAAGTTATACCTGCTTCTATATTATTATAAATATTTATTAGTTTTAAATTAATTACAAGCAAAAGTAATTAGTGAGATACAAATTAATCATCCGCTTATTTCCAAAATGTGTCGGTTGTCGCGCCATAACTAACGACTAACGAGTGATGTTGGTATTCAATAATTTGTCAACATTATCGGCAATCGGCTATAATTGTCGATGATAGACTCCGCTCCGGCTAATTGATAGCTCCTTAACACTGGTACCACAGACTTATAAAAATACACTGGACTGCAAAGAAAATCGGTCAAATAGAATTTTTTAAAATAATTTTTAGAGTACCTTACCCAGTTTTATGAAATAAATACTAAATAAAAGAATATTTATTTACTAATATACCTACTTGCGGCGCGCGGCGGTCCGCCCTGGTTTCGCACATTTTAACACCCTTTTGACAGATTTTCCATGCCTAGAAAGAACACTCAATTAAGTCTTTCACTTCACTTCAACCCTTTGCTGAGCACGGGTCTTATCTCAACTATCTTACTAGTTGAGAGAGTTAAGGCTTTGAGCCACACACGCTGGCCAATTGCAGCCTGATAGATATCACGTCTTATTAGTTTTTAGACTTGCCGGTTTCTTCATGTTTTCCTTCAACGATATTGAGCAGCGGTGATGAAACAATTCACACAAAGATGTGTGAGCACGACCTTTGATCAGACTGAGCTCACAGTGTCTTGAATTCTGAGTGGGTTTTGCTTAGGTTTTGGGTACAATTGCCTAGATTATACACTTTTTGTTAATTAAGTTCCTCAAAGACAAGGTAAATATGCAGTGGAATATCAGATCTCTCTTTCTATGAGATGGGAATGTCGTCATAATGTCACTCGCTATCCCCTACTGTTCAGTTGATTACCTAATAAATAAGATCTTTTTCTCGCTCGCACACTATATTAGCCGTTTTTTCGGAGTAATATTATAAGTCTATGCATAGTAGGTACCTATTTGAGTTACTGCTTGTTTTCGACTACTGGCTATCGAGGAAGTATTGAGAAATATTGGTGTTTATTTATTTTGGTGTTTAATTAGATTTATAGTTACGTAGGTGATGAAAGTTACGGTTAAAGAAAGTTGCGTAATTAGATGACAGTTAAACCCATTTACGTCCTATTTCTGGGTAGGTACCTATAGGTCGTGGTCGTTAGTTGGAGAGAATATTTGTACCTCACAAAAGACATTTTCAAGTAAAGTAACTCCAAGAGAATTTTGACGAGCCGGTGGAATGGTCGGTAAGATACTTGCTTGTCACGCCAAAGATCGTGGGTTCGACTCCCACCCAAGTCAGACTTTTGTGTGATGAACACGTCTGTTTGTCTTGAGTCTGGGTGTAATTATCTATATATAATAAATAATAAATAAATAATAATAAATAAATCTTTATTGTACTAAAAAGTTGTTTACATATTTATATGCAAGCCCTGATTCCCGAACTAGCGTGAGCTGTGAGCTGGGAATCAGTTCCTTCCTAGTTAGGTGTATCATGAAGTACAAGTTTCATTATTATAATTCTATTAGTAATAAAATTCATATATATATGTATGTATTTACAAAAGAAAAGTTATTACCAGTTATCTGGTTGCCATAGTAACAAGTTTTGCTAAGTTCGTGTAGTTATATTATTATTTTTATTATTAATGTAATTGTTTGTACTGTAAATTATCATACATATGCTGGGCGGAGCGGGCTCCCAACGAATACATTTCGAATGCCCAACGAACAACGAACGAACCTTTTTTTTTTTGCTTATGACCTAACCTAATTAGCCGGAAGGGCCTCTATTGGTTCACCGGACTTTATCGGTGAGCCGTCCGAAGACGATCGAACCGATACAAAGAACGTGCGTTTCCATCGCATATTTGTATGGCTTCTACGCTACTATTTGTAGTGATCTCGTTGCGCGTCCACAACGAATACCCTCCGCATCCGCGGCATCTTCATTGGGCACCCGCAGCCGCTCAGCGAGCTCACTCAACCACCGTTTCTATGATAGGGCTCTTACGGAGTGCCTCGGCGTAAATGGTTATATGCTCTTTGGGTGTGCCAAGCTGGTACCTCTACAAGCGTTAGTCTAACGCTCTCTAACGTTTATTGTAGCGTTCTGCGTGAATCCTAGTTTCAAGTTCTCTATAAACCCTACACCTTAGTGATATTTCAGGCGGTGTAACAGATAAAAACGCTTGGAATTAAGTCGCTCTAATACAACACACTGAACAAAATGTAATAGGTTTAAGTACTTCATTTGAAAAGAGATAAAGTAAAGTAAAGTAAAGTTTATTCATAAAGTAAGTAGTTACAATTAATATCTTAGAGTACAGGTTTATTTCACAATAGGTAGATTTAATACATTTGCCTGAACTAGGTTGCCCTGTGTTTCAGGCTTAAAAGGCAAACAATGTTTTAATAATCACTAAAGTGCAAAATAAAATATAAATAACACATTACATAACACTAACTCTAATACAAACTAAGTAGTAAATAATTATAATAAAAGAAACTTATTCACTTTAATACTAGTAATAACTTCTCTGTATCATCATAAAAAAGCCTACTGAATTTTTACGAAGTGCTTCTCAGTAGTCGCCACGTCTTAAGGTACTACACGATAGGAAAAAAATTGACGTTTTGTAAGAGGAATGGAGGAATGGGCACACGTATGGGCTTATAGACAGAAAGTAACCCACTATTGCGTCAACCCTTGTTAGTGTCCCATTGCTGGGCACGGGTCTTCTCTCAACTATCTTACGAGACGAGAAAGGTTAGGCCTAAATCCACATACACTGGCCAAGTGCGGGTCGGTGCGGATGTCACATGTTCTCGAATGATTGATTTTTAGTCATGCCAGTTTCCTCACAATGTTTTCTTTCACCGATATTGGTCAGCGGCGATGAAACAATTCACACAAAGATGTGTGGGTATGACAGGGAATCTAACCCGCCACCGCTGCTCACTAACGGTAACTCACTAACTAGGTAGGCGTTAATTTTGAACCAATGCAGCAATGTTCTTGTCCGCGATCATTCAACTGTTAGTGATTAAAATGTAGTCGGAGTTGGTACCTCATCCTCTTCAAAAGAACTGTAAACTACTAATTCTGGCCCACCTGTGGTCTTTATTGAGTGGACAGGGGGAAGGGAGGGGAGTGAGGGGGTAAACAAGAGCCCAATAAAGTGCACAGTTAATGGCTGTCAACGTGTTTGTGATGGTATTAGGAGCAAACAGTGTGTAGTGCGCCGCCCACGCGATCTGCGCGTACGCAGCGGTAGGGGTGGCACGATGAGATTATGTTTTTATTACGAGTAAGCCCCGACTTTTTGGTGGTGTGGTAAATATAGGCGCGGACATCCTTAGCGTCAAGTAAGTATTCAAACAAAAGGCGGGTGAGGAAAGGGTGTCGCAGTGGTACAGTTCTCGCCTTAGAAATATATGGTAGCGGGTTCGATTCCTGGCTGTGCCCACACAACTTTGTGTGAATTGTTTCATCGCTGCTGCTCAATATCGGTGAAGGAAACCATCGTGAGGAAACCGGCGGCATGTTGGAGGACATGTGACCAAGCATTTGGCCAGCGTAAGTGGATTAAAGCCTAAACTTTCTCAACTCGTAAGATTGTAGAGAGATGATTTGTGACCAGCGGTGGGGTGCAAAAAAAAGGATTGAAGTGAAAGGGGCTCATTCCTATTCAGATAGACATCTTGCCCCCTCAGCTTCGTTGATATTATGAAGAGCCGCCTGTACAAGAATTTTATTCAAATAGAAAAAGTGGTATTTTAAAAAAGTGGTATTTTAAAAAAGTGGTATTTTTCCCGACGTTTCAAAACGAAAAGACTTTGAAACGTCGGGATCTAATATCTAAAATAAACCGCGATAAAATCCGTTACAAAGTAGTTGAACATTGTAGTACATTGAAATAATGTGTGATATTCGCGTAAATCTAAGACAATACTAAGCTATAAAATAGTTTTATTTCAATAGAAAATGTTCATAAATTGAATTAATTTTGCCTTTATAATTATCAAAATAATTTATCTTTACAATATTTAACATTAGGAACTTTTATGATCCCTTAAAAAAGCAGGAAACAGTTTAAATAATAATAATTTAGGACAAGATATATTCTTGTCCTAAATTATTAACTATAACTTAAAATTTGAAAAAAAAAACAGAATTTGAAAATTTGAATTTGAAATTTCAAACTGTTGTCAACCCTAAGGAGTATATTTGCTCATCGCGTCAAGCGACTCGAAGCTCGCTGTTGATCCTGCTCGCCTTGTCCAACTGAGACAGTGTTATGATATGACGTCACACAGAGCTTACAATAACAAAGCTCTTCCCCTGAGAGCTTTAGTCGTGTTTGTGTACTGAGGAGAGAGTAGAAATTGGTTTGAACAAATTATCACGTCGTATTTTAACTGCTTGGTTTAGTGAGTCGGTGTGTGAGGATAAGTCCTTTGGTTTGGTTACTGAGTCGGGCTAAATTAGTATTTTATACCGACGACTCCAAAAAGGAGGATGTTATCAATTCCGATGTTCTTATTTGTTATAATATTACCTAAATGTGCAGAAGTGAATTTCACCCACATTTGTCGGCTATACGTTATAGGGCAAGCTTTAATTGTCGTTCATCCGGTAATATTCCAGTTCAAAATGCTTATAAAACTCGTGTTCGACCCGGGATTCGAACCTGAGATTACGCGGTTATTTATTTATCTATTTCATTAGGGTTTCTAACAAGAAATACATATCTCATTATAAACACCAGCATACAACCGTTCTCGTCCCCTATGCTTTCCCTATTGTAAGAAACCACAGCATGCAACAGATCTATTAAGACAATTAACCTGATAACTCCTTAAATTGCGTTTTTTTACATTGTTAAGATTTTCTTTTTTCTTTTTTAACTATTTCTGTATTCTACCTACTTTGTCAACGAACATCACAGATAATAAAATACTATTCTACTTTTTACTTTATACATACCTATGTTCTCATGTAAGTGACAGAATAAATGTCAGAATAAATGTTTTTAAACAATAACCTAATAAACGCCAAAATTATATAACAAAATTAACATTCACAAACACACATTAATTGAATAATATAAGTTGACACATCTACTTCTCACTGCATCAGCTGTCATTTTACACTGTCAACGCGTCCGTCTTTGAAGTCAGCTGTCACTCGAAAATATCATTATGAACGAACGAATGAACACCGAACACGGGTGAAGCGGCCATCTTAGAATGGCTGACACTGTGTGTTGGACCGTTGTGCCGTCGGGAAGTGCAGATGCAATAACGTGCTCGGTGATCGTTACGATTTAATTCAACGTAATCTTAACGATCTGTTATTAACTGGTAGAATTCATGATTGGGGTGAAGTGATATTTGCCGTAGTTATTTTATTGAAATACTATCTTCTTACCCGATTATTCACGCCTACCTAAAAGTGTCTGCTAATCCTGATATTTTTAGTCTAAAACCTTTAAAAAACCTTCTTATATATTATTTATTACGTAGTTTTGTCTTACCACTGGACCAATGAAGCCGTGGTGAGCGTGCAAACGCGCAAATATGCGACGTGGACTTGTGAGATATATGAATATGATAAATTTTAATAGCTAGAACGCAAATTTTATAACTCTATCACGAATTCACAATATATTTTAAATAAATATCGATAAATTTAACATAAAAATGACAATATATATCGCGTTTAAATAATTTTACATTAAGATCAATTCCAATTCATGCCGTTATTTCAAATAACATTCGGAATAACCATGGTAGGTACCGTCAGCAACCAAACTTCATTAACAAATTCATTATTATTAAAATTTTACTTAAACATAACATAACAAAGCGTCACACCGAATTCAGTTCAACACTTTTTAGGGGTCCAACTTCTGGGCAATGGGCATGGGTCTTCTCTCAAAATCTTAGTTTAGACCTTAATGCACACAAGTTGGCTAACTGCTGGTTGGTAGATGTCTTATGTCTTCGAATGATTAGTCTTTGACATGCCGGTTTCTTTACGATGTTTTCTTTCACCGATATTGAGCAGCGGCGATGAAACAATTGACACAAAGATGTGTGGGCACGAACGGAGATCAGACCTTATATTTCAAAGTTAAATATTGTTATTGAATACATATATTGTATTTTTTTTCCTACCATACTGGATTGATGTAGCAATTACTGAGAAACTCACTTATCTTAATTTAACTTCGAGCTCCTACTAGGAATTTTGAAGTTTCCATTAAAAACAGCGGTGTAAGTTTGGAGAGTGTGTGTTTGCCATCCCCGTTCTTTCGTCGGACAAGTAAAAAAAAAAAAAAATATATCTTAAAAAAAAAGTAGAAGTATGGCTATGCGCCATCGATATATCGTGGGAAATAGCACGAGGGGTGGGTACACACAAAGCCCTTCGCTTCCACTTCTATTAAGTTGTGAATTTCGCTACCGGCATCTCTGTTTTCCGATAGCTACAACCCGCCGTTCTTGAAGTCACGATTGAATCGGTATTTACCTACTGGGTAAGAGCGTTCCATCGTAGACTACATCGTTGCTTCACATGCAAGTTGTGGTCAAGCGCAAGCCTCTTATAGGATAAAAAAAAACGGTGTGTCTGTGTGCAAGTTTGATGCCACATAGTGCCCAAAGGGGTGATGATTTTGATGCGGATTTTTTATTCAAAAGCTGAAGTATAAATACTTTTTAGCTAGGTAACATCTCGTCTTTATTACCCGAAGTTGTAGGCAGAGGTGAATTCATCCAGGAACCAAACCAATTCTCGCCAACCCTTACCACTGAGGTAGTTAGCTGGGTTTACTAAAAAAAATACGCCTTGGATGTTACTAAATTTTTAGTTAAGAGGTAGAGAGAGAGAGAGAGAGAGAGAGAGTACTAGTACAAAACGTTTTGTCATTAAAACTAAACTCTAGCCTTTAAGGATTTAACACAGCCTTACGGTACTTAACTCTTAAATACTTGTGGGACTTTTCACACAGTTTGTAATAACTCTTTGGCATCGAAACACAGTCACGGGCGACGCGATAAGCGATCTTTGAGTTTTTTTTTATGTTTCTAACAAAAACATCGTGCGCTCCAAAATATGGTAATTCACAGCATTAACTTCCTTAATAAGGATGACAGAGGACTTAATAAAGTCTCAGCATTATTTTTGGATGAAATGGGATTCGAATCCAAGCAACCTCAACGGGTACAGGTTACATCATCATTAAGGCCAATGTTTTTTAATGTTTTTAAATATGTGACCCGTTTACAAGACGAAAAATTCATTAGGTGTTGAGATTACCTACACTCTGGGCATTAACCCCTGTATTCATAAACGTCTTATAAGCTCATTATAGCTAAAATAGGTTTATAATTCTTTTGTCTTTGTCTGTCATCTAGACATTTATACCAGTTTGAAAGAGACAACAGTCTTATAAGATTTTTATGAATGTGACTGTATGGTTTAAAGTATAAGTAAGTAAAATACAAGGACATAAATTGGTACGGCTCTAGCTTGTATCTTGTTCTTGCCGACAAAGGCCAGTGTAAGACTTGAGTGCGACCCATAGTTTGAAAACAGCTGTACTCTACGCCAGCGAATAAGTCTTCTATAAATTGCTGAAGTGAAAATGTACTGAAAAACAAAGTCGCTTGCCGCGTCGCCCGTTCCTGTTCTGTGGCCTTACAGTGTGTAATTAACATCAAAATGATCATTCAGCGAGTAATTGTCAATGGTTTGCTATAGTAAATCCATGGTATTACTATAGAAATGCATAAACACCTTGCATTCGTTTTATTTTACGATCTTACAACCTTTGTAGATTAATTTTCACTTGAAGGTTTAAGGAAGTAATGTTTGAAGATAATGTGCGCGCGCATATTAATATTGTAACGGTTTCTTTGAATTAAAACTTGTTTGCATTACAAAATGTTGTACTTTTATTAGTATTGAATATAATATAGCATAGCGAAGGTGTAGGCAGAGATGAAAATCATACACATTTCCGTTGCTAGGCGTGGGTTTCTTGTAAAAGTAAGTTAAACACTACAGTATCCAACAAACAGAGGATGAATCAAAGTTGAAAATCAAAGAACACGGAAGGTAAATCGTGATGGCGAGTGATAGGGTCGCAGGTTCGAGTACGGGCGTACCGTGCAGCGTGCGCAGCGCGTTCGTGAGAGAGATAACCAAACAGATGGACTGACGTGTTCCATGTTACAACTACTTGAAACTCTGAAAGCGTTGTAAAT
This sequence comes from Meganola albula, assembly GCA_936450015.1. NCBI lineage: Eukaryota > Metazoa > Arthropoda > Insecta > Lepidoptera > Nolidae > Meganola > Meganola albula. The sequence goes on from OW388160.1 coordinate 13,008,456, forward strand.
AACCAACTCAATACTTACTTAGAATAAATTACGGATGTAGTTAATATCTAAATCTTGTGATCTGAGTTATGTAAAGACCTCTATATCTAAATGGAGGTGTGAATGATAAGCTGTTGATACTGATTGATATAATTTAACAGCAATTGTTTTACAGGGAGCAGCGGTGGCGCAGCGGTACGGGCCTCGCCTTAGAAAAATAAGGTCGCGGGTTCGAATCCTGGTCGTGCCAAACACATCTTTGTGTGAATTGTTTCATCTCCGCTGCTCAATATCGGTGAAGGAAAACATCGCGAGGAAACCGGCATGTCTAAGAACTAATCATTCGGGGACATGTGACATCCACCAACCAGCACTTGGCCAGCGTGTGTGGATTAAGGCCTAAACTCTCTCAACTCATAAGATAGTTGAGAAAAGATCCGTGCCCAGCAGTGGGACACCAAAAAGGGTTGAAGTGTATGTCACAGGCAATATGGACTGGGCCGTTTGAAAAACATACAGCGGTTACCGGGACGTTGAAGCCTGTAACTCCTCCTATAAAAGTTCCCGTCCCAATTTGTCAAAGCATTGGTTATGATGATGCTGATGTCTAAAACATATTATTCTAATATTTATATTTTGTTTAAATTAAATAATAATAAATTAATAATAATAATTAAATTTTAACATTTATTAACTATAATAACAATTGAATTATTCTTTAAATAATATATGATTATTTCTAATTTGAATTTATTGATCTTGTTGTGTTTTATTAATTTAGTGACATTATATTTTATTGCATTTTATGATCCAATTAGTTGATCGAAATAAATGATTTATTATTATTATTATTATTAAAACCTAATATGACAAGAGTGACCATAGATTAAACGGTTTGGTCAGCGTTTTTACTGATATGACACAGTAATTAACGTTGTCACTTTTACCGACGCCGATAGTAACACCCATGACAGCCGAAGTTTGAAGTGACACTGACGCTGACGTCTAATCTGATGTCGATGCTTATGACGACGTTGACTCAGCGGCAGTGTTGACTGAAACATTTTTTTAATTTTTTTGCTGATGACCTAACCCAATTAGCCGGAAGGGCCTCTATTGGTTCACCGGACTTTTTCGGTGAGCCTTCCCAGGACGGTCGAACCGATCAAGTACTGTGGCAACTGCCATGAGGGCTCCCCATGTGGGGACGAACCTCGGCTCAGGATGTTGCCAGACACTCTAGTTTTTTAGGGGATCGGGGGGCGTTGACTGAAACTACGGCACATCTAAATATATAGACCAAACAGCTGGATGTAAAGACTTCAAATTTGACAAATGACGTCTATGGGTGCACTTAAAAAGGATTTTTCAAACCTCACACCCTAAAGGAGTAAAATGTAGGATCACGCAGGAAAGCCGTTGACAGAAGCTAGACATAATTATATCCTAAATCGCAATACACTGACGTCAAAATCAATAACGCCAACCCTGTTAACCTAAACTCAATTCTAATTCTGACGCCAATCAAATACGATGGTGTCACCTATACTGAAGTTTACGCAGGTAACAATACCGTCTCTGGTTTCGACGATAAAATGCGGATAAATTCAAAATTCAAATTCAAATATTTTATTTCAGATTTACATCCATATATTGTTAGTAGATTCCTATGTTAGTATACACGTTCAATTAAATTTTACGCCCTAGTTTATTTGGATAAGTGTGTCTGCACACTTACTCACCTATGTAAGAGGGGAGAGTCCCACTTGTCTGCAAACACATTCAGGATGCCATTGGAGGAGGAGCGAAAGCGCGTCGTCATGGAAGCACATCTTTTTCGCATGATCGCCGCGAACCCGTCTACGCACGCTTCCGTGAACATCCCTGACGCACTACATCGCCACGGCAACCCCAAAAGCACCCTGAATGCGTTGTTATAAAGCCACGGGCGGAAGTTAAACGTATAGTTCATAATGCTATAATTATTATTATACATAGCACAATCAATCAACTTGTTAATATTAATAAGAGTTATTAGTACACACGCGATCCAATAATTAACACTGCTATAATTAATCGCAACGATTTGACAGTTGCTAAATGTCAACGGTTCACCTCTGACATTCTTTAACAACCAGAGGGTGGTGATTAAGTGATTACTGAGAGTATTTTGTTTGAAGATTTTTTGTAATGGTACTAGTTCACTTTACATTGTAATTTAAACTTTATTTTTACATGCAACTATGTTAGAAATAGTTTCTTTTACTAGGTGCTTTTATAACTTTATATTCTAGCTGTCTAAATAAACGCAATTAATCAATTTACCCTTAAAACCTATCCATCTAAATGTGAAGTTAGACAGTTTATTATTTTCCTTTGCCTTGAATTCAGAACCTTTTAATCAAGTTTAAACATAAAATGGACCAAAAGTGCTGAAAAAAATAAAGGATTCACCCCATTTAGTTCACTCAAAATGTCTGATACCATCTGTTTTACGTTGTTCGTTGCGTTGTGAGGACCGCTGTAGTGAGCAATTACCTTAAAGTGTACAATATCGGGAGTAGTTTGAGTTGAAACAGCAATGTCTGTGGTAATGTAATGTCTGTGCAGCTACTGGTTAATTTCGACTCTTCTTTTTGGGCGATTGTAGGCTGTGTATACTGTGCGGTACCGAGTATTATGTACGATAATTGATACCTGCATAGACACGTCGAATAAACCGATATTTTGAGTTGCCTTTGTTTTATACACAGAAAACAAACTTTGTATAGCTTAGTGTAGTTAAATACTGTAGTACATACCATGAAAATGTCGGTTCGGCCGTCCGTACGGCTCACTGAAAAAGTCCGGTGAACCAATAAAAGTCCTCCTGGCTAATTGGGTTAGGTCATCCTGAAAAAAAAATCCATGACATTTTAATTGTTGAGCCACTTAGCGTCTTATTATTTTCGTAAGATTATACCTTATTGTGGGGGTTGTTAGTTTAAATTCATGCGATTTGTATTACTCTACCAATGTTGGTAGGTCACGAAGTGTCTGAAAAATTAAAATATGTTACCGTACATTTAAATAAAGTTAAATTATGAACACAACTAGTCAAATATATTAGAAAGAAATGCGAAAACCAACTAAACCATCTAAAACTATCTCGTCATTATCACTTGGGGCATACGATTTACGTAAAGTTGTCTGCAATTTTATGGGCCCGCCACTTTCGTGATTCATTCATTCTAACTTAAAGAAGTTCTTATGTGATATTATCAATATATAATTCTTGATTGTACTTAAAAACATTTACAGATGGGTACATTTTATAAATAGGAAACTATGTACAAAGTGTAAATGTACAAACACAGGCAAAGCTTAACTCAAGAGTTGTAACTTATTCTCCAAAAGAGCTCATTTAAGTATAGCACATGCAATTTTTTGCTATGCTCATTTTGCTCATGGTTTCCTGGCTTAACCACAAGCAGAGCGAAAAATTGTGGATTGTGTAGAAGTGCACTTAGAATCTTTTTATTGTATCACACTTTATTAAACTTGATTCAACAGAATAGACATTCTTGATGGAATTCATAGGTAACAAACAAAATAATTAAATATAAAATATTTACAAAACCAAGTAACTGTGAAGTAAAATGTATGTTCTATTGTTAGATAAACTCATTTTAATAAGGCATATTTTGCAGACATGAAACTAAGGAAGCGTTATAAAAAGACAGCGAGGTACAAACTTGTTTTATAATTTCAGGTATCCACAGACCTACCATTACGTTTTGCGTGCAACAAACTATTAAACATTAACGTGTATGGTGAAATTAATTAATGAGTACGTTTGTTATGTAGATTGATGGCGCGGAGTGAGATTGTTGTTGTTTACGTGAAAATATTAATTATCTTAGAAACTTTATTGCACTATAGGCCGACTCAAGCTGCACAGACAGTGATGATGATTCAAGCGATATGGATATTAGCCACGAATAGTCTTACATTACTTTTATCTGTGGTTAAATAGTTCATAAAGAGATTTAATTTTGTACCTTTGTACCTCAGATGGCGATACGCGAGTTAAACGGTCGGCCTATAGCCAGCCGCCTCAAATATAATATTTACTAATAGGATTGGCCATTCATTGCTATTTGTTCTTTTTTTTCTTCTAATTATGGACTCTGCAGAAATTATTCCGCAATTTTGCCAATTTAAATAATTATACAAGCTTTTAAAAGATTAGTAGTAAAAAAACTAAAAAAACTGCGACGTTCTAAGACGCCATTTTTCATCTCTCCGACATTCAGTGACATCTTGTTATTTGTTGTCGGTCATAGTGAGTTTGGATCAACGTCAGATATGATAGTGACACTGCAGAGCTGTTGGAGTGAATGAAGGTTAGTTTGAGCATAGAGTTAATATTCTTTGTCAGTGTTAACTGTTACTCATTTTAATTAGTAGTTATATCGTTGGACCCCGTGCGAGTTAGACGTCCGCTGGCGAATCAGTAGACCAACTTACAAGACGCCAAGTAAGGTCGGGTGCTACTAATCCAACTTTTATCTTAGTTTTACTTACTGAATCCCATAGGAGCCTATAACAGTTTATACTGGGGTAGGTAGGGCAATCGGGGCGTTAATGTTTATACGATAGGTATTAGGTAGGTGATGATCAGTGTAACTACTTACCGATTAAATATTGAAGTAAATAAAAAACCATCCTGACACTTTATTTCTCTGTTCTCTGAACTTACTGAGGTTAAGGGTTCTTCTGGTTTCCACTCCCTCTTATCTATTCAGCGCGGCAATGCTGCTAGACTTCTAAGTACATTCCTGGAACATTTTTCTTGTTTTTTTTTTCTTTTGTATAATTTACTGCTAAATACTCCTACCGCAGGGCTAAATTTGCATCAAATGCATGCTCTAGAATAAAACTAAAAGGAACCTAACCTTTTTTTTTAATTTGTGCAAAGATTTGTTAAATAGATTTAATTAAAAAAAAACTCAATGTCTAAAATATTTTTCTTAACTAAAACAACATTCTAAAATAGTTAATGAAGTAAATGTAGTTTTAAATAAAGCGTGATGTGTAGTCAATTAACATTGAGGTCAATTGTACAGCTATAATCGTAAATAGGAAGATAAGATAGTGAAATTGTGCAATCTGACTGATTTGGTAACCTTAATTGAATACTTTATAGATAAAACTAGCGACCCGCCCCAGCTTCGCACGGGTGCAATGTGTTAGACTTATAAACCTTTCTCTGGAATCACTCTATCTATTAAAAAAAACCGCATCAAAATCCGTTGCGTGGTTTTAAAGATCTAAGCATACTTAAGGACATAGGGACAGAAAAGGCGACTTTGTTTTATACTATGTAGTGATTACTTAAATAATATAAAAAAACAGCGTAGGAGGAACTAAATACCATCACATACTATCCAAAGGTTTTTTTTAATGACCTAACCCAATTTGCCGGAAAGGCCTTTTTTCGGTGAGCCGTCCGTGGACGGTCGAACCGATCAAGTACTGTAGCAACTGCTATGAGGGCTCCCCATGTGGGGACGAACCTCGGCTCAGGACGTTGCCGAACACTCTAGTTTTAGGGAATCGGAGTGCATTTCGCGATCGGGTCCGGTCCTGACCGGAACCGTAATCGTCTGGGGGCTTATCTTGGAAGGGCGCGGCGTGGCCTACAACGACGTGGGCGTCTCGTCAATGTCCTCGAATATTTAGTTCTTAGAAATACCGGTTTCCTTACGATGTTTTACTTCGCTGTTACTGAGCAGCGCAGCGGCAGTAAAACAGATCACACAAAGATGTGTCAACGAGACCGGGAATCGAACTCGCGACCTTATATTTGAAAATGCTGCAAAATATAATTGACGGAATTATACAAAAAAAAATCAGGTCGAATTGACGACCTCATATTTGAAGTCGGTTAAAAATGATGCTTCTCATACAAATTATAGTAGATACAACTTATTAGATTAAATAATAAGGGTTTAGATAACTAACACATGATGTATGATTGTCTACTAGGTCCTGGATCTTAGTCTAATAAGTGTCATGAGAACCGGCTGACCTATCATTTCCATTAGTCTCTTAGCCTAATAGAGTCATTGACCTGGTCGCGGACACTCTTATAACGTACCTAGTACGTTTAGTTAATTACTTGATTGCCATAAATGAGTTACCGGAGTCACTTTAGTTTTTATTGTATTTTTTTTTACTATGAGTATAATTAATTATTCGACTTTTAAAAGGTGTTCGAATGCTTAATTTTTTTTATTTATGCGAGCTTAACTTTAATTTATCAAAAACTAGCGCGTTCTAACGTAGACTACATCACTGCTAAACATCAGGAAAGTTGTAGTGCAGCGCCAGTCTATTGCAGAATAAAAAAAAAACAATTAAAAAGTATAAGCTGATCTCAAAATGTATAGGATTCCCGTACAACGAGAGGTCAGTATATACTGGAAATGTATCGCTTGTTGTAAGCCGTGTGTACTATAGTATTAATATTATTTCCTACATAGGCAGCTAATGATTGGCCGCCGTAACCGGAATACGGCTAGGAGTGTCATTCATTTATTTTCTATTCTCTACGTCAATGCATTTCACAAGTATAACACGTTAGATCACATGTGGCTTGTACATTGCAAAGGTTAAGGTCGCTCGTTCGATTCCCACGATAAATGACTGCATTCCATAGGTGCTTGCAATCCTTCAGAATCGGAAGATAAAGATTCAAGTGACACTACATAATTATAATAATATTTTTCAACCGACTTCAAAACGAAAAATGTTCGGAATTCGACTTCCTGTTTTTACCGACTTCAAAAAAAGGAGGCTGTAAAATTCGTCTCTATGTTGCTTTTTTGCTATACGTGAACCGAGCTTTACGAGTCACTTTAACTTTTTTTTAGTGTCCCACTGCTGGGTACGAGTCTTCTCCACTATCTTATAAGTTCAGAGAGTTTAGGCTTTAATTCACATACGATAGCCAAGTGTGGGTTGGTGGATTTCACATGTCCTCGAATGATTAGTTCTTAGACATGCCGGTTTCCTCACGATGTTTAGAAGCGGAGATGAAACAATTCACACAAAGGTATGTGGGCACGACTTGGAATCGGCCCCATGACCTTATATTTCTAAGGCGAGGTTCGTACCGCTGCGCCACCGCTGCTCTACGTGTGTGGATTAAGGCCTAAACTCTCTCCACTCTTAAGATAGTTGAGAGAAGATCCGTGCCCAGCAGTAGGACACTAAGAAACAAAAATTTAATAAAATGTTACACATTTCAACACACAGCTCCAGCTAGTTTGAGAATCAGGGTTTCTATCTAATTAGTGTACTATCTTTGTTGCAATAAATTATTATTATTATTATTTGATCTAGTTGATAGATTATTTCTTCATAAAGAGTAGTTTTTCTATGTTTTTCCAGTAGGGTTCAAACTATCTACTCACTAAAATCATCTAAATCGGTTTACTGTTTAAGGGTTAAGAGCCAAAATACTGACATAGTTATTTTCCCATATATAATTTTTGGATTTTGTTCGAAAATGTCAAATGTTTCAAGTATAACCTTAACGAAGCGCATCGCTTTCGTGCAATTATATCGAGCCACTGTGGACAATAATGATGGTAATTAGTTACAATTTTAACATCCTTCATATAAGTGACATACAGACAAACATAATTGTTGTGTCGGAAACGTATCGCGTGTCTCCCATAACTTCGTAATTAACAGATCGTTCTGATTCTATGTTATTTTGAAAGGGCCACCCTAAAAGATTTATTTATCGACGGAAGTACCTGTACCCTGTACCACCGAGGCACTCAAGCCTCGGTGGTACAGTGGTACATTCGCTAAATAACCGCGAGATCCCTGCTTCGATTCTAACATACTTAGAGATGCAGCTGGTTAGTTGCAGATGTTTGGTATTGTACCCGATGAACGGCAGTATACCACGAATTGGCAAATGTAGCATAGGGCGCCCTCAGACTAGGTGGAGTGACATCCCCGTTCTAACATCAGATTAGTAGAGGTACAAATTACACGGGTACGCACAAAGCACTTTGCTACCACTTCTATTGTGCGAACTACCAAGTTGTGGAATTCGCTACCGGCATCTGTGTTTCCCGATAGCTACAGTCTGCCTGGCTTCAGTTACGAGTCAATTGGACGGGCGGTCCATCGTAGACATGTCATCATTGCTTAACAACAGGCAAGTTGTGGTTAAGTGCAAACCCATTATAGGATAAAAAAGACAGGATAAAAAACCAGACCACAACAAAGTCCGCTTACTTTGTTGATATAATAGCAGAATTTAGATGAACATAGCTTAATCCAGTTCCCACACAAAACGTGGTCACATTAATTCGCACTTGTCATCTTTTATTGCGTTTTAAATTTAAATGACACATCGTTTTGTGGTGTGGTGGAGATTGGCCCTAATTACTTACTAACTGAATAACAAATAAACATTGATATTAAGTTGAAATTGTAGAGTTTCTGCTTGACGCCTGTCTCTACAAATCGTGATTTCGGACTTTGTAACTTGTAGAATACCTAATAGTTAAATAGTGAGTTTGGACTGAATCAATGGCAGATGTCCAGTCTAATAGTTAACACCGCAGAGCAATTCAACAGAACAAGTGAAAGAAGTGTAGTTTTAATATAATGTCTTTGATATTCAAATAGGAATATGTATATGTATTTGTATGTTGGACCCGGTGCGAGATAGACGTCCGCTGGTGAATCAAGAGGCCAATTTGAGACACCAATAACAGCGGTCGTGTGCGCGGCTAATCCACCATCTTGGCTTTACTTACTGAATCCCCCTAGGACCCCATACCATTTATTACTGTTGTAGGTAGGGTAATCTGGTTATTACTGTTTAAACGATGGATATTAGGTTATTGCTTATCAGTGTAACTACTGACCGATTTATCAAAACTAAGTTATCATAAAAGACCATCCTAACACATTATAGTTTCCCCGTTTTCCGAACTTACTTTTTATTCAAGGTTCCTCTCGTTTGCACCTCCTCTTATTAATATTATAGTTTAAGTTTAAATATTATCTTAGAATTAACGGACTCCTTGGGAATTTATCTTGTTCTACTGAAACAGTTAACTTTTTAATATTCGCCTGTTATAAATTCGCTAACAACAATCTGTTACAGTTTTAGTAGCGGATAGTACACAACATATCCAGCAGTATATTATTAAATATTGTTATTATAAAGATCCCATAACTCTCAAACTAATTGTCTTACATTATAATTGAGTTAGAAAGTAAAACAAGATGGCCGCCGAGCCGATTACATCGCGTGGGCAGGCAGACGCAATTATTAAGTAGTAATTCGTGACTGGATCGGAGCAAAATCTTATTATCTGCATAAATACTGTATCAGGTCGGCGCGGGGTTTGTTCCAACAGTGTGGGAGACCGTTTTAGATTAATACAGCATTGTTTTTTGATGGAGAGGCTTTATATAATGCATTTAATTATTATCTGCCTGAATTCCCGTAGCGATGTAGCTGAGGAAGATGTTTTTACGCAGAACTTGGGGCAGAGTTTGACATGAACCAAATTTATCTGCCAATGATTTAAAGAAAGTCATTTAATGAAAAAATTGTAAGTATAGGTCGCTAGCTCATCATTAGATGGTGTGATGCTGAATTTGAAATCGAGGAATCGAGAACCAAAGACGTTATAGCTAAATAAAAAACACAGAAATAGTTGCACTCACAATAAACACAAAAATATTTTGGTAGCTGAAGAGGCAGTGGTAATGTTGTAGGATAATCGTTAACCGCTGGTTTAAATGTGTGTGCTGACACCGAGTCTTAGTCTTAACAATGTCTTTTAGCTAGGAGGAGTGTCGTTTAGCGAAACGTCGGCAGTAGAAGCGAAAAGCCAAACAACTAAAATTATATATAAATTGATGCTCATTTTCTCTCTATTTTAATAATATATTGCTTGTCGTTGTAAAGTTATTTAGAAGTTAGCTATAGTTAACAAAAGGTGACTCTTAGTGAGTCTATAAAAAAGAAAAGCTGTCATTCGCAAAAATGTTGGAAGCCTTTTTTAGACTAGATATCATTTTCTAATCAAACAGAACTCGCAAGGCCACCCATCACATTCCCAGCCTTTTCTCACAATCGTAGTACTTACATTGAGAGTGTCCAGTAAAGGTGCGCATTAACTAGCGCGTCGCGAGGAGGGCCATCCGTCTTGCGCCGTATTTGGGGCGGGTAGTCGCCGGTCGCTGCTATCGATCGCACTAAATTGTAACGGTCGCCTACGCAATCACTTGTCGCCGATACCACAGTTTAGTGTTATTTAACGCAGGGTTTCACTGTTGCGATTTTTAGTCGCAATTTTTAGAATTGAGAAGGAAACTTTAAGCCTAAATCTGTCGTGTGCCTGGCTTAATATTGATTTTGTATTTACCCATTTAATTTTAAGAGGTATTGGTTTCCCATTTTACTTCACACTTTTTCATAATGATAGAGAAAATTGTATTGACTGTGAGTTCTCTTGTACTCACTGAATACATGTTATTGGTTGGTCGTGGATTTATCTGTTAGATTACTTGGTTTACATAAAAAGTTACCTCCTGAATGAATAGGTTGGAGAAAAGGGGTACAGTTTGAATTTGTGCAGTATCCACGAATTTAGGTTTAGAAGAGTTTAGGAGAGTTTAGAAGCTCTAGGTCGTGGCCGGTTTTTAAAATTCTCTTCACGAGGACAGAAGTGGAAGAGGACACAGGGATTATGATTGTGTAAACCACTTAAATAGTTCTATTGCACCCAGAAAACCAAGAGCTAAAAGAAATTACTATTACTTTTAATTATCCAGATAATTGCATCGACAGTTCTGCGACTCTCAAGTTCCATGCTTGCGACTAAAAGTCGCAGGTGTGCACATTCATAGTGCTAACCGTTACGATTGTTTTATGCGGTGTCAGTGGTGCGCACGAGCATGTGCTTTAGCTATTATACGACGTTTATACGCGTTACATAGCAGCTACTAAATAATGGCTCTAAAACTTGAAACTTACAGAGATCACTTTTGTTTACCTTTATAGACAACGCTACGAATATATTTATTTCAATGTATTATTCCAATGTGTTTGTATTGTAATAAAGTAACTTTGATAGGGATTCGTTGTTTTCTGAAATATTTTAATTTGATAACGACATTTTTTAAATGATTTTCGGCTTCGACATTTTAGACAGAGGTTATTGTAAAATATTATAGATCTTTAAAAAATATTTTCTAGAATAAAAGTCAATATATTTTTATTTTATTTATTTGGAACAAACACAGTTACATACATGTTAAAATCTTATCTAACACAGTAGGTAGAATTTTAAACTAGTAAACATATAACCCATAATATTGTTCACAGATTAACAAAAACTAAGTTGATTTCAGTTCTGAAATGTGACAACTGCGCAAGAGAACAGATATTTTACTAAAGATTACAAAACAACATAAAGTTAGGCAAGTTTAAAAATAGATACAGTTGGGTACTGGAATGAATACAACCAGGATCGACTAATCTAAGTAACATAGATAGCAAAAAATTGACACAGACTTAGCAAGACAATACTACAGACATAGCATTTAAGACTACTGACACCATTATTAATGATCCTTGATAGAATGTGATTGTGTACGAAAATAATCTTACATGCTATTCAATGTATTTACGTAATCTTGTTATTTCAGTCTATGGTGTGTAGAAAGATCTAGATCAACAGCGTGAGATGTGGCGACAATTTGATGATGGCTGAACATGGCGCTTGAAGTATCTATGATTGGGATCATGCTTCGTAACAATTTGTGTGACGTCTACCAGAGCTACTATTGAACAATATTTATTATAGGTTTAAGTTTTTCTTGGTTAGCTCCACTTGCCATTGGTGTCTTGTTATAAAAAGCATTGCTTCACATCGCCAATTCCACTAAGTCTTAAGACGAAAGTCTTTAATCAGTGCGTCCTACGAGGTATGTCATACGGAGCCGAAACATGGACACTCACGATAGGACTGGTTTATAAACTTAAATTCGCTTAGCGAACTATGGAGTTTCTGAATGATGGAATACAGGATGGATCCGACAGAGAACCAAAGTAATCTTTTTTTTTTGCTGATGACCTATCCCAATCACCCGGAAGGGCCTCTATTGGTTCACCGGATTTTTTCGGTGAGCCGTCCGAGGACGGTCGAACCGATCAAGTACTGTGGCAACTGCCATGAGGTCTCCCCATGTGGGGACGAACCTCGGCTCAGGATGTTGCTGGACACTAGATTTTTAGGGGATCAGGGGGCATTTTACGTTCGCGCGGTCCCGTCCTGACCGGAACCGTAATCGATTGGGGGCCAATCTTGGAGGGGCGCGTCGAACCAAAGTAATCGACATAGCTCACCAGATAAGTAAGCAGAAGTGGCAGTGGGCCGGTCATATCTGCCGCAGGACCGACAACCGTTGTAAAGGTGTTCTTAGGTGCAGTCGACGGAATGGCAAACGTAGCGTACGGAGCGCTTAGACTATAGGCCGACTATTTAACTCGCGTATTGCCATCTGAAGTACAAAGTCTTAAACATTAATTAAATCATAATTAATTTAACCACAGATATAAGAAATGTAAGACTATTCGTCACTAATAGCCATATCGCTTGAATCATCATCACTGTCTGTGAAGCTTGAGGTGTCAGAATCTTGGCGATACGCGAGTTAAACGGTCGGCCTATCGTTGGAATGACGATCTCTGTAAGGTGACTGGTGAGAGCTGGATGAGGCAGCGGATCGCGCTCAATGGCTTGCTTTAGGAAAGGAGTTGACGAGGATAAGCTAATGAGGGTGACGATGATGATGATGAAAGAGCATTGATTCTGTGGCTAAAATAAATAAAAACTGCTTTGGTGATCCATTGGTAAGAGTAAAAAGACTTTATATAAAATCTGAGTTATGTAAGAAAGCGTATTATAAAATTTCAGACTATGTAACGGATAAAAACGCTTGGAATGAAGTCGCTCTAATTCAACACACTGAACAAACAAAATGTAATAGATTTATGTACTTCATTTAAAAAAGAAAAAAGCCTACTGAGTATTTTGGCAGTGTTTCTTAGTAGTTGCCAGTCATTCACTGCACGGTAGGAAAAGAAATTGGACTATTTTTATGTAGAATCGCGTCTCAAAAAAATTAAGCATATTTTGATTATATACTTAGATAATCTTAGTTGTTTTCGCAGCCTAACTAGGTGTTACTTCTGTGTAAACTTTAGAATTAAACCAAACGCCTAACCAATAACATTAACCAGTTATAAAATCGGTTAAGTCCATAACAGTGAAGTGAACACAGATAATACATTATAGCATCGACACTACTCCTCATTACGAGCTGACCGTTTCGGCAATGTTGCACCGACGATTTATTACCATCACTATTGTTTAGGCTTACCAAAACAGGTATACTGTCAGATTAATGCCCTATTATGGTGTTAACACCGTTATGGTGTGATGGAATTTTGTTAACAGGTATAATAATCTCTTGGCCGTAAATCGACCATGGCTGCCTGTTATTAGTTTAGTAACTGCAGTACGCAGGAGCAATTAGAAATGATTTCGGATTCGATTTTTTATTTTTTTTGACGGGCCGGTGGCGTGGTTGGTAAGATACTTGCTTTTCACGCCGCAGGTCGTGGGTTCGATTCCCACTCGAGACAAACATTTGTTTAAATATGTCTGTTTGAATTGTGTCTGGGTGTAAGTATATATAAGTATATATTTACAAAAGAAAAGTATTGTATGTAGTATATTACCAGTTATCTGGTTTCCATAGTACGAGTTCTGCTTAGTTTGGGATCAGATGACCGTGTGTGTTATTGTCCCACTATATTATTATTATTATTATTTCAGTATTTGATTTCTTAATGACCGCTATCTGTATTCGGTCATCAATCTAAGATTATTTTCAATCCAGATTTTAAGTGATCCATCAGTCGATCGGGAAAATGCAATATGGCTTTGAATATGGCAATAGCAGCTCCCAAATCCAAAACAAGTTACTATTATTATTACTTCAACCCTTTTTAGTGTCCCACAGTTGAGCACGGGTTTTCTTACAACTATCTTATGAGTTGAGAGAGTTTAGGCCTTAATCCACACACGCTGGCCAAGTGCGGGTTGGTGGATGTCACATGTCCTCGAATGGTTTACTCTTAGTTCTTAGACATGCCGGTTTACTCACGATGTTTTCCTTCACCGATGTTGAGAAGCGGAGATGAAACAATTCACACAAAGATGTGTGGGCACGACCAGGATTCGAACCCGCGACCTTATTTTTCTAAGGCGAGGCCCGTACCACTACGCCAGCGCTGCTCTCAAAACAAGTAAGGATCGGATAAACGTGGAAGAAGGAAGCTATTTGTTATACATGTCATAAAACCCTGTCCTCTTCGAAGGTTTTTCCTTTCGAGATAAGGAACCCTAAAAACTATCTATATATTCTTCAATTGTAGGTATGTACCATATCAAAGAATTTAAAGTATCGATCGTATTCATGATATTACTAGTTTTATCTTTATACACTAGGTAATGTTCTTACCATTCGATACCATCTACATCAACCCAACGTTATTTACGGCGATCTGATTGGCGAACCTGTGACGCGGTGTCGTGCAGAAAGAAAGGCGAGCGCTGATTGGTCGATATGTTAGCTGTCGACTGCATAATGCGACACACCGTGGGGTTAGTTAGATTTGAAGATATCAGATAGGAGTCCGATTTATTGGTTGTTTGGTTGAAGTTATTTTGTGGTTGTACGGAGAATGAATGTGTTTTTGTGCACATTGGGAACAGTTTACAAGATCACTGATAGTAGCCTTCATTTCAACCCGCAAAGTAGGTTCGACGGTGAGGTTTAGTAGTTAGCAGTTATTAGTTAGCAGTAAGCATTAGCAGTTAGCAGTTAACAGTTAGCAGATAGCAGTTAGCAGTTAGCAGTCAGCAGATAGCAGTTAACAGCAGTTAGTCGTTATCAGCTATCAGATACCAGTTAGTAGTAAGTAAGCAATTAGCATTTAGCAGTTAGCAGATAGCAGTTAGCAGTCAACAGTTAGTAGTTAGCAGTTAGTAGTTGTTACTACTTAAATCCAACTGCTTACCTACAACTTACCTTCTAACTTTTCATTACATTTTTGTGTAACCTTACCTACATTATTATATATTACAGAATACGAATTGTTAGTGAATAGTTATCAAAGTGACAAGTCTTTTGCGGTTTATATAATTATTGAAAATCAGCTAACTTATAAGACCCGTCTATATTGGGGTAACTTATAAGGTTTCTTAACTTTGCGATTTGTTATTTTTATTCGTCACCCGTTTTTTGATGATATCTCATAATCGAAGTAAGTTAAGGTAAGTTTAACTCTTTTCTAACTTAATATTACTAGTTTTCCACACTTCACTGAACCCCTTTTTACTGTCCCACTGTTGGGCACGGGTCTTCTCTCAACTATTCGAGTTGAGAGAGTTTAGACCTTAATCTACACACGCTGGCGAAGTACGGGCTGGTGGATGTCACAATCCTCGAATAATTAGTTCTTAGACATGTTTTTCTTCACCGATGTGAAACGTGAGTTTTCTATAGTAAACAACAACTTTAAACAAGCCAATATATTACTTACTAGCGACTCGCTCCGGCTTCGCACGGGTGCAATGCTGATACTAAATATATTGAGCTATATTTACAAAATGTCCTTTTATACAACGTTATCAGCCTTTTTGCCATTAGACAATACAAACAGCACGCTCCGCGCAATGCTGTAGTACATTATTTTGACATATCTCGTAGGGTTTAGCCAGCGTTTGCAATGTAAGCACAAAAAATGCGTTAATTTACGACATCGCATCAGAAACATCTAAAATTATCAGTGTTTTCCTACTATATTATGCATGTATTATATACATTTTAAAGATTTAAGGGCACATAGGGATATAAGGGACAGGAATGCGACTTTGTTTTATACTATGTAGTGAAGTATGTATTTCCAACTGTTTACCATTTCATGAATCGGTCTCAGATCTAAAGAATCGAGTGAATAGAATGAATACACATAAATCTTGGCTAATCTTCACTCAGCGGTGATTCATCACGCTGCTCTCAGCGCAGCGGGGTGGAGCAGAGACCTAGCACCAGGGATAAGCTTAGTTTTGTTATGATAATGTGCAAGTTCACACCTAGGCTTAAATTAGTGTGTCTAGTTTGCCAAGAATCTGAAAACGTAGGTAAATTTGTATAACTACTCGCTGCCCGGCCCCAGCGAACTTCGTACCGAGTATTTCTCAACTGTTAAATTTTCAATATTTTTTTTGTTCCGCGGTAGGCTGTTACAACTTACCTGATGTTAAGCAATGATGCAGTCTACGATTGAACGCGCCAGCCCAGTATACTGATTCACTCGTGATTACGAATGATTATCCGTGAGAAGGTAGCAGTTGAATGAGCCCCTCTATGGTTAGAAACCATAAAGGAGCAACAATGTCGACCCACCCACTCTGCATGGTGTCACCAGACATCGCACCGGAACTAGGCAAGGCGGCTTGGTGGTGCGGCTTAGTCTGGTGGGTGGTCATTAACCACGGCGGAAGCCTACCACCAGTTGTTGTATTTATTTTATAATATCACATCAAAAGAAGAATTAAAAACTAAGCGAAAAATAAAATAAATATTCCTACTTTCTTAGTATAAATAACTAGCGGCCCCGGCAGACGTCGTTCTGCCCGGTAAAGCAGTGCCATCTACCGGGTCTCAGACCTACCGAATATAACCAATAATAAATAATAGGTATCTAACCCGGTTTTCGGCACTTCTTCGCTTTCTAAATTTTCTTTTTTTTTAACTTTTCTCTGCGGAAGAACCATTCTCGTACTTAAAGGAATATTTAAAAGAAAGAATTAGCGAAATCGGTCCAGCTGTTCACGCGTGATGTCGTGACATCGGAAAACGGATTTCATTTTTATATATATACAGATATATGTATTTTGATAATTTATTTGCAACCGAATGAAATCAATGCTTCAGCGGTTTATGCTTTCAACCGTAGCATACATACAAACAAGGTGCCTTTCACATTTATAACATTAAAGGTGTTAGTGATCCCTGTTGCGTGTTGGTACACACTTCCTGGCAACACAAACGGTGTTTACGTCTCCATCGGCAACATCGCCTAACGCGTAGGATCGCGCCCCGCTGCGCACGCGCAGATTTACGACCAGTAGTCGCGTATAAACCTGCGAATGTACAATATGCGCGTGAATATTACCTAGATATAAATTGTTTAGAAAATATGTATTTGCATAAAACGCTCACGCTTGTATTACCCGAAGGTGTAGGCAGAGTTAATATCACATTATTCGTTGGCAATAGGTACGTATTATGATACCTTGCTGAAGTGCCAGTGGGCTGGTCATATCTGCAGCAGAACAGCTATTGCGGTAATCAAGTTCTTGAGTGGCGACCATTGTAAAATGAGGTTCTCATTCCACTGCCAGCTTCTCAACGATCATCACTCATACTAACGAGTGAATCGGTATAAGAAGGTACGTTCTATCGTAAACTAACCAAAACAATTTACACAGAGATCCCCAGGCATGACCGGGAATCGATCCCGCTCCCTTATATTTAGAAAGGCGAAGCCGATACCGCTGTACCGCAGACGCTCAACAATACCTACGAACACACCTATTATAAATTACAAATGAATGATGAAAAAATCTCCGTAAATGTCTTAAATGCTCATTATAGCTAAAATAGGTTTATACCTAATTCGTTTGTCTTTGTCTGTCATCTTGACATTTATACTAGTAAGAAAGAGACAAACTCATATGAGATTTTTATGAATAAGACCGTAAGTTTCATAGTAACATTTACTGCTTATGACCTACACAAGTGTTGGTTGCATTTTTCAAATCGTCCGGGTTCGACTCCCGAGCCAACTACAAGTTTTTTGAATGTATGAATGTAGTTTTTCATTTTATTAAAATCGATCACATAGTTCCTAAGAACAGATCTTCTTAAGTCTTATAGTTTCAGACTTTCCCATACTGGTCAGTATGGGAAAGTCTAGATCTAAACGGGCCACCCTGTATATTGTTATTTTTTTCTTGTGCTATATATTATTAATTACGTTAATGACCAAAGTCCACTCTTCCCACAGCTGGGCACCCACTGATTGATCGATGGTGCGACGTCGCTGTCAATTACGCGCACGCGCATCCATCACGCGCAGGCGCCGACCACACGCTGCGCACGATTCCATCTTACGTGCAAAAAGTATGCGCAAACATTTTTGCGTCTTTATTTCCGTGTTTGTCAGTACCTTCTTATTTACTCTAGAGATGTCATGTGAAATGCTTCGTATCCCAAAAAAGTTAATATGAGCTATTTAGTAAAAGTTACGGTTTAAGTTAACCGCAGTAATCTAGTTAAAAACCTTTTTTGCATTTTTTACAATGTCAGTTACATTAGATGATTAAGCCTTGCTGTCTTTCTAACTTAAACTACCCGTGCGCGATAAGTTGAGACTCGCCTGGAATGCAACCCTCAGCCCGCTACCCCTGTAACTTCTCCTCAAGCTCCCGTGTTGTACTGTAGGCAACGCCATTTTTTGTAACATCATAATCTTGTACTGGCTTACGTCACACAACGACGACGCGCTCCGATTTTATAATCTTATTTGATACTGTTTCGTTAATAGTTATTAGAGTTACTGCTATAGTTTATTGTTGTTTTTTGTGTTAAGTTTATTGTTATAATGAAGGGTAAAACTTTACATAGTGGAGAGAGAAATCTCGTGTTAAATGTGCTGGACTTTTTTGAAACGAAAAATGGGACAAACTGTTGTGTTTACCTGTTGATCAGGCAGTAATAAGAACCTGTATGAAATAAAAAAATATCAGAAACGAAATTGCGGCTGGAAAACTGTTGTGGGATTTTTTTGTGCCCAGGCCCAGTGCAACAATGCGTCTGTGACGTCACCGCCCCC